>CM033109.1:1511466-1636200 GCA_019321725.1 Paulownia fortunei | reverse complement strand
TTCTGATAGAAGTATCTGCTTTGCTGCTAGAATAACATGAGGTGAATAACATGTTTTGTTATCTACTGTTTCCTCATAATACAATTTCTACATCGACTTTCGCGAAGTATTTAGCTGTTAATAATTCTCTGGTTAGGAGTTCATTTTGTTTCTAGACTTGAATTTTAAGTGATCATCTTTGCTCATCGTTTGATCAACTCTGTTAAAAGAGATTCTTTCTTTCTTTCCTTCTTGTTCTTTTTCTTGGCCATGGAATAATTGAAGATAAAGTATAGTTCAGATTCCAACTTTTTGTTTATTTTTTCTGTTTTTTTAAGAAAAAATCTAATATCAACATACTGATAATTATAGGCTCTTTATTGTTTTTCTAAATACTAAGAGCCCGTTTGGTTTCATTTACACATGGAATCTTTTTATTTTTTACTATTTAAAAATAAAAAAATATATTTATTTTATTCATCAATAGAAATATCACTTATTTTCATTTTTAAAATTTATTTTCAAATCTACTAACATTTAAAGTTTGTTCACGCACCTACTCATTTCAATTTCAAACTTACTCACATGTAAAATATATTTTTATTTCTAAACTCTTAAAGTCTATTTAATGATATAACTAATTCAAATATATTCTCATTTTTACATAAAAATTTAAAAATATTGAAAATATGAGTTTGAAAATGAAAGCAAAGGGGTTTTAAATAAGTCAAAGAATAGGGCTGATTCATGAACACTACTTTGACTTTGAGATGGCTTTTTAATAGGGGTCCAATTGTACACTAATTCTTGATGAGTCGTTTTCTTCAACTTTAATAGGATTCCACATTTTAACACTTAATTTTCCTATTATTTGCAATTAAAATTTTGCCAAAATTCCCACTAAAGCTCAATTTGGTACATACAGTAATAATTTTTGTAAGCAAGATTTCTAAGTTTGTGCACTTTTTGCTGTGAATCTTTTATCTACTTTAGCATGCTCTCTTTGTGAAGTCCCTGTAACTTGTTACCGTTTTGTGGCCTTTTACAGCTACCACTTTGATTTACTTTTTTAGTCAATTCTTTCTTTTTCAACCTTCTTTCTTTGGTGTTTTTTGCTTTTCAGAGTATCAGAATATACAAAGTTTTGATTCTATCTTTTTCAATTTCTAGATGTTCATAGCTATTGGCAAATTGCAATAATCCTTTGTGGAATTTGCAAGAAATTTATGGATACCTCTATTTGTTGAAAGAATTAAATTAATTTTTTTGTATTTTGTGATAATCTTCAAATATATTCAAGATTGGTTATCCTTAAACTTGTAATTTGGCAATAAAGGGATTGATTATGGATGAGATCAAACATGTTCTTGATGTTAATCTTTAGAGTCGGGTCAAAAAAGAATATAAGAGGCTCAATGTAAATGATATATTTCCATCCTTAAAAGACTCATACTTAGGTAGGGTTATAAAGTCATTCACCGTACCACAATTTTGATTAGGCATAAAATTCCTAGAAAATCTTTAAAATTGAGAACACGATTAATGTACTTGTGATTATTATTACATATTTTCTCATATGTCATACTGAAAAATAGTTGGATGTGCAATGGGATGGGTTTTATCAGTATAAGCGGTCAGGGCTCTTATGTCCTCTATTTTCGAAACTCATTTATTTTTTAAAACAAATATTATATATTTATATAATTCTTTTAAAAAAATAGAAAATCTTATTAGTATTATTTTTATAAAAAAATTTAAAAATTATAAAATGAATCTAGTAAATTTAAAGGTCTACTCATTAAATTTGAATATAGAATAAGTTTAATAGATTAAATCTCGGATTAAGGTAAATTCAACCCTACCCAACTTATTGTCGTCGTCCCTTCATGTGCAGTGTGGTTGCACCTTTACACTGAAAGTAAGAGGAATTGATGTTTTTAAATGATTCACCATTTTGTTTACAAGCAAGGCAAGTTCCATCTCTCTCTCTCTTGTGAATTTTGAGAAGCAAAACAAAGCAAGAATGGAGATGGAGGTGTGGACACACTATAGAGTAATGATTTTATCAAAGCTGAGAAGTGTAGCTGGATGAAAGAGACATCATACCTAAACTATATAAATATACACACATGACAAAATTCTAGTATAAAAAAGATTTTTTTTTTTTTTAAAATGAATTTGGGATAATGATATCTTTTATTTAGGGCATCTTCTTCCAATTGTGATGCAAATATAAGATATGGGCAGCACATCTTTTACAATATTAAAAGTTTACTAGTAATGCTTCAAATATTGGATTTCACTTCATATATGTTTTGCTATAAACTATATATATATATATATATATATATATATATATATATATTGTGTTTTACTCGAGCTAAATTCTTTTCTTAATTTTTTTTTTCTTTTTTCTTTCTTTATTATTTTCATTAAAAATATGTGAAACGCAGATGACATTGAGAAGGTGTTTAATTATTGTATAACATGTCCCAAGTATTGAGAATATGTATACAAGATACTTCAAGGGCTATTGTTTATTGTCAATTCCAATAGTAATCAAATAAAATGCTTAAAAACATTGTTTTAGAATACAAATTATGAGATCTTTTAATTATTACTCGCAAAATATGCAACAGGGCCAAAATTGCATAATAATTCTATAAATAATAATGGTTAAAAAGTAAACCAAAAAAATAAAAATAAAATGGGGAAAATAAAAAGACCCATTTTATTTTTAAATGATGATGGGGGTTAGGAGAGTGGTTGGGGTTGGTGCAATGAACACACATCCCCGTGCAATTACTCATTGATAGGGCCATTTGAGAAGGGTTGCTACTGTCGTCCTCCTCCCATTCTTGATAACTTGATATCCATTCCATCCCCCCCCCCCCCCCCCCCCCAACAATACCCCTATACCTAGTAATCATACCTATTACCAAACTTCTTTTCTCTTTTCTCCATTTACAGAAACCTCCAATTTTGCATTTCTATTCATTCAGAAATCACAGGTTGCATCAATTATTCACATTATTGAAATTCTGCATTTATACTTAACAATTATTGGAGCAATTGATTTTGAGATGCTTTTTTTGGTTAGTAATTTACACTGCCTCGTTTGCATTTATGAACCGACCCCCTTAGGATGTAATCATATATGGCCTAACAAATTGCCTTCCAACCACGATTTGCTAAGACTTAAAGACCATAACGTGCTACATAGATGTACTAGCTACATTCGTATATCCCACCTAAATGTACCCATCAATGAATAACATCTTTTCATCAGAAAAAATAGCTAACATATTTATGAAGAATTAAAAAGAAACAGTTGAATCCATGCTGCATCTCGTCCATGTTGAATTCATGTTGTACTAATGATTTAAAAATCTATCTTATTTTAGTGACTCAAATATATTGTGTAGGTTTTAAGCAGTTGAGTCAAAGAGATAATGAATCGAATCTAGGAATACATGTGAGATAAACACACGTTAGCCTAATCGGAATCGTCTCCTGCTAAGATCATCTGAAGTTTAAATCAAGTCGAGATTTTTAGATCACAATATACAAATAGCATAGCTAAAATTAGAAAAAGTCAATAATGTTTTGACATAGATAATGTAAGTATTTATAGTAGAGTTACAATGTGTATTTTATGTGATTGGAACAAGTGTCTTAATCCGTAAGCTCTTAAGATCATGTCAATTCTGAGATCAACGGCTACCACGATGGATCAAATCAGGGATTCGAGTCTTATTATGTGGATCCCAACTTATTTAGATATTTAAAGTGAATTTAAAGGATAAAATTGATATTTCAATATTTTACATATCAATTAATTATATATACACTAAAAGTACTTATTGTTGTGTCAAATATTTTATTTTTTATCAAATAAAATATTCAGCATCTTTGATCTACAAGATCTTTCATCTACAATGTCTTCATCACAAATTAATTAAAAAAAAAAGTAGAGCAAGCCTTTCCCCATCATGTGTTCTACAATATTGTTCGCCACCAAATTCCAAGTATAAATAATTAGTGACAAGAATTAAAAAACCAAAAGAGGTTACATATCATTATTACAAACAATATTAGTTCACATATTGTTGCAGAATCTAGTTGATGTGGCCTTCATTTCCCTTACTACAAATATTTGTCAAGTCATATCACCTAATTACAATTTTTTTACGTCCTGCTTATATAACCCCCCCCCCCCCCCCAATTAACCAAACCCTGTAATGTAGCTGTTGTTTCTTGGTTAATGGTCCTCCCACAATTGAGTACTCTGAAAAGAACCCAAAAGAAAAAGGAAAAGGAAAAAATATAAGTAACGGATGTATATATAATATCTTACATAATTTCACTCAAAAAATATATATATAAAAAATATAATTAAAAAAAAATCTTAGATGGTTGCTTCCTTGGTGGTCCTTGAAAATTGATGCCAAATATAGCACATTAGTGTGAACCCGAGCTATGTATGGACGAAAAATTCAAAATTGAGTACTATAAATTTCTAAATAATAATTTTTTATTAAATCCCATAATATTGTGAAAATTAAATACTTTTAAATATCTCTTCTAAGGTTTAATATGCGATACATAACTCTTTCAATTTTGTTATAGATTGTGTCCAATGTGATTAAATCAGAATTAAACTGCAACGGATGGAGGATATTCATAATCTATAATCTCAAAATATTTCCAGGTATCAGCTTCTGGAAAAAAAAATATATGAAGAGAAAATCCAAAATATTTACTTATTTAGGAAATTGAAATTTTGTCTTTCACTGGGAAAAAAGGAAAGAAAGAAAGAAATTTCTCAAAGTTTTAATTGAAAGGAACAAAGGAATCTTATCCTATGAAATATAGGCATCATTCAAATTCTTGTTCAAATAGTAAATTACAGAAAAGAAGTCTGCCAAAGACATTGAATGTATTGACACTGACAGAGATATAGGAAATTTATTACAGCTTGGAATAGTGAAAGCAAAATAAAGTGTACTTATGTATGGTTGGTTACTTAGTTAAAGGCTTCTTATTATGGATAAAAAATAAGTTTTTTGTGAGATTTTGATTCATGTGGCTTGACTTTTTGTTTATTATACTTGATAAAAGTTTTTCATTAAAAAATGTAAAAAATATAATTTTATTAAAAAAATCGATCATAATCATTAAACTCATTGCACAATAAAGATTCATAGATAGTGATATCACTCATCGATGCAAACAATATCATATTCAAGTTTGATTTAATTTTTTTTTTAAATTCTCGTCAAACTTAAAATTGCTATTTTAATTGAATCATTTAATGAACCAACCGACCTTCAATTGAGCTGATTTTGAGTTAAGTTTAAATAATTTAATTTATTTTTATATATTTTGCTAATATCTAGTGTATGAAGCCAACTTTGAACTAAATTTCAGAAATTAATGAACAAGCAACTACATCAATCAAGTTTGGTTTGAACTTTGATTATATTGAATTCAAATTATAATGGTCAATTTTGAATAGAATTTCAAATAATTCAGTCGTAATACCAAAAGATCCACACTACATCATTTTATTTTATAAAAATAATTAATTTAAATTACTTAAAAAATTATAATAAACATATGTAAATCATTTTAAATTTTCTCGAATGTGCATCACATTTGCCCCTTCACAATTGAAGTTAAAGTCAACCCTCAAATACTTGATTCCCAAGTCTCCACTCTGCTGTAGGCAAACAAAGAACAAGAAGAGGGGTTGTACCATAATACTAGATGGAATACTTCAGAACTGATGCACCGCGAGGCACGGGATTATAGCAGAAGTTGATAGGACCACCTCCAGCTGTACCTCCACCCTTCTCTCTTCTTACGTGGCACCGTTTTGTTACGGGTCACATTTATTACGTGCCTCCACAAGTCACCATCCACCATCCCAATTCATTTAATTTTTCGGTCAAAAGATTAAAAAAAAAAAAAAAAAAGGGAAAATAAAGAGACTCCGATCAAACAAACCGTCACGTGGTTCCCGTAAAAAAACAACCCGCGAAACCCGAACCTGATTATCTTTCGCTCCGAGCCTCAGCCGCGTCCCTCCGCACTAGGCTCGGACAACCGTTCGCCACCCCAAACCTCTCCTAATAAACAAAGGAAACCCCTAATTAATTCTAACCAAAATATCAACCCCTAAAACCTGGAAGGGAAAATAAAAATTTATGAAAAATTCAGTCAGAATATGAATAACCTGTCCTTGTACTCATTGCACACACACAACACAGTAGAAACAACATTCTGCAGCCACTGCCATTCCCCATTTTCCACCTTCTCCCACAAGCTATACAAATCCAAGAAAACAATCAAAAACCCATATTCATACTTGAATCTTTATCAGTTTTTTCTTGTTTCTTTTTCCTGTTTCCTTTCATGTGAAGCCACTCTCTCTTTTCTTCTCTATATTTACATCTCTCTGCAACTTTTGATGCTGTCTCCATTAAAGCTTCACGGAAAAGCACTTTCACAAACCCTTTATAAACCGCTTCTTCTGCATCGCATTGGGCTGCACAACTTAACAGGCAAAAATGAAGTGCTTGTTGAGGAAAATGTGCGCCTATGGTTTCATATTTTTAACCTGCCATTTGATTTTCGCGCATGCAATGCTGGACCCGATTGATTTCCTGGCATTGCAATCGATTAGAAAGAGCTTAAATGATTTGCCAGGGTCGAATTATTTTGCTTCCTGGGATTTCACTTCGGACCCTTGTAATTTTGCCGGCGTTTACTGTGATGGAGATAAAGTGATTGCCCTCAATCTCGGTGATCCTCGGGCCGGGTCGCCCGGTCTGACAGGCAGGCTCGACCCTGCGATTGGCAAACTCTCTGCTCTAGCTGAGTTAACCATTGTTCCAGGTCGGGTTGTCGGGGTTTTGCCCCACACTTTGTCTCAGTTGAAGTACCTGCGGTTTTTAGCTGTCAGCCGGAACTTTATCTCCGGAGAGATTCCGGCGAGTTTAGGCCAGCTCCGGGGGCTACAAACTCTCGATCTTAGCTTCAACCAACTCAGCGGAAGTATTCCATTTGCCATCGGAACTCTACCTGCGTTGTCTAACGTCATTCTCTGCCACAATCGGCTCACCGGTTCGATTCCGCCATTTGTTTCTCAAGCCCTAACTCGGCTCGATTTAAAGCACAACGATCTCTCTGGTTCTCTTTCGCCAGTTGGACTTCCTCCCTCTCTCCAGTACCTCTCATTGTCATGGAACCGGCTCACCGGCCCAGTGGACAGGGTATTGTCCCGTTTAAACCAGTTAAACTACATAGACCTTAGCATGAACCAGTTCACCGGCTGCATTCCAGGTAATTTGTTTAGTTTCCCAATCAGCAACCTGCAGCTGCAGAGAAACCAGTTCTCCGGTCCGGTCCAACCAGTTGATCAAGTGACAATCCCGACTGTGGATCTCAGCTTCAACCGGCTGTCAGGTGAAATATCCCCAATGTTCTCGACGGTTCAGAATCTATATCTGAACAACAACCGGTTCACGGGTCAGGTACCGGGTAGCTTCGTGGACCGGTTGTTATCAGCCAGCATACAGATACTGTATTTACAGCATAATTATTTAACCGGGATCGAGATTAATCCGACGGTGGAGATTCCACTGAGCACCTCCTTGTGCCTACAGTATAACTGCATGATCCTGCCCGTACAGACGCCCTGCCCTTTGAAGGCTGGTAGGCAGAAAACGAGACCTACTGCACAATGCGTCGAGTGGAAAGGGTAAGATGGGGAATTCAGTCTTCTGCAGCAGGGCATTATGGGAAATGTCTGGTGTGCTACACGGTTTTGTAATTTTTGGAGTAAAATAATTTTGTTTGGGGGGGGTTATCGGAAATGGAAAAAAAAAATCATTTATTATTTTTTTTGGGTTGATAATATGGGCAATTAAATTAGGTGGTTAGTAAAATTTCAACTGTGGATAAATGGAATCAGAAATACACTCTCCTGGAGCTGCGATTATGGTTGCTAATCTTTTTTGTAATTAGAATACTGATGGGTTTATTTAATAATTTGTGGTTAATTAATCTTTTTTTTTTTATTTTTGTCCTAATAAGAATTCTTTATTTGAAAATACGAAATTCGATTTAATTGATCTGAGTTAAAATGTTGAGTACTAAAGTTTGGAAGTCAGTCCCGTTGAAGTAAAATGTGAAGGGTTTCTTCCTTTGGTGCTTTAGTGATTGTACGTCCAATCTTTTGTTTGCCCCTCAAATCAAATCATTGTGCTTTGCTTTGTTTTGTTGCTTTTTTCATTTGGGCAAGCTACTGTTTAGTACCAGAAGACGTTGGGGATTGTCGGGAGAACCTAACCTTTTTACTTATACATACATATATATGTATATATATATATACTGTTCACTAATACATCTGACAGGAATTTTAATTCAGTTGTTCTATTTGTTGTCTTTAGTGTAGTAATTTTTGTAGTAGTTGATGATCTTATGTATAGGGCATTTCTAAACTTAGAGATGGAGGCAGAAATTCTATATTTCTAGATTTGGGAGTAAAATTGAATTTTTTCTTTAAAAAAAAATAAATAAGCAAGAAATATTTTTAACAGACAAAATTTTAAAATATAATAGATTTATAAATTTAAGATTATAAATAATTAAATTGAAAATTATATAGAGTTGAGGAGTGGTGCTCTTGTTCTCTCCGCCTCCGTCCCTGTATATGGGGTAAGATGATAAACTTGAAGCTTTTGTCTTTTGGATTTTAAGTTTTATTTTATGGGGCTTTATGAGAATATTAAATTTGTTTTTTCTTGAGCTTAATATAATAATTGAAGAATTTGATGTCAGGGCATGGTCACTTTCTCTTTGTCTTCTCCATTTGACTAGGAATCATTTGTTAATCAAGATCTTGACGGTCAAAAGAGAGATTAATTAAATATTTAATTTGCTATTACTTCTATGAGCTTTTTTTTTTTTTTTTTTTCTTCCTCACTTAAATTAAGGAAAGGTAAGGGAATGGTACAGCAACTACTAAGCTATATTTGAGTCATAACTATTATTTAAAAAGTAAATTTATTGCCACAGATCATCTTAGCAACATATGATTGAATTAAATTTTATCATATTTGAATCATAATTACTTTTTAAAAGGCAAATCTGTTGCCGTGGACCATCCCAGCAACGTACAAATTGAACCAAATTCTTCAAGAAATGATTGATTTGCAGACTATTACTTCATAATTTCTTGGTAAAAAAATAATTGAGTGGACTAACTAGAAGACAACTTGGTGGTAATATTCGTGTGGAGCTTTTACATGGACAAAGCTCTAGCTTTGTAAACTTGCTTTTCACGTAAAAGTGAAATTGCCAACTGGACTGCTAGAATGTGGTCATAGTGCGATACTTGAGTAACAACATTTGATGCCACATACATTTATTGTTTCTAATTTTTTATTTTAATTTAATATTATATTCTATACATAAAAAGTGTATAAATCACACACACACATATATATATATATAAGTTTATATATTTATATGTATATATAAAAATACAATATGACATGTAATATCAAATTTGATAAATGAATTTTGATAGAACTTATCCCTAAGAGCTAGTTCAATGGTTTAATAAATGAGTTTGAATAGAACTCATTCTAATATTTAATTCAAAATATATATATATATATATAATTCACATATATATATTTATATATATAAATTAACGATGTAAGACAAATAAAACCTCTAATATTATGCTTAGCTTGTTATGCAAGTGGACGGAGTACAAACCTAATAAATTTTTGAAAAGATATGTTGTTTTGCTTTTGAAGGGTGTCTCTGAGTAGGGGACGGGGGGCTGAAAACAAGGGCATTATGCTTTTTGGGCTTTTCTATAAGTACAATTATTATGTACGTTAACATGGCCCAGCTCTGATTAATGCAACTATCATTTACTTCGGGTAATTAATGAAATCTCAATTTTCTCCGTAATTATGTTTTCTTTTGCAGTTTCACTTTCTTAGGATGTAGTTTTAGACAAAGGAGTAATCATTAGTTAAATTTATGAATAGTTGCGTGGTCAAAAAGTGTTTTATAGAAACTTTATGCAATTTTAATTATGAAATAATTAATTATAATTAGTGCCGCTAAGGTCCTACATGCAATCTTTGATTTAAGAATCTTGAATTCACGTACTCTTCCTTCACACGACATAAAACCCCTCTTTTTGTTACTTTTGTGTAATACAAGACAAAGATCACTTCATAACCCATATCCCAATCATGTTTCAAATTCCAATCCCCATTTTATTTTTATATTTTTTAATGTAAAATAAAGAAATATTAAATCCAGATTCGGGTTTTCTTCTAGTATAAGACTCATACTTACCTTTAATTAACTTCACTAGAAATTATACTTGCTAGATAAGCAGGAACAATTAGTGTAGAGTAGTGATTATTGATTTATTTATTATTATATTATTATTTTGGGTACAATAAGTGGGGAGTTGTTGAAGAAGATAATAAGATAAAACTGAATGTTAAGCTAAAGAAATGAATGTTTTGTTATAGTTTTTGCATTTACATGCAGGTTGAGCATTTATTGAAAATAAATGAATAAAGCATGTTGGGCTTCTATTTTTTATTTTTTTATTTATAAAAATAGCAGCACGTATTATTTCCTAAATTTAGAAAATCCCAAATAATTCCTGGAATTTCATAACCATATTTACTCTACAAATAGATATTTCTGTATAATGGATTGATAGAGTATATTTATTCTATACAGAGAATGACAAGATTCAAATGGTTGCAATTTTTCTTTTTGAGCGTTTCTGGGAAATAGAATTTTTTTAGAATGTTGTGGTGCTAATGATGTGTGCCATTAATTCTCCAAAGGGGTTTTGGTTATTGCACCAAGTCTTTTTTGAACTTTTCCAATTTCTTGATCCCAAGCACGAATAAACCAATGATCTATTTTATCCTCTGGAAAAAAAGAGTGCAAACGTGCAGATCTCAGTGTAAGGATTAATTGAAGCACTTACTCTCATAATTACTACAAATGAAGATTTAGCAGAAGAACATAATCCAGAATTGGCTGTTTTTTCAAAGCATGTCCATGAACAGATTGACAAAAATCAGGAGTTATAACAGAGCATGCAAGCCAGGAACTGAACATTAATGAGGATATTAGGCGCTGGTTCCAGTGACTAAGGCTTTCTTTCATCATTTCATGGTCAAATAATAATCCAAAATATGAGACAGATAGGACTTTGGACATGAGTTTTGTAATATTAGACAATAGGCATATCAATGCTCAAAAACTAATTTCCAAGCTATAACAATGAGTGGTGGATCAAGGCACAAGGGTGTTGGCACCAATACATACATGCTGAGACAAGAACTTAAAACTGTTCTTCTAGAACTGCACACTGTGTACAATCTTCAGTCATTTGTTATGTACATTTTGTTGCGCAATAAAATCATAACACGAAATGGTGAAGCGCCCTTATTTGACATTGATGATATTACAAACTGCTACTACAATGTTATGGCGTTGTGAAATCATGCATATGAACTTACAGGGGCTGTACATGGACTCCATTAATAAAAATGTCTCCTTCGAAGTCTCTTCTTGTTTGCAGGTGCTGGTGCCTCTCCGTTCCCAGGGAATTCCCATTTCACAACATCTCCGTCCCAAGAAGAGCTAACCAACATCGGATAACTGGGGTGCCAACAACAATCTCTCACCGTTGATTTATGGTGCTGCAGCTTCGCAACTTGGGCCCCACTAACCTGAAATTCAAAGTCACCATGAATTTTGAAATAAGGAAAGTAATTAGGCAGAGAGAACCTAAGCATGCAGCCATGCACCAGAAACTTAGAGGATAACATCAGAAACATAATTTGGTGGTAACAAGAACATAAGACGAATAGTCCCACAGAATGCCAGAATTGACATCAATAATTGCTTTTTACTCTTGGAGAATTTACATCATTAGCAAATCATTTTTTTCCCTTTTCTTATCCATCAGAAACATTCTAATTGCATTGACATCATGGAAGTCAACGGTCTTTATCATCTGCTGAAAGTAGTCCACCCAAAAAATAACCTATTCCAGTGAGTTTTATCCAAAAATTATCCATTCATGAATGTGGATCAAACTAATGTGACTGTAACTCAGTTTGAGATTTTCCACTTGCAGATTCTCATCATTAGATGGAGGATATCAATCTCGTTAGGCAAATGGTACAACACCGTTTAGTTAAAATAGAAAAGGTAATAGACATCTAGCACTTACCAAATCATAAATATAGATGCAGGAATCATGAGATCCAGTGTAGATGTACTTCTGGCCAGTGCTGCAAATGATTGAAAAAATATAAAGCATGTTAATTTTGATAGGCAGTTGTATTCATCTTTGACAAACTTTATGCAAGAGGGCGTCTAGAGGAGAGTCAAAGTACTGATTGAATTCTTAGCACTGACCTATATTCTGGCGAGAAGTAACAACGAATCAGAGTACGTAAGACCGAATGACCTTTATATGTAGCTACTGATTGATCAAATGGATGCTTTAAGTCTCTTGCTTGCGAAGGGTAGTCCATCCATCTGTAATCCCATTCATAATTCCTGTATCCTTGATAGCTGAAAAAGGACCAAAATAAAGCATCACTGTGACAAGTCTAAAGGTATCTAAGGTGTACCTAGTGTTGGACGTCAATGGATAATACATTGCAAGAATATAGTTTCACAAGTCAGTTAAATAATGCAGAAGATTTAAAGAAATACAAGAAGACTCTCACTGCTCAATCAAGTAATGAATTTAAGCTGTTGACCAAATATTAAAATATCAAGGTAGTAGACTAGCAAAGTCTCGAAGGAATCATACCAAGTAGCATTAGACGACATTTTCCGTATATCCCACAGTTTGATGGCTTGATCTTTCCCATTGGATATTAGATAACGACCATCTCCACGGCTATCAATAAATGTAATGCCTTCAAGGTGGCCCATCAGGACTCCTGCAGGCTTGCCTTTAGCTCTAAAGCAGCGTCTATCCCAAACCTACATGCAGCAGAATGATGCCTTGTTCAGTTGACACAAATAGAAAAGAAATATCTTCTTATTCATTACTTCCATTATTGCATTTCATGATGTAGCAGTTATAAAAATGAGTAATCAAGTTGCCATTTTCCTCAAATCTTCTTCCCCACTCAAAGGATTTTATTTCCAGTTAAAACAAAACCTAATAAGACACATTTTTTTGTTCACACACTTAAAGTTCATTATTAGCAGCTTCAATCCATCTACACGTGCGAAACGACTTGGGCTTTATTTAGTTTTATTTTGGGGGAATGTTTTCATTCCCCCGTTTCATCTTCCTCTTCCCCCAAAATATTTTAAACAATTCTAATCTTCACTATACATACATATATATATATATATATATATATATATATATATTTGAAATATATATCTTCATGTATATTTCAATCATACATCACCAGAAAGACATATTTACATCTTCCTAACAATACATTAACTATTAAAACAATATATGATAATTTAAAGCTTGATGTGGCACCACTAACCAAACAAAAACTTACATGAAAATACACCACCAAAAAAAACAAAATCAATCATACTTTCATTCTTCAGACATTTGCCAATACTTTACCAAAAATATTTTCTCCAAAACAACACTGTACAAAGCCTTGCTTTTGGTAAAATTCTAGTTGTTTCGTGTTCTTAAGTAGAACACATTGGTGGATAGGAGAGACAATCTACTGCTAAGAAAAATATTGGTAAAGAAATGTCGTTGGATCCGAAGAACATGACAAGCAAGAACCAAAAGATTAGTGTTTCTATGTTTGTGATATACTGTACAAAGTCACCAAAAAAGTGGTTGCTCATGCACGCTTAGTAAATAATCAGTCTTCAAGGGCTAAATGTAGGAAATGACTCATGTATTAGAGAGTTAGGTAGCAACCACTGGCTGTTCTGGTCCTTATAGCATCTAAATAGCAACAGTGAAGAGAAAGGAAGAGGCAGGAAGCTTATGTCTTTTCTTGGCAAGCAAGATAAATAGTTGCTCCATTAAATGAAAGCTTCCAAAAGTGTCCATGATAAGTAGAACCAACAGAGTACAGGAATTACCTTACAGAAATTGTCATCACTTCCTGAATAAATGAGATGACCACTTTCATCAGCAAAGCATACAGTGTTGACATCAGACTGCATGAAAAGGGAAATAAGTAGTGGTGAAAACTTGACAATCTTTTGAGCGATTATCGCAGTTCCCAGACTGAATGGTAGATATCATTACCAACATACAGCAGAGGTAAAAATTATGCAGACGGCACAAAGCTGTTTCCACATAATGTCATTAAACCATGACATAAATATGGATTTTTATGGATAGCAACATTTTTTTTTCTCTTAATTCAGCAATCTAATTAAGGCACATAATCCTCACATTCGTAGTGGTTCAGAAACTAAAGTAATGGGCAATGTTTTCCTTTGATCAAGTAAAGTGAAAGAGTTGAGTTATTTAACAAAAAATGGCCTCTATCATCTGTTACCTTCAAAGTGTTGCTCTACAGACATTCAAAAGAACGAGATGTCTTCATTCAAAAATATGAGCAATTATGTTGACAGAAATACAGGATCAGAAGGGGACTTCGGGAACCAAATGCTGAAGTGATTTCTCCAGTAAATTGACTTCAGCATTCTTCTTTTGGAAGGAAGTTCAAGGCTAACATTTCAGTTTCAACCTCTCACAGAAAACAGATTACTGATTCCACTAGAAGTCTAAAGGATTACAACACTTTAGGATAGAGTAAAGCTCATTCTTTACGAACGACATAAATTGGATAATCTATCATGCACTTGTGCTAACAGAAATTATCACCAAGTGGCTAGGCTGCTTAAAAGATAAAAAGATATTGTTTATAGCAATGACAACACTACCGCGTGTGCTGAGATTCGAAGAGAGAGTTTTTTTGCTTCGAGGTCATAAACATATATATCCTCGTCGCTGCTTCCAGCGACAATTTCTCGCCCATCAGTTGAGAATTTCAGAGAGAAGATTCCAAAAGAATATCCCCCTTCATCAGGAGAAGAGAAATCCA
Source organism: Paulownia fortunei (assembly GCA_019321725.1). Lineage (NCBI taxonomy): Eukaryota > Viridiplantae > Streptophyta > Magnoliopsida > Lamiales > Paulowniaceae > Paulownia > Paulownia fortunei. The sequence continues at coordinate 1,621,087 of CM033109.1, read as the reverse complement.
AACCATCATGGATTTCCTGCAGAGTGAAAAGCCAGACTTGAGCAATGCTGAACTAAGAGAAGCAAAACATAAGTCACATACAAAAGGAACCCACATTCACTCTAATGATTCAACTGAATATGGAAAATAACTGTCACAAAGTCAAGGTAATAACTTCAGGCATTGATCTTCCCTAAAACAGTGTTAAGCCAAGATTTAGTGTGTAGTAGCTATGATATAGGAGATAGTAAGCCATATAACAAGAGCACTGATGGGTGTGTCAGGTGCAGGTACAAGTCCATGTCTTGGGTTCAGCAAACATCTCCAATTCTAGGCATTAAAAACTATCTACATGGCAAAACCTTGTCCTTACGTCAAATGCCTTCCATGTGACATAGTGAGAACAATTTTGATACAATAGTACCAATGTAGAAACCTATGCTTAGAGTTTTACCTAGACCACTTTTTAATCTACTTAAAGATTTTAAAAGGAATTCCGTAGAAGAAAATTAAGAAAGCAAAATAGAAAGGCTATTCAGTGCTAGTCCTACAAAGACGATGGAAAAAGAAAAGGACGAATGCAAAACCCAAAATTGGAAAATATACACAGAAAGTGACTGCTCTTTTTTGCTTTTTGCAAAGAGCAGCCCAAGCCATCCTAAGTTGTGATGACCCCTGTAGCCAAGATAAACAAAACAGAGGTGGGCACTAAAGGACTGCCTAGATAACTGTGAATGTCGCAGACAATAAGTGCAATGCATATTATCTGACCATGAAGTTTTATACAATGTCTTCAGGAATACCAAAATAAACAGTACTTGAACTTCATACAGTGACGTTTGCGAGAGATTCTTTCATGGCAGATCCAACATTGATAATATGGACGATAGGTGACATGCTAGCATAGACCTGCAATCTCAGCACAATTTCATAGAGAATGAGATTAAGATAACCAAAATCAGATTAAACAAACAATAATATTTAAAAAAAATCATAAAATAACATTCACTGCACCAAACCTGAGTATAACTAATCATCATTCATAATCTAATAGGTGCAGTGGTTGACTGCTATTTCTTCAATTTAATACACAAGAAAGCAATCAATTACTTTCAATTTGCTGCTCTGTGTTGAGAAATTCAATGGCTATGCCCATGCACTCTTTTATTCATATTGAACCTCATTTTGAACTGAACTATGAGATTGCTCATCTCTCAATATCATTTTTCAGAAGTGGCAACTACAACTGGCAGCCTAAAGCATGAGCACTTTATCCATCTTCTAACAGAAACATGAAGCACATTTTGCCTGTGTCAAATTCTCCCCAAATGATGAAGCCCCTTGAATGCCATGCATTTGACTCACAAAGAGAAAGCACAGAGCGTAAACTAAAAAGAGAATATAACTCATGTGTCCTAAGTCCTATAGTGTGGAAGTGTGCAGGGACATGACTGCATATGACTTAAAGCATAAATGTAAAAGCATTAAATGCTTTTGAAATCAATAAAGAAAAGAACTTACAAGGTGTCTTTGATCAGGTGACAGGGAAGTATCAGTAATCGTCCATCTCAAGCTTCTGGCAAGGATGTTCTTTTGAACTTTCCATCCTCTGTCGACATCGTATATTCTAATTTGACTTCCCTGTTTTAGAAAAATCAACAATACTAGGCATTAATGATTTCCAGACTAGGGATCAAGGGAAACTATCAACTTTAGTCACGCTAGGGGGGATTGCCAATATTCCAGTGATTGAGTTAAAGGTTTTGTTTCCAAAGCCTTCCTCAGCACTCAGTATGGAATGTAATATGAATATCTATCCCAGGAATTTCCTAGTGATGTACTGTTAGAAGCTCTTAATTGCAGAAAGCGATAATACCTGAAATGCAGCAACAAAAAGCGAGCCATCGGCAGAAAACTGAGATACATAAGCCCTAGTTGACATCTGGTCCACAACCCATGGACCATTAACTGGCAAATATTTACTCAGAACATGACGACAATCTCCTGATGAGAACCTCCTCTTCCTGAAAGATTTGCTTCTCGGCCAGCCAACATCTTCACAGTTGAAATGGGAAACTCACGCTTCCCTGGCAGAACTCGGCTAAAGTTTTCTTGGGGTCCTGATTGAAGCTTTGTCAGCTGAGCAATATCATGGTCTAAGGAATTCAACTTTCTATTGAACTGAGGACTACTGCCAAGCTCGTGTTTGGAACTGGAACTATCAAGAAGCCCAGAGTCTATCTCCAATTTACTAAAAGCATAGCCCATATTTTCAATGCCAGTGTCGTGATCTATAAATAGCATTTTAAGAGACAGTCACAGTAGCAAATATTCGCTTGTTGGACACCCCAGACACAGTTGGATCTTCATCACTCGATGGAATTATAGCATAACCAGCAAACGCCTGTAAATTAGAGCACCCAAAATTATTTCATTTCTATGTATAAACGCACAAAGTAATGGTAATTCATGAATAAACGTGTACAGTGCCTGCAGGGAGACTGTATGATTATGTAATCGTTTTCTTTGATGAAAAGCATAAACTAAATTTCATGATAGTGAAAATTATCAAGGACTTGACTGGAAAAGTATAGGAGAAACAAAAGACGGCTGGAAGGGCAAAAAGACTTTTGGTCAAGCAACTCAAGATTGCCACATCGTTTGGAAGAATTCTGCAGCTGGAATATTTTGATATTTTTGTTTTTCCTTTAATCCATTGCAACTGCCCTGCTATATAATTAGAGCAGGAATAAGAATGAATAAGCTCAGTTTTCTTCTTTAGAGACGGAAAATGAAAGAATTAGCTCAGTTTTCTCACCCCTACAAATTCTTCTCTCTTGCCTATTTTCTTCCCCTTTCTCTTTTGCTTCGCCTCTGATCTCCCAATCCTATTTCCTACCCAACTTTCTCTGTAATTTCATATTATTTGATTAATACCTTTTCTATTATCATGGCAATTTCCACCATCAATACCTCGGGACATGACACTATGATTCACTAATCTTGTACACCAAGTTCTTGAAAAGAGTAACGCACTTGGCTGGTTTAAGTTGTCAATGTATTCCAAGAAACACTCAAGATTACACTTTTTTACAGTTGGCTTCACCAGAATCAAAGCATTCCAGAAAAATCAAATCCCATTTCAAGAAATTCAAGAAAGTAATTGTTTTCCAATTCAAGCCAAAGCAGTGTCAAAAATACAACCAAACACAGAAAAGAATTCAACAAACAGTAATCAGAACAGAATCGCAATATTTGAGCGATGTGCATACCGCCAAAATGGAAACAAAATATATTAAGACAGGACCATAATCATAAGTTGACTCACTTACCACTCACCTCTAAAAACCTTTTCTTGAACACTGTCGAGAGGGATGATGATAGAAGAATTTGGATTTATTTACTTGCAATGGGATATTATTGCCAGGTTTCTTGTGTGGAATAAAAAACAGTTCGATAAGTTTTTATTTCTTTTCTCTTTATTTAATTGGAGAGGATTTAAGGATCTTGGGCTGAGGTCCCATGTTAGTGTCATGGGTTGCTCGGTGGTTTACCAAAAACTGTGCAAAATTTCTTGTGAAATTGGGAGTTTTGTGTTGTATGGGGAGTGAGCGTGGTGGTTTGTGCTTCATTGGAGTGTGAATTTCTATCCTGTTTTGGAAACTTGCACGTGTCATCTTCACAGTTGTGATTGCCTAAATCCCAAAGAACTGAAGCAGGTTGGCGTAATTTTGTCCGTACTAGTGAAACGAGATTGGAAATTTTTATAAGCAAACATCGGATGTGTCTCCACTTTCCAAAATTAGAATGATGAAATGAACGTTAGTGGAATCAATGTCATGTTATTGTTGCATTATTCTTATATTTTTAGTGTGAAAATTAATTAAGTGTTCGTATTTTCTACGACCGTTTAGTGAACATGTTAATCATTTTATATATTCGTATTTATTTTTGTTATTTATGCACGTTTTGATAATGTTTCATATCTATTTGGGTTTTTTTTTTTCGGTTTTTAAGAATATTTAGTTATCTTGCTCATTCATGTGTGGTTAGAGAGATGGTATGTATAGAATTTTATAAAAAAAAAAAAAAAATCATCAAACAACCCACAAAGTGCACCTAAACCCAATCCAACGCATCTACAAAATCTGAAAATTGGGTTGGGTTGGACCATTGTTCTAAAACCACTTTGCAGCCTCTACCTATAATGTATTTTTGAAATACCAACACCAAAACCGAAATAAACATTGCATTGTACTTACCTAGCAAGAGGGTAAATATAAACTTGTAGTATAATCATGACTGATTTGGGCCAGCATAAAGCAATTCTACAATATTTGGGCCCAGAAGTAGATAGCAGCGTGAAGCCCAAACAACTCTCAGTTCCACAATCAAAACCCTCTCATTCAATCCATCAAAAACCCTAATCCCCAAATCAAAACCAAAACAAAATGCATAAAATTCCAGCCTTTTTCAACTTAAGTAAAATGATTCGGCAGCCCGGGACTTGCCTCCGAAACATTGGAAGGGGCCAAGGGGAGGAAAAAGGAAAAGGGTTTCCTCTTTCTTGACTTGGGTTTTTTGTGCGTGCATTTTGGGCTAGTGGTCTTGATAATTACTTGAGCCCCAATGCAAATTTTTCGTGTGCAAAGTTACTACATTTAGGGCCACTGTCCCTCAGTCAAGTTGTTGCACATGCCAATTTTTTTTCAGATTGAGCATTCCATAGAATTAATCCTATGACAAATTAGTGGATAAAAAAGGGTGTTATTTCACACAGGTATTTGGATGATTGACAAGTGTTTCATTTTATCAAAAATTAAGTATTTAACCATTTTTCACATACACAGTGTATTATCCATCGAATATAGCATTTGAAAGACCATCATGAAAATACATTCTGCCATTACTCTACCTCTAATTTTGATGATTATAGCAGTAAACACAGTAGTAAAAGCCAAAATCTGATCAATGTTTCGACTAAATTTACGTTAAAAATGCGTGTTTGTATCAAGACAAGTAGTGATATTATGGCTTTGAATGCCGAAATAATGTCTAGACTCTATGTTGAGAAAATATGCCTTGTCGATAAGTAATAACCTTAGGCATATCATATTCAACTAATACCATATAACAGATGGGATATTTTCTCGATGGAGTCACTTATGAATATTTAGATTTATTTAATATAAATATTCAATGATATTCATCATAAGAAATAAATTTTGTAATATAAATTAAAATACTAGTTTGTGAATCAATTAAGGGAATGAAAGATCCCACCAACCAAAAAGCATGGCCTGCTGACATAGTATTTCCAAGGCAATAAAGGACAAAATCAAGAAAAGGAAAAAACAATTATTGATAGGACTTTTAATTGAATGTAAAATTAATTACTATTTTAAAATTTAAGCAATGTCTTGCACGTTTGGTTTTGTTGGACCATTCCCATTTATCTTTAGCCCTAATGGACCACTTAGCTGCAAGCTTCGGAAACTCCCACTGCCAAGTGTTAATGAAAAAAAAAATAAAAAAAAATAAAATTACTAATTTATTTTTCTAACATAGGTGTGACTTTGAAATGTTCAATTATGGTGTTCTGAAATGTAATCATTTGACTTTTCAAAATTTCGTGGTGAAATAAAAATTCATTTTGTGGTTATTAAAGTGATTAGCATATAAAATAATTCAGTAGAAGCCCCCATATAAAACAATCAATCTGAAATTTGAATACTGAAACAAACAACGTTGAGACAAATTGATGATTGGGAATTCACAATCACTGCAGAATACTTATTATTAGAGTCTAATTTGACTTCTTTAATTTAAGTTGCATAACTATTACTTTTTCAAGTTAATAAAAATTCTTTATTAAGAAAGTTTCATTGTCCCCCAATTATTTTGGGATTTTTTTTTTAAAGCTTTGTGAGGATATGATATACAATAATTTAGAGGCCGTTTGTTTATATTTTTATAAATAATTTTTTAATTATAATTTTGTTTTATCCACTTTCAACATAAATCCCACCTATTTTAATTTTTAAGGCTTTTTAGTAAAAGTTATAAATTGAAAATATTTATTTCTAGACCTATAGATATCGTGTTCAAATCTATAATTAATATTTTGTTAAAATATGACCAACAATATTAATGTTGGAGATGATGTTCTATCAAATTTCAAATAATTAAAATCCATTAACAAATTAAATATTAATTTATCTGTCTATTTAAATATTATTGATGTGATATAGAGAAAGTAATGAGATATATATTAAATTAAATATTATTTCATTCTCTCAATATAATTTTACAAATTATTACTCTTACACTAAAATATTATAATCGTAGAGAAATTACTCTTTTGGCAATATCAAAATCAAGCATATTTTAAAAAACATCGTCCTTTCTTGTATGAAAATGTATAAACTAAATGCAATTTTATGTTCAATATTATAGATTAATATTTTCATACAATTAATCCAAATATACGTTTATTTTTACACAAAAACTTATTAAAAATATTTTTAATTTTAAAATACGAAAAATATGAAAATGAACCTAAAAGTATAAATAAACGGGCTCTAGCGATCAGTGTCGTCAATTATGAAGAGTGAACACTAGACTCTTTTTACCAAATTCCACAATTCATTCATCAAATAAGACAAAAGACCATAAAAAACAATAATAAACATTAAACAATAAAATCAAGAAAGAAGTAAACAATCATTTGGATGTAGAGTTGGTCAAAAATTCTTTTAAGATTTTATTTCAAGACCAAAATGCTCATAACATAATTATATTTGAAAAACAAACCATCATTTAATAAATAAAAAAATGATTATGAGTCAATTTAAAATTAAAAAATATAAAAATGATAAATCAAAATTCAGTCATAAAATATTAATTTAATATATGATAAAGTAAAGCTTAAAAAGAATCATAGACCAATATTTTATTTTATTTTCAATTTAAAGCCATGTTCAACAGTATTAATAATAATAATTAACTTGTATGCATGAGAACTGCTTTTCAAAAATTAAAGCTTTTTACATTAATATTTTGAAAATTAAAAAATGATGATATTAAAATTTACCCTATTCAACAACTAAAGGGGATATATTAATTTCAATACGAGAACACAACACATAAAAGTTTTTACATTAATTTTTAAAAAACAAAACAGGTGACCAAATAAAAATTTTGGGGAATATTTTCAAAAATACATTTTGGGGGTTTATATGGAGAAATATATGGTGAATGAGAATATATTTAATTTTGTTTTAAAAATGATTGATGTGATATATTTTTAAAGAAAAATGCTTTTAGTTTAATTTTGGGAGAGTATATATTCTATGTAAATTTCATATCTTCTTTGATTAGTGATATTTTCTTTAGTTAGTAGTGTTACATTAAGTTTTTATGTTAGTGATTTTATATCATTATTATATTCACATAATGATTGATAAACATATATTTCTTTCTTTATAAATAATTTAATATTTTAATTAATCGAATCGAGTTCGAACTTATCTAATGTTTGAATTTATTATATTTAATTAGAGTTCAAATAAATTTTTATTAATTAATCTCAATTAACTTGATTCATTTTGGGAATTCCGTATGTATTACCATGCGTGCAAGGAAGTAATGGAAGTAAGAAGGTCTGAACAGGCAGGCCGCTGGGAAATCTCCATCAAAGAATAGTAATAATAGATTAGTGCATAACAGTGAGATGCAGACAAGCAAACTTAACAACAATTATGTCTTAAAACAAAACCTCCATTTTATATGACAATGACCTCATCTTGTCCTGCGAAACCCACAATCATCAAACACCAAAACCAGCTAATCCCCACAAAAAGACAAACCATAATGAGACATAAAACAAGAAGGGCTATAATAATATAATATGGATGAGAAGGAAACCACCAAAGTTAAATAATGCAAACAGAAAAGAAAGACCAAAGTGATTATTATTATTATTATTATTATTATTATGGCATTGTTGAGAACAAAGGACAGTGTCTGAAGAAAAAGTCAAACGTGAAACAGGAGGGTTTTTATCATTTTGTGTCCTTTGTCCAAGCTTTTATCTGTTTTTACCATTTAGTGGCCATCAAAAACACTCGCAAAAAAAGCAATCCCAACAACTCAAATTTGAAAAGGGGTTATGAGGATTTTTCAAAGTGGTCACTCTGAGTAACACCTAAAAATCTGTTCAAACTTTGTTCTTTTTTTTTTTTTTTTTCCAACATTCTCTTAAATTCTAGTAATTCTTAAGATACAAACATTCATTTCACAAGATTTATTGAGTTTATAAAATTAAATTTAAATATTTTTATTATTGATACGAGTGATACTGATAATATTTATATTAAAAGTCAACTCGAACTCGATAATAATTATAAAATATTAATAACAGATTCGAAATCAACATATATTGAACTCGTGAGGACAATTTTAAAAAAATAAAATCAAGTAACAATAATAATATTTAATTAAAAAATAATGAGTTTCTATTGTCTTGATTGTAATGTGTTAGCAATGAAAAGCGCCAAATCCAGACTTGATCCCATCTAGAAGAAACCATCAAGGGCTGCTAAGAATTAATCAAATCAAGGTCTGATGATTGTGAGATCCATTTGTTTGGACTCATGTCTAATCATTTATTTGGCAAGATTGCGACGTGCTTCTTGGTGGACGGGGGTTTTTGCTTTAGTCTTTTTGGGGAGTGACGACGGAACTCCATGGTCCACCACTTTAAAACGCTGTTGTGAATTATCTAGCAGGGTGGACAATTAATGAAACAACTACTTTGGAGAAAAAGAAACAAACAATACGTCGTTTTGTTGGCTTTAAGGTAGTGAATAGGGGATATTAATCCATCATGGGATACAAAATCACGAATAGCAAAATTCACATAAACTGCGAAAAAATGAGTTAAAAAAAAATAAATTAACGACGATAAAAGAGTTTAGATTAATCTTCTTGAAAAACATAAGTGCACGAGTTTGTGCGTTGTGTTGAAATTAATTGTTAAATTAGAGTTTAGTATAATGCTAGTAAATAATAAGAGCACTAAACTGCAGGGAGGGCAAAAGAGCCAGAAAGAGTTATCCGTATATATATGTGGATATTATTGGAACAATAAATAGAGTTTCCCCCATATGGTTATAAAGACGAGGAAGAATGGTTTTCATCAAAATTTCGGATGACCCACAAAGTTTCAACACAAAATGTACTCAAGAGGGTTGCTGTTTATTTACAAGAATGATAATACTTTCTGTTGGCAAAATTCCACAAGTTCAGAATATTGCAAGAAACGGATACAGTGACAGATATATATGCTACAGAACATTTTCGACCTTTCATGGTCAAGTATGGATTGGTCCCATATGTTCATTTTGCCAGGGAACAGTAAGTGCTTGAAACTCAAAATTATGATGCACACTGAACCCAAAATTATATACTACTTTCTAACTTGTAAATTGATTTGGAGCCTCATTTCAGCTATAAAATATTACAGAGTCAGCTGTTCGAGAAATAAACACCATTCTTGAAATTAGTATATATGTATATACCACAATAGAAGGATAGTAGGCTGCATTGTTACATATAAATTTATATATTTCTAGAGCACAAGTATAAAGTACAAATCACAGCGGCATGGATTTCCCCAATCCATGTACTGAATTAGCTTTTATCAATAATAGCCTAAGGGGAACAACCGATTAGTAGAACCCAATAACCCTAGGACCTCCTCCTACATAAGGAGAAGTCGGACCAGGAAATCTTGAATTCGAGTTGCTCTGCTAAGTCCTTAAATGAGTCACAATTCTGAGGTACCGTAGTGACTGAGCTTCCAATATGGAATACTGCTTCCATGGAAGGAGATGAGAGCAACGATCTTCAAATGCAGAGAAACCGATACCCCACGAGGTGTGAAATTATCATATCACCACCACAAATGACAAGAGTTATCAACAAAAGGAGTAATTCTACACAATCATATAACTACACACCATCACTGCTACGAGGAGGGAAGAACCCTGAGTAAAATGTCAAGCTTCTGTTACGTGTGGATGCCTGTAATTGAAGTTAAAGTAATGTATTAACAGTTAAGAGTGGATGAAACTTTTAATCTCGTCCATTAGGCAATGGAAATGATCATTATTTGGCAAGAAATAAAATCCGATTGTCGCCTTTTCAAGATACAGGAGTTTCACTTCTTGGCCAGATTTCTTGAGCCCATCAACATAACCCAATTGCCAATCCTGAAGAAGATCCAATCCAGCCACAACAACCAGGCTCTTTGGAAAGTTAAGACCCTCAAGGCTTCTACTCCTGGGGCCAAATACATTACATGCTGGATGGTCCCTATCTTCCCCTTCTGGTAGATAAGCTCTCCAGTACCAATCCCTGTCCTGAATCCTTACAAAGTATTTCCCATCCAAAATTTTCTCAGATTCTGTCCTCTCTTGCCCACCAAACAACGGATGAAGAAGAAAATTACCCAATACCTCCACACCCTCTTCCGCAGCCCGGACCGCAACATGATGAGCAATATTACCACCAGAACTATCGCCAGCCAAATACACATGAACCTTAGAATCCTTCCCACTCCTAAGCCATGATCTTGAGTGAACCCACCTAAGAGCTGCCCATCCATCATCATATGCACACGGGTACCGATGCTCTGGGGATCTACGATAATTCACAGATACCACAGCAGCCTTGCAAGTGTTAACTAGGCGACGACAAAAGGTATCATAGATAGCACTATTGGCTGAGGAATGAACAAAGCTTCCCCCATGGAAGAATACAATTACAGGCACAACTTCAGTAGTACTCAAGGGCTTTTCTAGTTCCACAATCCCCCACTGAGCCTCATTTTCACGGGCAGACATATAAACTCGGTTCAGGAGGCTCGTGGCCCGATCTACAACATCAAAAGAGTAAACCCCATCCACGGGAATAGCGTTTGCAGGCACTTTTCGGTCAAGAAATTCATTCAAATCACGATTAAATGTGCCGTCAGGCCGCCGAAGCATATTATAAGCAAGCTTGAAATTTGATATCAGGATCCATGTATTAAGTGGAACCACTCTCTGCACAAAGACACGGAGTCAAGTCTGTATGTTTGAAATATTCAGCATAAAATAGAAGTCAAACGAAAATTGAGAAAGAAAATTGAACAAATATATACAAGCATCCCAAATCAGTATCATCAACCCGGTAGGGTAATCAGCAGTAAAGGAAAATTCTGAAAAGAAAAAATAACATTCGTATCCATTAAAAGAAATGAAATGGGAAAGTAAAGAAACCACCTAAAAAAAACCCAACACACAAGCATAAAATCGGTTTCTAGGGACTGCTAAATCAGTAGCACAGAGCAAGTAAAAACAAAGAAGAGAATGAAGGGGGGAAAATACAGAGATAATAAGCACAAGCCCAAACCCTCAAAATCAAAGGTAAAGATTCAATCTTTCACCATAAATCAGACTTCTTTCCTCAAAAATCAACTCTTCCTTGAACAAGAAGCTCAAACCCCAAGATTAATCGCAAAAATTTAGAGAAAAATGAAGCAAATTCAAGAGCCCTCATCAGAAAAGAACCTAATGTCAGAGCACGAAAAAGTGAACACAGAATTCAGAGTAACAAGCGAAGCAAATATGTATTATACTTACCTTTGATTCATTAACATTTACTTCATTACTGCCTGCCATGAGATTGTTAAAGAATCACTCTTTCGAAATCTTACACGATGATCTCCTGGAAAAAAAGAGATGAGCTTTTTTTACTACTATTATTTTTCAAGCCCAAGGACCCAACTCTGTTTATGCGGGCTGATACTCCCTTTTTTTCTCTTTTTCTTTTTTTTTTTTTTCTTTCTGATGATTGAGCTTCTCTGAACAACAAACAACGAAAGAAGACACTTCTGAAAATATGCAGAGACAGGGGGCTTCAGTTTTCTCACCAACAGAACTAAAAAAAATCAAGAAAAGAACATACAACATCAAAGACGGGGACGAGAGATTAAAAGGAGGATAAATAAAATATTATTTAGGAATTAAAAAGAAAACGAAAAACAAATGGTAGATAAAGAAGGGAGAAAAATGAAGGTAGCGTGTGAAATTACTATAATAGATAAGAGAGAGAGAAGCGGGCGGAGTCAAAGGCAAAAGAACGACGGAGGGTGGGCGGAGACGAGAGAGACGACAAATATGGGCGGCCGAAATAAACTGTTTGGTTAGGCCCACCATTTATAATATAACTCCAATTATGGTAATTATTGTTTCAATTATACTAATTTGTGCACCTAGCTCACTTTTATAGTCATAATTGATACTCAGGAAAAAAATACGAATTAAATCTATGAATATGATAGAAATATGAGAGAATGACTCAATTCGAAATAATAGGTTAGCTTTTAAAATTTATAATTCAAATATTATAATAATATAAAAAATTAATACATTTTTTTATATAATAAAATTCCAGATTAATTTGATAATATATCTATATAAAATACTTAATTATTTTGTGAAAATAATATATATTTGTGAAAATTACTTTTAAAAATCATATTATTTAGTAAATTTATATATATAATGAAAAAATAATAAATAATAAATTAGTATAATGTAATCTTATTAAAATATTAATAAAATTTACAATTATATATTCTAATATATTATTGTTGTATTAATAACAAATTCGAAAAAATTATGACATTACTATTTATAAAAGATATATACGGGACTAACATCCTAATACCTATAAATATATTATATTTTATTTAAATTATTTTCAAAAATCAGAGAATTCTGTTACTATGTTTATGGATAATGAATCATACTATAGAGCACACTATAATATATTTTGTGCAAGTATTTTATAATTATACCTGTAATCGTAATATTGTACTTAAAGTGTTTTTCTTAAATGAATATTTAAAAATTATCAATACTAGTAAAATACCTCAAAAGCTTGAAAACTAAATCAAAATAAAATATGATTAAAGTAGTATTTGCTTCAAGCTAAAAGGGTGTACCAGTAATAGACTAAAATAATTAAAAGTTTGTCTATAAAAGGCTAACGCCAAACCTGCTTTTGCTAAATCCATTGTATTGGTGCGCGCATTACGACAACTACATTTATCGTTTTTGTTTCTTTTGGGTTACTTGCTCCATTTTTGTTCCCATTTTTCCATTTTCTTTACTTGTGGGAGTGTTCTTAGCAATCCACTAGAAAAAGACAAGGCAATAGGGTACTTTTGAGAGTTTCAATTTCAAAGACAAGTAGTCCTCTACAGTATAATAGATTGCTTCAACTAGTCAAAGTATCATGTGATTGGCCCATTATTTCTTTTTTTTTTTCTTTTCCCATTAACTTTCAAAATTTCAAAAAAATAAAATAAAAAATAAAATAAATATGCACTTTCTATGTTTCATTTTTCTATTATGGCATTTGAAAACTTATACAATTGATTTTCACAACAAAACTAAAAACAAAAAATGAAAGTTTAATTTTGAAGTGATACCTCATTAGGACATATTGCTTAAGGAAAAAAAAAAAAAGAGTTACCACATCATAATATATTTAGTTACTTGTTTGTCTTAATTATTTAAATGAAAATAATAGAATCATTACACGACTTTGATATTCAAATATGTATACAAAATTTATTCATTTGTATTATTTTTATTGCAATTTTGTATCTAATGACGAATATGTATTTAATTATACTCAAGACAAGTCGATCAATCATATATTTATATTTACCATTTAATGAAACAAATGAATTACACAAGTACACTTAACATTTTTCCTACACAAATTAACATGACATCAGAGAAAATCAACTTAGAAACCCAAAAATTTCATATTTCGATCTATTGAATAGTGTTTTCATTATAAAAATAACAAATTCTTATATAAAATATAATTCATAATTTGCTATGATATTCTTTTGTAATAATCAACAGGGATGTGTCACACAACCATAAATAATTAAAATTACACACTTAAAATGTTAGCTACTGGCAAACAAAATTGCAGGAATCAACATAATGGAAATATGACGTTACTAATTGTATTATGACATTTAAACTGACAAATTATCAAATAGACAAAAATCGTTATTTTTGAAAAAAAAAAAAAAAGAAGATGCAATATTCAAGCATTCTTTAAAAGGATGTACCAAGAAAATATGAAACTAATATCCAATATTATTTCCTCATGTAAATTTCATGCTATTGTGATAAAAGTTTTAAACAAATTAGTACTATAATAAATAAGCTCTAATAATTTATTTTTATATGTTTAACTATATACATAGAGCATAAAACAACAAAGTTTTGAAGTGAACCTATTGATATTCGAAGTTAATTATTGTTATATAAATGTATTAAAATTTAGTGTCAACGTAAATATAAAAATTTAAGCAAACACAATAGATTACATAATTTGTTACCATGTGGAATTTCCAAAATTCTCACCCAATTTTACGAATACATCCAAAAAGGAAAAGAAAAAGATGTTTTGGAAGTAGTCAAAATGGCTCTGTCCATGGGCGTACTTGAAAGTAAGGCTTCCACATGAGAGGAGAAAAAGAAAGGGCGGACAAGAGTTTCCTGCGTGCGGCCGACGCCAACTGAAGCCACGTGGCGACAAAACGCCCCAAACCCCCTCCTCGCTTCCCTACCTGAATTGACTAAACAGCCCTCCGGTTCCCCAGAAACCACTATCGCACCACGGGGAGCGACACGTGTTTTTTGTCGTGTAGCGTTAAACGCGTGACGGCATGTTTTTTGTCAGAACTCCCGGGTGTGGGCCCCGCGCCTCTTTTTATTTACTTATTTATTATTATTATTTTATTTTTTCTTGGTGGGGGTGGGGGGGGCTTTGAATTTTGTCGTTCTCTGGTGTGTGATTATAAATTATATAATTTTCCCCCAAGCCACTGACACGTGCTGGTCATGCGAGGGACCCAGAGATAGGGAGAGAGTGGGGCCATCTTGATACTTTTAGAGACGATTCTCGGAACGGAGTGGGACCCATAAGTGGCTCATGCCCTCACAGCTTGAAACGTGGCTACTTTTATCTTGACATTTTGCACCGATGGACAAGATTGAAACGTGGAGCTAAGGGATAGGGTCTACGCCTTTAAAAGGAAATACCAAAAATACATGGTATCTATACTATGTAGAAACCAAGCTCCCTGTCATCAACCCGGCGATTCCGCCCTGCACAAGAGGCTCCTGCGGCGGCCTTGATTCTTCCAGGCCAGCGTCTTCCATCATCCAACAGAAATAATTGGTTTCGGGTTGTGTTGGACTCATGGAAACAATTTCAGAATGAGACCAGTTTATGTAGGGATGATCAAATTCATTCTTCATCGTTAAATTCAAAATTAGTAATAATTTTTTTAATTTAATCGAGTTGATATATCTAAACTTTTAAAATCTGCACAATTCTTTCACATTTAATGATATAAAACTCTTTTCATCGTATAGATTTTTGTTCTTTTAATTAATGCTTGTCCACAATAAATATTTTTAAAATCGGACGTCACATAAGGCTTTCGAGTCCTTATTCAATAAATGCATCATATCACAACTCCACTTAATGAGAATTTATGGGAACATTAGACTTCAACCTCCCTCAAAAATTTACAATATACTCCCCATAAATAGCATGAGTGTCTTTTTTATTCGATTTTTGGCCGAAAAATCAATTACCTTTTCTCTACCTTCAAAAATGTTCCAAATAAGACATCTCCTTCACTTCTCAATAAATTAGAACCCAAAATCATGGATTCTAGAATCATTCGGCCAGATAACAATTCCCAAAACTATTCAAAAGAAAAAAAATATTTAAAATCGACATGTAAATTAACTTGAAACACTGCACCGACATATTAGGTGCAATATCATCCCTTACAAAATTTGTAAAGATAGCAATGAACAAAATAATGTCAACACAAAATGGATGCTTAGTTTGTAAATGGCATGTGTTTTGAGGGTGCACGTTTATTTTTATTTTTCTCTTTTTTCTATATTTTGGGGGTTTATTTGTAGAATTTTAAATTTTGAGGGGGTAAGTGCAATTTGTCATTGATTTTTTATTTCGTTTAATTTTGGGGGATGGGAGCAAGAAATGCAATGATGACCAACATGTAATGCTCAAAAACCAACAAAAAGTTGGTATAGGAAAGATCACACGAGAAATATGGAGGGATCTTCAAAAAATACAAAAATCCGAGGTTGCTTCAATAAATTCGTGGCCATTATTGTGACAAATGACAAGTATATCTGCACATTCATCGGCCATGGCCTTTATTCTACTTTTCACTTCGTAGATTTTGTCATAAGTTCTTTAAAATCCTCAATGACGATGCTTACAATATATATCCTAAGTTTTTGTATCTATATTCCTTTGCTAGCCATCTTTTAAAAGGCCTGTCTTAATGTTTTTGAAATTCAAATCTTATGTTGTATGCTTGCACTAAAAGAGACTTGTATAAAAATATTATTATGAGATATAATGGAACAATATTTCGATGGTCAATGATTGCATATTGCTAGAATGCTAGTTTGAATTTTTTATTTTAATGTAATATTTTATTTTATGTTTTATATTATAAATACTATCGAATATATAAAATATTTATTTAATATATATTTAACATGAATTATATATATTTAATATATAATAATAATAATAATAAAATTAGAATAAAAAATTCAAAGTGCTAATACGAGACTTTTTTTTTTTAGTACAGAATTATTTTTTCTTGAACTCAAATTTTTACACCCGATTCAAACTAGAAGTATAAGTAGAAGTATCAAAGCTCAAATCACATAAAAAAATAGCATTTTCAATAAGAGTAGGGGCATTTATACCTCTGGTGCGTTTGGGGAGAGGAGGGGGGGCAAGAAACATGAAGAAATCCAGATGATTGATTGGACCTCTTTTTCCCTTACACAAGGAAAATATTTTTCCTCTGAGAGAGAGTGAACAACCCCCCGCCGCCCCCACCAAACACCCCCTCCAAAAAGAAAATGGAAAATCTTTGGAGCACTCTCTTTTGGTGCCTTTTCTATTAGTTCACTTTTTTCATCGTTCAGGCAGCTTTCTACCATATTTGACATTGATTTATTCGATTTTTGCATAAAATAGCTTCAGAAGAAAAAAAAAATTAGGAGAAAAAACTTTACTAAAGAAACAAAAGTAAGAGAAAAAAGGGCCTCTTAGACTTGTCACTTCAATCACACTGATAATTAATATTAATAAGTAATTAGTGAAAAAGATACGCCACAAATCAAAATTTTCAGCATATCATTTATTGTAAAATAATATTTTATTTCATCCAGTATGTCACGTGCATATATATGCACCACCACCATATATAAAATAAAATAAAAATAAAAATAACACATATTTCAAAATTCAAATTTTCGTAGGCATCTATTTTTTGAAAATTTCACATCGATGGAGTAATAAAAAGGCCATGCCCCAAATGTAGTAATCCTAAGATTCTATTCTTTAAACGTGCAGTATTTTGGATAATGGCGGCTGCACAAGGCACGCAACCATGTTTCCACCTATGGTAATCTGATCTTGTAAATGCTAAGCGTTACATTTGGCGTAGTATAACATATATAAAATAGAATATTTAATTTTCATTCATATATTTAATTTGATATATCATGAATATTAGCATGATAATCTAAACATAATTACCTTCATTTTCTCAAATTTTACCAAATTGCTGCATGAAAATGCATTCAAAATTCAATGTTGAAACAACTCATGCAACATATATACTTGAGAAGATTATGGACAACTTCTTTAATTATTACTATACAAGTGTAGGATAAGTTAAGGAAATTTGATCAATAATTGATTATGGGCCATTAATTTTATGTTTTACAATAAGTAGATATGTCAACATCACAATTGTAACTTCAGAATTAATATAATCAATTAGCAGTCGACATCATATATTTTAATTTTATATTTTACATGATATTTTATATTTTAAATATATATTAAGTGTATAAAATATTTTTTAATTATATATTTGGTTTGAATTATTTTTATTTAATATATATTTGTAAAATAAAATACGTAATAAAATATTAAATTAAAATTAAATAATTAATTTCAAATTAAATGCATAACAATCCTTCCTTTTTTTTTTTTTTTAAGCAAAAGTAATTTGTCGGGATCCCAATAAATCGATTTAATGGTAAAGGAGAGCATGAAATCTAGAGTGTTATCTAACGATCACAAATCTGAATCTTTGTTTACAGGGTTTTGTTCGATAAAAGATTTTCTTACAGGTCCCTAAGTTCTAGTGCAAGTGATCTATTTTAACCCGATAAAGAAGGTGCATTAGTCCAAAAACAGCCAACTCAAATGGAATACCACTTAATCTAAAGTAAAAAAGAAACGTAGTTTGCTTAAACTATTAGACTTTTCCTTTTTCTTTTGTTGTTAACAAGACGTGGATCGACAGTGGTCGGAATTTTGTAGTGATTGTTTGTCGTATATGGAGGTGGCTAAGCATGTGCCACGCACACACCACACCAAACGTGTTGCCCTGATACCTCCACCTCCCCCTATACCTCCTACTCTATGCATTTCACTTTCTCCACTCCACCCCTACACTTGTCTTTATTATATTTATTCAAACTTATTTTGTTCTCATATTCCAATTTTCTTAAAACGATTTAATTATTTGAGTTGAAATATACAAATTATCATATGTAACGATATTCCCAATGCCTTCAGACTTTGATATGATTTCGAGTAATTGTTAACAATTCAATTGTATTATTTAGACGTAATTAAGTAATCGATCACTAAAAACTCTTTTGAATATAATTTGTTAGACTAAATTTAAATATATTTTTTTTTATAAAATTTAAAATTTAATTCACGCTCGAAGTAATAAACAATATATAAAAAATTAAATCATTCTAGATCGATTCAATTATGATTAAGTTCTTGAAAAGTAACGTATTCGACTCGATCGATTGAATTTTAATTTTCAAAAGCCATTTTTTATGCAATACCTGATATGGGAATTGTGTAATCATCTGAGATGAAAGAAAAGGTTAAAATTCTCTCTCAAAATTGAACGAACACATAAGATGAAATTCCCCCAGATATTCTTATCCCATTAGCAATCACCAATTAATGTAAGTGAGCATATTTGCTTTACATTAAAAATTTGTTTGTCTTGGGATTGTTTTAACTTTTTGAATAAAAGGGTTTCAAAAAAAGGAGGGGGAGTGGGGCTCACAAAGAATTTGGCCTTTAGTGAGTTAGGTCAACAACTGGGAACAGCGTTTGGCTTGTTGTGCCAATTTGGGGTCAATTCCACTAAGTGGAAAAAAGCTTCACTTATTACTAATACCTTACATTTTTAGACCAAAACAAATTCTCCACTTATTTTCCTCACTGACTCACTGTTTATCATTTGTCCTTTACTGAGGATCCTCTTCTTTTTCTTTTTTCTTTTTTTTTTCTTTTTTCATTACGATTTTTTAGGTATGGGTTTTTTTTTACCTCGATAAATCAACTTATTTTATTTGAAAATATGATGAGTTTGGGTCTTTTCTTTTGTTTTTTAGGTTATCGTTTGATTCACATATGAAACTTTGTGTATATATATAATTATAGGTTGTTATTTATTTATTTTTTAAGATAATAATTGTAAGTACGATCTTTTCACAATATGATATTTATGCCAATTAAAGTAGGAAGAATATATCTAAAATAGATTTCACATTTTCACCTACCAAACTGATTTGGTTAATTAACTTCACTTTTCAACTAATTTATGCTAATCAAACACAATATACTTATATTCAAATGTTCAAAAATCATTCAGACTTAGATGCATGCACCTTGACTTGATCCAAGTCTCTCTTTATATGAATTTACCTCACTTTATTCAAAAAAAATTGGCTTAGATTTTGAACCTCATAAAAATTGAGCATTTTCATTAAATAATAACAAAACTTATTGAGAATAATATTGCATTTATTGAGTGACTAGTCTTTTTAAATACAACAACAATTTTATTTTATTTTTTTGTTAATTTATAAAAAAAAATAAAAGTTTTGTAATATCAGAACTATCAATTCTAGGTCAGGGGTATATATGTAAATTCCCAAAAACTTATTATTCCAATGCACATGGGTTTGAATAGTTAATTAACCTCTACCACAATAAACAAGTCTAGCAATAAACCCCCATTACCCTATGGTCCATCATCTGATCTGATGAGTAAAGTCAGTAGTATGAAAAGTAAAAAAACATGAAAATTGTGGGGTTTGTGGGGGCAAAATGTGAAGACAAAAAAGTTTGTACAAAGTGCATGAATGTGTTGGTTCATAGTTTGATGCGTGTTTTTGTTGTATTGTGTAAAAACATGCATTGCATCTCTAATATATACATATCCCCTTCGGACAATTAGATGTCTTATTAAAACAGTTGCATTAAAGACATATAGTCAGCAATTAACATCAATTACGCGTGACTGTATAGTACTCTTCTGTCTTCATTGGTGTTTTTCTTGTTTACTTTAAACAAAAAATAAATAAAAATGTCTGACCACCTTTTATTGTTAAACAAGCCCACGTTGTTCACTGCATTACAACCATTGTTTTATATAGTGTGTGATAATGGTAGTAATCTTGTTATTTTTTTATTTTTTTTTCTAGGCTGTGTCTTTTGTTGTTCTTGAATGAAATAGTAAAACTAGAGGGGGCGAAATTTGCATTTTTAGAAAAAGAGTATACATATTTGCACTAATTTTTTTGTTAAAGGGGCGAAAACGCAAGAATATTTGGATGTCTTTTGAAAAATATTTTGAGAAAATGAATAAATAATAAATTTATTGAAAAATATAATATGTATTTAGATGTTTGTTTGATAGAATGAACTGATAATGAGATTATTTTGATTGATAACGAGTAAATATACAAATATATATATTAAACCCTTACTTTGTCTGTTTGTGGGTGGGTGTGGTTTCTTAACAATACAATGAAACCGTAAACATTTATTTTAAAATTTTTGTTTTATTTAATATTAATGTTATATTATATTTTATAAATACACATTAAATATATAAAATATTTTTTAAAATATATATGGCATAAACTAAATACACTTAATATATATTTATAAAATATAATACGAAATATAAACACCAAAATTGAAACAATAGATTAAAAGTGGTAAAAATTGAGATTCACAAAAACGTGTACGAGTGTGATCAAAATATAAGAACTTGTTGGGGGCAGTGGGAAAAGAAAGCATGAGAATCCCTTTCTTTTGACTTTGTTCACCCTTTCCTTTTTGACATATATAAACTCTTGAGATTCCCACATTTTTTAACTTTTCCACAATTACACAGTCACCTCTCTTGAAATCCTTTCAGACAGTTGACGAGAACAACACACACTAATTGGGTTCAACAAAGTTGCTTTTTCAACTTTATATGATGTCTATTAACAAGACCAATTAAAAGGTTTTATTTTCAATTCAAATCAGGATCTAGGATTGATTTACTTTCATAATAATTTTTTATATTAGCTTTCGATATTTTAATAAATGTAATTAATCGTACTTAATGAATTTATAAAATTTGAACACAGTTAATGATGCCCTGTAACTCATTGTTTCCTCACAAAAAAATAGTAACTATTTAAAAATTTAATGTTTTCGATGATAAGTTTCTCATTTTATTTAACAGATTGTGTTGATTTCAAAGCAGAACATTAAATTCATTTTGATTGATGATGTTAAAAATCTCACCAACAAAATAATTTGGTTACAGCTTGAAAAATCGTCCTATAAAATGCTTGAGAGTAGCTAAAAAAAATATTTCGTCACTTAATGGTAAGATAACAGGAATCTCAATCTTTCAATCAATACAAGTGAAATAAATTATATTTCAACCACTTTTTATAATAATTTATTGTAGAGAATTAAGAGACGACTTTACTACTTGATAAATATAATGTTAATCTTCAAGCGAAAATTATTCTGATTTTCTGAAATTAGGATCATCAACAAGAAAATATTTTTTTTTCCTTTTCCATATTCTAATGTAATTGTAACATAATCCCTTTATTCCCAAGGGTAACCTGCTCGATTTATTTAAATCATTCTAAATTCAGACATCTCAAATATCTCAATTTTGATATCCTAGATCGAACATATCAGTTCGGTATTATCAGAATCTTTTAATTAATTTTCTTTCGATGAGTTCGTCCACACATAAAACATTATTTCATCTCTAAATGTGTTGACTCATTGATAATTAATAATTATTTGAACTTATAAAATTTAATATTTTTTATAATTTTAATTTAGATTCAACCAATTAGGCCCATTAAAGATGATGTAAAATTATGGCACATCATGAATTAAAATTCATGAATCCAAAATCATAATAATTGTTTAGATAAAGGATAAGAATGATGTTTTTGTATATTTGAATGACAAATAAAGCTCGACTTACAACGCAACAATAAAAAAAAAAAGAAATTAATACTGGATTATGGATATTTATATCAAACAGACATATGAGACAAAATTTCTAAAAGATTGTACTATCAGAATGACGGTGACTCACTGACGAATGCCATGACGAAACAAAGAAAATGACGAGAGTCGGAACGCAATAGTTGATATATGATAGATCCCATCAAGGAAGCAAAACTTTTGAAAGCCAATGGAAATTCAAATATAACAGGAAAAAGGAAAGGAAAGCACTAAAAAAGCAATTAAGACATACGTGGCTTGGTGGACAACGCTTTTTGGGAAACTGATTTTTAGAGAAATTAAATTTATAAAGTCACCGTTGATTAAGAAATTATTAATTTATAATTTTACAAAACTATTGATTTTTAATTGCTTTTCTAAAACTACTGTGGGCCTTAAATCGCCGCCATTTTCATAGCTCCTGCAAATTTTTAAATAATTAAAATATAAATTAATAGGCATAGTTCAATTTTAATTTAAACACATATTCATATCTAAAAGCTCCAATCATGTAACAGCCTCATGTGGTGCACAAAAATTAAATACTACCCTAACAAGATATATAGATCCATAAAATCCAAATCATTTTAGAAATTCATGAAATTTATATTTTATTTAAATAAATATGATAGTTAATAATCATTCACTCTATAGTACTTGTTGATTTAAGTATCGAAAGAGGTTTACTGATACAATCCCACGAGTCGAAGGGATTTTCTTAAGACAATTTCAAGGCTCTCCTCAACGTCTATTCATGTTGAAGACAGAAAATTCGTCTCAATGTAGAGCAGTTTGCTGACGAGAATGAAGCAGTTGCTCGCATGAGATTCAGAAGAGTTCGGCTCAGCACATTGAATATTCCTCATCTCAAGATAAAAGAGTATTTAATTGCATCATAAACTTAAACAAAAGTCATCCATCATTTTATATGTTTTGGGAAATGTTCAGACAAATCGTATGTAAATCTAATTTAGACTGTCACCCACTTTTAAGAATTGTAGTAAAAGTTCAAGCTTGAATTTAAGAATTTCAATCAATACTTAAAATAATCGGATCCGACAAAAATTATCCTTATTAGCTGGAGCCAAAAAAGAAAAAAAAAAGAAAAAGAAAATCGAGAAAGTTACATGCCTAAGGTAAAATGGGAAGATTACAAGGTATATTAGACTGTATTTACTTTACCCCCCCCCCCCCCCCCCCCCCCACTAATTCTATGATAAGAAAAAAATGATACAGAAAATGGAAGAAATATTTGTTCCCATTCCCACCAAGATAATATCGAATTGATTGGAGTAGAAAATAAGTCAAGAAAAAGATGAGATCGAAGAGGGCTGTATCCATTTTGTTTTATTAGCTACGCAACACAACAAAGCACTAGAAAAACGTCTAGTAAGACATGATGTAAAGCTCAAATCTAATTAGATTTTCAAGGAAAATGAGAGAAAGTAACAAAATCAGTTATTGTCACAAAAAGCTTAGGAAAAGACACACATCGGACAATGAAAAATTAAACAGCAGCATTGGGACCTTTTCGCAATATTTAAATTTTGGATATTAGTGAAGAAAATATTAATAAAATATTTTAGATGTTTAAAATAATATAATTCTGTGCTTTATTTCTTGCACCCTCACCTTTTCCTCATTAAATTCCTTGATCCAAACATGGCGTTAATGTTGGGATTGTCATTCATTTCATGATCTCTTCATAATCTAAATTTTAACCCTTATAATCAATTTGGAGATTTCGCAATCATCACAGCTGGTCAATTAAGCCCTATTTATTTATTTATTGGGCCTTTTACTCTTCAGGTAACCCACATTTATGAGGAAAACTACAGATCAAATCCAGCTGGATTTTAGATTAGGCCCACACTTTGGGAAACCCAAAATTTCAACATTCTTTCATTCAACAAAAGTTGTAAGCCCACCTAAAATAGTCTTTTTTCATTTGGACCTGTTGGTTCGAAGTCCAATATGTAAAAGCCCATAAACTGTGTTTATAAGCCAGAAAATTAGGATTTTATGGTCGAAATTTAAGATAGATTAGGCTCAAGTTTTATCAAATTAACAAAATTTGCCCCAACCCCAAAAAATTCAAAATTTTTGTTTTAACTTTTGGGCATTTTCAAGTTTCAGTAGTTTACTTGAGGCAACTTTATTCAGTAGTAAAACTTAAAAATATCAAAATTCTTGCAACAAAGAGTACATGAATTTGCACCTTATACATATGAACAATGACAAGGGCAAATAAGCAGCCCAAGCTTGAACACATTTTTTTTCATATAATTTTAGGTATATCTGCATAATGCTTTTTCTCTTACAATCCTAATCAAATAACTGGTTGGTTTGATATGTTCTAACTATGTCCTGAAATTGCATTGCTCATGGTTTTTGTCCGTAGGTGCTGTTTCGTCCACACCATTGTTTCATCCTTTGGATTCAATGATGCCACTGTGACTACTAGTCTATAAAGGCACTTGTATGAATTTCATTCTTGGAGCATAGATTTTCACTTGAAACTTTGTCTTGCTTCCTCATCGTTATTAGTAGCATCTCTTTTAGAAATACCCTCTGCATTTCTTTCTTGTTTTCTCTTTGGACTGTAATAATTTCTTATGTTATCAGACAGCACCGCGCATGCATAGTTGGAACTTATATGGAGCTGTCAGAAATCTGTTATTTCCTTGAGTTCAATGAGTTTGCAATGATGAATTTTAAGCAAGATGAGAAACTTTATGAGACGATGTATCATCATATGACCAAATAATTGTTTGGCCTGGTCAAGAAGTTGGGTTTTGCTGATCCTTATAAGTTAAGAAGCTGTTTGTACTTTTCCATTCTCCCCAGCCTGAAGCAGGCCAAAAAGTTCCTCAATTTTCAAATTTCCCATATTCTCTCTGCTTCCTGTGATCTTCAATGTCACTATCTTCTCTGCTCCACCATCAATAACAAGCCAATCATAATTCATTAAATGTCCTGACGTAGGAACACAATGCCATTTATAATACTAGTACAACGTAAACAACAAACATATAATAATAACCAATGATTTAACAAACAGAAACAATCAACCCCATCATAATCATCAGTTTCTCCTCCATAACTCATCTTCACATTCTTGATCAAAATCAATCTCAACTCCACATTTTGTCAGGCTAAGTAGGCCATGGACAGACTAATCAAGCCGGATGTGCAGGTGCTCGACGTGTTGTTCATAAGAGGACAAAGCTGCTGCCAAACCTTCAAGCTAACCAACCTGATGCACACCATGTCTGTGGCCATTTCCCTCACAACTTCCAATCCAGCAATCTTCTCCTTTTCGCAGCCTTTCTCTATTATCCCACCTCTCTCCACTGCACCATTCACTCTTCACTTGAACAAGCCATGCGATCAGCCTCCTCTGTCTACGCCTCCCGACACAATTCTTGTCCGTTCTTCCATACTTCCCACCGGAAAAGCCCATCAGGATGATCTCCGCCGCCTGTTTTCAATGCCAGGGCGACATATTTTTAAGGATGCTACTCTCCCCATCCATTTTGTTGGACCCCACGTCGCGGAGTTTCTTCTCTCGCCTTCGTCCAAGCCCCTGGAAATCAATTTTCTTTTCTCAAAGGCCATATCTTGGTGTGACGAATCTCAGCTCACTTCTTTGCTTAGAATTGCTGCCACAAATGGGAAGTCACACTTCATTTCAACCCTGATTGAAGCCGGCGCTGATGTTAACGACAGGGATTCAGAGGGAGAGTCCCTGATATCCTTGGCTGTTAAGTCTGGAAACACTAATGCTGTGCAAATCTTGATTGAATCAGGTTCTGTAATCGACAACAAGATTGATCGATGTTTACACTTTGCAGCAGCTATGAACCGGGTGGATTTAATGGAAATTCTATGTTTAGGCTACGTGGATATTGACTTGAACTCGGTAAATTCTCAGGGCCAAACAGCCATGCACCTTGCAGCAATTCATGGTCAAGTTGAAGCCCTTCAGTTTCTTGTTTCAGTAGGAAGTGATGTCGATATCACGGATTGTGAAGGCTGGACTCCCCTCCATTATGCTGCACAGGAAGGCGATGTTGAGGCAGTAGAACACTTGCTAAACCACTCAGTTTTTGCAAAATACGCGGTCACTAAAGAAGGGAAGACCGCCTTTGCCTTAGCAGTCGACAAGGCCAATTCGGACCTATATGATTCACTACATTTAGGAGACTTGCTGCACAGAGCTGCAAGAATAGATGATGTGCATGCAATGAAGAGTTGCGTGGCTCAAGGGGCTGAGGTTAATGGAAGGGATCAAAATGGCTGGACCCCTTTGCACAGAGCAGCATTCATGGGGCACATGGAAAGTGTTAGGTTTTTGGTTAGTCATGGAGCTCGGGTTGATCTTGTCGATGGCACAGGCTATACGCCTCTTCTTCGAGCAGTTGAGGCAGGCCATGTGGAGGTTGCAATGTATCTGTTGTCTCATGGGGCTAAAGCCAGTCTCAAGAGCCTAAAAGGAATGGGGGTGCCTTCCGAGTTGGAGTGTTTCAAGAACCATCCTTCTCTTGTGAACCCTTTGCATCAAGAGGAAGAAAGGACTTAAAACTTGGGAACATATCTTTGATTTTAGCCTTATTACCCTTTGTTTCTCTGTACATAAAATTCTCGTGATTTCTCTGCAGTATGCATGTTTGTGTATGGTCTTAGAATTTCATTTTGTCTCGCTGCATGGTCGCTGGTTGTATATCTGAATCCGAGGGGGATTTTGTGACCCTCAGAAATCTTGAGTTTCGGATATGTAATGAGATGATTGATCAATTTTTTGTCCAAATTAGAGTTGGCCTTTTTAATACCTTATTATAAAAATACCAATAGAATGGAGGCTTTCAGAATATGAGATTTTGTTTTTTATTTATTTATTTTGTTTTTTGTTTTTATAAATAATCATTAAAAGCGTGAGAGATAACTCAGGTTTTCTTAGACAAAGAAAAGATCCAAAAAAACAAAAAAATAGCTCAGCAAATGGAAATAAAAATATTGAGCAAGAAATGGTTGAGAATATATTAGTAGTAGTCAAAGAAGAACAGCTGCAGAATGGGGATCCATAATATATTATTTTTTTTAATCCATAATATAATACCATCTTCAGATGAAGCAACAAGAATGACTCCATGAGTTTAATTTCACTAATGAGATTGACATCGTATATCTTAGAAATAGCCATTCATAACTTGAAGGTGAATGAAGACACAGGAAAGAAAAGATAGATGAAGATGATAGAAAACTAAAACGTGAATAGAAATATTCCAAATTTAATTTATCTTGCTTAAAAATCTTGTATGTGTGAGCGACAATTATTTGCAAAAATTAGTAATTACTTATTAAGTCTCTTTCATTATATATTTATATATGTGTAAACAAAAGTCCACTTTTTGCCTACGAAATGAGTTGTTATGCAAAAGTCTATTTTTTATTTTTTATTTTTTATTTTTTATTTTTTAGAGCGTAACTTGCGTGACTTGAACTTGATATTTTGACTTTATAAATTTGTTTCTACAAGATGAAATTTTATTCAAGTTTAAACACAAACATATACCATGGAATACGTACAATTTTGACTAATTTCCTTCAAAATTAAATCTTATGTCTTCACGAGCTTGAACTGCATTCTTGAATATCATAAAATACATATAAATTTCTTATCCTTGTTAGACAAATTTAATATGAATAACATAAAGTCTCTTTCAATGTCAAATTTGCTTCAATAAACCATAGAAGTAGGTGGAAAAATGTTGCTTCAATGTGGTACAAATTTAAGATAGTTGAATTAGTTCCATAGTCATTGATGCCATTTTTCAAACATTGCTAAAAACAAAAGTACACTTTTTTGCTTGCAATTACATAAATTGAGAGAGAATGAATTGAAGATTATCAATGTGTAGAATCTTACTCATTTTAGATGCCAATGCAATAAGCCAACAACAAGTTGCAAGTCAAACTTATAGAAAAATTGCAAGGCGGATTGGGCCACCACAGTTTTGAGCATCTTTATGTTTTTATTTTGAACTACGAATTGATGTATTTTCATATTATTCTTTTGGATTTTTCGTTTGCTTTATGTGGAAATCGTTGGCTCAAGTAATGTAACGTACTTTTATTTATGTTTAAGGGATTAATTACATTTAAATTATTAACTTTGTTTTTTTAAATATTTTAAATTCTAAGAACGTCGATATTTAGATGTTAATTTTGATTAGCCTATACAATTTCTCTAATATTAACCAATTTTAATGCCACTCTTCGAGTTATGAGCCTGAGAGGTAGAAGTTGAAGAGGTCTGTATTATTGGGTCCTAAATGTCTCAGAGAAGTCCATTATATATGGGCTAGAGTTGAGAATACTTGTGAATGGCGAGTGGTCTTTACCCGGCCCAGTTTTTATAATGGGCCGAAAAAATCAAGTTTGGGAATCCAATTGGAGATAATCAAAAGAAGCGGGAAACGAAATTTTACTGCCACGCTGGCAATCCCCGTTAACATCATTCAACTAATAAAATCGAGACCGTTCGACAACGACCAAGAAAGTAAGAACTAATCATCCACGCTGGCGATCCGCGTGAAACAGCAATCAGCCTATCAGAAGACAAATATATACCTATATAAATCCTCAGCTCCAGCTTCGCTCCCACTCAGCCAAAATCTTCTCAGTTTATTCAAATTTCAGTACCCCTCCAAAAAGGATTCAGCAAAATCATGGGCGAAAAGACTACAGCAACAAAGTCCATCGGCGGCCGAGGCAACCCTAGATCAAAGGCCGTGTCCAGATCATCAAAAGCGGGCCTTCAGTTCCCCGTTGGCCGGGTCGCCCGTTTCCTCAAAAAGGGCCGTTACGCTGAACGTGTTGGATCCGGATCGCCTGTTTACCTCTCCGCCGTCCTTGAGTACCTCGCCGCCGAGGTACGCAGAAGAGAACACCACTCACTGTCCTTTTTTTTTCTTTCGAATTTTAGTTGAAATTCCGGTGAAATTTGATGTTCTGTTTTGTTGATTATCAGGTTTTGGAGCTTGCCGGAAATGCGGCAAGGGATAACAAGAAGAATAGGATTGTTCCAAGACATATTCAGTTAGCGGTGAGGAATGATGAGGAGTTGGGTAAGCTGTTGGGGTCTGTTACGATTGCAAGTGGCGGCGTTTTACCAAAAATTCATCAGACTCTGCTGCCGAAGAAGACTGGTGCCGTGAAAGGAAAGGGAGAAATCGGATCTGTTTCTCAAGAATTTTAGGGGATCTGGGCTTAGGTTCTTATTAGATTAGTAGTGGGTTTTGGTTGACGGCATCCTTCTTTTTCTCTGAAAAGGAATCTTTTGTGGGTATGATGTAGATTATTTAGGATTTAGCAGTGGTGATTTACCAGATGTTCATATGTTTTGATTCAATGAAATCTACATTTTATATTTTCTCTGAATTTTCTTTAAGTTCTTATTTAAAATTTAGTGTTTATCTTTCACTTATTAACATGTCCGCACAGTTCTTTAATTATTCTGACCAACAATAGCTTTTATTTTCCTTTTTTTTTTAAGGGTGAAATTTCTGCTGTTTTATTTTCTAATATGATGATAACTTACATTAACCCTCTATTAGTAAAAGAGTAATTTTTGCACTCTGAATTTAAATTAGATAAAAACTGAAGTGAAAATAAGATGATAATAACAAAAAGTTGAATTTTCTCAACCAGGGAAAAAGTGCCGTAGCAAATTGAATATTATCAATATGCATTTATTTTAATAAAATACAATATATCACGATGTTATCATTGTTTAGTTATATCAATTATCACATGGGTGTCGATTTACTCATTATAAACTTTATTAAAAAAAAAAAATTTTGTTCTTTTTTCTTTAACAAATTTTATTCTTAATGCTCTTTTATTTGCATAATATTATTATTGGAACTATAAATTACATCCTTTCATTATACTTTTCTGATGGATTTTAAATGTTCAAAGGGATGTTAAGGAGATAATAAGGGGATTTATATTTTTTAGAAATTCTAATTTTCTAGGAAAGTTTATATAATGACTTTTATAAAAAAGAGTTCCTCATAATGTTTTTACCTTTTAGTGCTATTGAATTAATATTTTAAGAATAATCTCTTACAAAAACTTTATATGGATGTATTATAGAAAGTAATGAGGGGAATAAATAGAGAAATGAACAATTATTGCAGATAAGACGATCATTAATGGGTTATTAATCAATAATTGGAGAGTTATATATTGAATTACGATGCATATATAGAAAACACATGAAATCATAAAGGTGAAAATCATTTCAAATGATACTATATATTCAAATATTTTACATTTTCGCAAATAAAAATTAGATCTGATTTGAATTCCATAAAATCAAAATTAAACCCAATTTTTTATTTTTTATTTTAATTAAAGTGATTGAACATATTATTACCTCATGTTTCAATTAACAATAAATCAATAATTCATAAGTTATCAACTGTTAACAACTAAAAATAAATAATTACCCTGGGATTCCAATTCAAAATCTTATAATTTTAGGATATTAGTATTTAAATTAGATTTTATTGGCAAAATTACAGCTAATCCAATAAGCTTTACTTGGGTCCAAATCCAGATATTTCATATTTGTAAGTTTCCCTTCACGCGCCAAAATGTTTATCTAAAAGTTAAAAAATTTAAAACCCCCCTTCTCTTCGCTCCACTAGCACAAATTCCCATGCCACGCTGGCGATCCGCGCTGCACTCAAACAACCAATCAGAATACGGCTTCACTCTCTATATAAACCTCCCGTCACACCCATTCCTATCATCTCTCTATAAAATACGTCATTCCAATTCTATACGCATTACAGTTCTCTCAAATTTCTAGGGTTTTCAAATCTCTAATCACAGCGCAGGAAAATGAGCTCCAACGCCGCAGCCTCCAAAGGCGGCAGAGGCAAGCCTAAAGCCTCCAAATCCGTTTCCCGTTCGTCGAAGGCCGGCCTCCAATTTCCCGTTGGCAGAATCGCACGTTTTCTTAAAGCCGGTAAATATGCTGAGCGTGTCGGTGCCGGTGCCCCGGTTTATCTCTCCGCCGTTCTCGAATACCTCGCTGCCGAGGTAATATCTTATACTCTGTTTATGTCTTTGTTTATAAATTGTTTTGAATTTGGTTTTGCTCATCTCGTTCATTTGTATACTAAATTTTTTATCCAATTTAGTGTTACTGTTTTGGTGTTCGATTGTCTGGATCCAATTTGGTTTTCATTTGTTTTCTTTTATTCAGGTTTTGGAGCTCGCTGGGAATGCGGCAAGGGACAACAAGAAGAACAGGATTGTGCCCAGACACATTCAGTTGGCGGTGAGGAATGATGAGGAATTAAGCAAGCTGTTGGGAAATGTAACTATTGCAAATGGTGGTGTTTTACCAAACATTCACCAAAACTTGTTGCCTAAGAAGGCTGGAGGAAAGGACAAAGAGATTGGCTCTGCGTCCCAAGAGTTTTAGGGTTACTGTCGTAATTTAGTTGGCTTGGGTGATGGGTATACTTTGTAAAGGGTTGGATCATTTGTTTGTCTATGACGGTGTTTGATCTTTGTAAAACCCTTATTTTGGAGATTGGTTGAAATACAGATAATGGTGTTGATGAATGAGAATGTGTTTTATTTTATTTTTATGATGATATTCATTGATTTATCTCTGTTCTTTAATTGACATTGGCAAGTTTATTTGATTGATATAGTTTGTTTATAAAATTTGTATTTTTGTACTTGACTGGATTCTAGTGATTGGAATGTTTTAAGTTAAACATGGGCTTTGAAGTTGGTGTTTTGTTCTAAGAGTAGATTGCTCAGGAGTATTTTTGTCTTTTGCTCAGGAGTAGATGTGCACTAAAGTGCTTCCCGTTGCTTTCAGTGGTGTTACATTTTTTGGCAGAATGAAATACAACTCTTAGATTGATGTGTTGGTTTTGGTTTTGATTTTTGATTTTTTTTTCATGTACTAGTTTGCTGTCAAATAAGTGGTCCTCTTGTCAATTGTACTAATTGCTTTTGATTTTGACTTGCTCATGTTTTTGTTGATATTTTTCCTGCTGTGGTAAAGGAGTGGTCCTCTCAGCAGGGGGCGATGTATGTATTCTTCATCTGAAGTGCTGTTGAGAACCTGAGGGCTACACAGTTGTGTTTACCTCTAGATTTCTAGTCTTTTCAGTTTGCATGAATCAAACAAATGCTTGTTTGGTTTCATGAATTGGTACTTCATTGATGGAAGTATTCTGTATATGGGGAATTGTCTTCATTATATCCTAATTTTGAAATGATATGAGAGTTTATGGGAAATTGTTGTGTTTATTTGTTTGGTATTCATATGAGTGAATAATATTTATGTCCTCTTGTGGATTTCCCATTGGAAGAGGATGTGAAGGACAATAGCCTTGCCTGCTTCTGTAGTCCCTTCAGACCTTGAACATGTCCCCTTCACAATTCAAATAGGTCTTTGATGTGTGCTGTTACAATTGTTTATATTGTTGTATCAATTAACAGACTGTAAATTCTGACTAATTGGTTGAAAAATCATCTTTAGTTGGTTATTGTTTATAGTATTTTTGTGATTTTTAATTGAAGTTTGTGATTCAATTACAAGTTAGTGAAAATGGAACTTGCATTTGCTTGTAGTTTGCACAAGAATCACTTTTGTGGAGCTTCAAGTGAAAGATTGTAGGTGACTGTAATTTTTCATTTTATGATAACATCTTGTGGCCAGGGCAGAGTTTCTGCCCGTTCATAGGCATGCATGCAGCTTTGTGAAATTATAGTTCTATACCATAACATGAAAGTTCGAAGATTGAAAATGGAGTTGGAATGTAAGTATTGTAACTGATTTTAACAAATTGTGGTGTTTGTGGTTGAGTAAAAACTTTTGAAGAATGGTAGATAGATACCCATGATACGGCTGTGTTTCCCCATATGAAGTGAACTTGACGAATCATGCACCATTTTTTGACTACATTACCTATCTCCTTTTTGAAATTCCCCAGCCAATTTTGGGGTGCTTAGAATCTGCAACGAACTTAATAGATTTGTGCCAAAGATGGGATCAAGAATCGAATTTATATTAAATAAAGGTTAGTCCCAACTGGGGATGTAGCTCAAATGGTAGAGCGCTCGCTTTGCATGCGAGAGGCACGGGGTTCGATCCCCCGCATCTCCAAAAACGTTGGTTCTCTAATTCCTGTTTTTATTTTAGACCTGTCGGACTATATCTATGCTATTATCATCAATTTGCAGTAGAACTAATATAATGTTATTTCTATGACACCAAAGTGCATCAACCAACCACGAAATAACAAACCAGTCTCCTATAATTGTCAAAACAATGTTTTTTTCACACAAATATTAAATAAAATATATATTATCAACAGAATTAGTTCAAAAACAAATCATTGTATCAGTTAAAAGTATGATGACATTTTCATTTTGGACATATCTAACATAAATATTAAAAACGTAGTATATTACATATTTACTAAATTATTTTTGATTGTTTTTGTTAAGCACGTTTATTGAACATATATTTTAAGATTATTTGATAGCATCGTACGGTATCCAATTATTTGATATGGATACGGCTTTTCTTTTCTTTTCTTTCTTTTTTTTTTTTTTTTTGTGGGGGGGGGGGGGGGGGTGGCGGGGAATTATTAAATAATATATTATTGTCGCAATGCCTCAAATCCAACCCAAAGCGTCGCCGTAGGGAATCCACAGTCTCCACTCTCTCTCACAGTGAAAGGCACCTGAAAGAACTTCAGCATCGAAACCCTACTGAATTTGAGTCCAATTCAACGGAAAAATCCGCAGAAAAAAGAGAGGTAGAAGCAAAGATTTGTTTCTTACAAATGGCCATATCAGGAGACTTTAGGGTTTCTGCGGCTCTCAATCCATGTAAACTCAACCCCCTTCATACTGCAACGCATTTCCCTTGAAGGTTTGTTTCAGCTCTTCCCCATTTTTTGAATTATTATTCTCGGCTTTCTTTCAACTTTTTTTGTTTACTTTTGGGATTAAGATTGTAAATTTTACCGTAATGTGTTCTGGGGTTTAATTTGGGGACTTGATGTCTATTTCCTTATTCCAGAAGCGCAGTAATGTTTATTTGACAGCGCTTTTGTATAACCTTTTGTATGACCTGTTTAGTGATACTGCTTAGAAGGGCTACATTGTGTGTAAAAGTTAATTATTATATTTTGGGTTTAAGCTTATGTTGAAGGATTTAACTTTCGCCCCCAGCTGGAACTATTTTAATTCCCTGAAAGATGTGAGTTGATTGCTTTAAGCCAAGTCGATTTAAGCAAGAGAGATGATGTTCTTTGCTGGTACACAAGTATTGTTATTTTTACTATTATTTTTTGGCTATTAGTTGAAACATCTCTGACACAACTGGAATGCAATTTGCTTTGCTAATAGTTGATGGTAGTTGTACTTGATGTTCTTTTTCAGATTGATTCAAACCAAGTGCTGTTGTCGTCTTTTTGACACCTTGCATACTATATCTTACTTGTAGCTCTTGCATTACTTCTGCTTCATATCTCTGTGCAATAACTTATTATGTTTTGATCCTTTTATATTTATTTTCTTGGCGATGAGACCATGCAATTATAGGCCAGGTTGCATGCATAACTTGCTTTTTCCATTTTCCTCGATATAGTTAGTGTCTTGACCTTATTAATGCATGAGATCATTAATAACACAGTAACTTATTAATTTGATATACAGTTAATCATGGAATAGATATGAAGGAAATGGAATGCCATCAGAAAGGGGAATAAATTAAGCTTCAATCAACTGAAAACAAATTACATGATAAAGGAAAGCAACAAAAGATTAAACCCAAAAGCTTCTAGAATTCTTAAGATGATGTTGAAGCCTCTTTCTCACTTTCTTCACTGCTCTTTGGCAAAAGATTCTGGTGAATGTTGGGTAACACGCCAGCAGCTGGAATGGTAACATTCCGTAACATATGCCTTAACTCCTCATCTTTTCGCACTGCCAGTTCTATATGTCTCGGTCCAATCCGGTTCTTGTTGCTGTCCTTTGCCTCATTCCCAGCAAGCTCCAAAACCTAAATCAAGGAAACAAGAAACCCAAATTGAAACCCATCAACCAAACGTCAAACTTATAACTTTTAAAGGAAATGAAAATAGAAGTGATTGATTTGATGCAAAGATTACCTCGTAAGCAAGGTATTCAAGAACGGCAGTTAGGTAAACAGGGGCAGCAGTGTAGACTCGCTGGGCATACTTTCCTTCCTTCAGAAATCTGGTTACTCTGCCAACAGGGAATTGAAGGCCAGCCTTCGCAGAACGAGAGACGGATTTGGAGGCCTTGGACTTCCCTCTGCTACTTGAAGATGCGCCGGTGGAGCTCATCTTTTGATTAGGGATTCAAAAACCCTAAAAATGTGAAGGAATGGAAATTAGTAAGAATGGGGTTGTGGGCAATGAAATGGCAGATTGGCGAGTTTATATAGAAACTGTTGGGAGTGAATTTTATTTTATTTTTTGTGGGGGGGCGGGCTCTGATGTGCTACAGCGCGGATCCATTTCATGGCAATAAAGAAAATATTTTGAATTTTGAATTTGGTGAACGATTTTGACCGGTTAAATAAGAAAGATAAGTTAAATTTGGAGAATCAATTTGGCGGGTTGTAGAAGAAATCTAAGTTAAATTTGGAGAAACATTTTGGGGAATCCAAGCTAAATTTGGAGAAACTTTTTGGCGGGGGTTGAAGAAATCCAAGTTAAATTTGGAGAAACATTTTGGCGGGTTGTTGAAGAAATCCAAGTTAAATTTGGAGAAACATTTTGGCGGTTTTGTTGAAGAAATTCAAGTTAAATTTGGAGAATCATTTGGCGGTTTGTTGACGAAATTCAAGTTAAATTTGGAGAAACATTTTGGCGGTTTGTAGAAGAAATTCAACTTAAATTTGGAGAAACATTTTGGCGGTTTGTAGAAGAAATCTAAAAACCCATTTCTCGATGTGGGCTTCTTTTAAGCCCATCCAAATAAAGAAGTTTTCTTGCATACGCTATGGTTCTTGTCGCTGCATTACTTCTCCGTTAAATATATTAGCATGTACTTATTTGTTTGGCATATGTCTATCCTTTATATAGGTTTTGTGGAAGATGAGACCTTCTAATGGCAGATGGGGTTGCATTCCAAAATGCCTTTTCCATTTTTTTCTATGGAGGTATACTTTGACCTTATTTATTCCAGAAAATAAATCATTGGTATCATGCAAAGGATTTTTCAAGTTGTAGAAGCTGAGTTGCTTATTAGTTAGATGTAGGGCTAATGATTAAAAAGGTACCAAGGAAAGTGAAGTGAATGTTAAAGTACACGAAGTTCCCAATGAGATACCGTCAGAATGGGTAATATATATGTTAAAGTGATGCAAACTTGGGAGATGTGCTATTTTGGTTGGTATGTTGTCCTTCTGACAGTGAATAAGTGTGCTAGTATATTTTTGGAGCTAACATACTGTTCCAGGATTTTGAACTGTAAATCATGTTGCGAACAAGTGTGCTAGGTAGCATTTTTTCTATCCGTACATTTACTCATGGGGAGTGGTTAGTTGTACCTGATGAAGTATTTGCTCTTATTGCACAATAAGCTGATAGTTCCTGCTGATAATATGGTGCAAGAGCTGTAGGTTGTGAAATGATTATGCGCGTTGTAGCTGTTCTGGTATTCATTGACTCAGGCCAAAGGGTCTGCTGAACGTATAACATGTCCTTCGATTTTTTTCCTTTGACGAGTTAGCATTAAGTCGAAACCAGAATTGCACAGATTTTCTTTATGCAATCTGTATGTGATGATGATACCATTTGTATCTTCCTTAATTGCATCTTAATATTATTATAACTAATTATGCATATAACATATTGATATTTATTTACCATGATTTTTTTTATGCATAACAAAGTCTTGATTATACATATTTGTGAATCTTTTCACTGTAACCTATTGCCGTACTTATGGCCTTTCCATTTATGTTTAACCAATTATTAATTGCAGCCTAATTGGATTAGGAATTCTATGAAAATAAAAAATTGCAACTTATCATAAGAGCTCATGAGTGTGTTGTAGATGGATTCCAACTATATGCCCTGGGGCCCCAATCTCCCTCTCCCAGTGACAGTCTGATGAAGTTATTTTATTCAGGGATGGCAAACAATGTTGGGGAAATATTGGTTGTTGGCAGAGGATTGGCCATTGTTCCAAAATTGATTCAAACTCTGCCACCTCTTCAGTCTCCTGAGACATCTCCCGAACTGTGCAGAGGAGACATGAATGCCGGTAATGCTGAAATAATTATGCGTGGTTCTCACTGAAACCTTGCCCCTGTTCAATATAGTTCTCGTCAGTAGTAAGTTCTCCAGCTCGCTGCTTATACAGTATTAATGTTGGATTCTGCTTTCTTTTTTCTTTAGGAGCTAAACATTGAAAGACTTCCAACTCCTATGAGGGTGTGCCAGAATAATTGCCTTAAAGTTAAGGGCATGACTTAAGATTTTTGCCAAGAGAAGCAGTGGAGCCCCTCATGCTGAGTCACACAGCATCATTACAATCAACACCTTCTGTTGTATTTTACACACATGCATCTGAGAAGTCTTGTTCTAGTGCACACAGCTTGAGAGTGGTAGTTAAAATAGCAGTTAGACTATAAGGTGATCGATCTTCCCTCGAGTTGCTTTCTTGAGTTTGTATAAAGCAGAGTTGTTTTCTTGAATTTGTATAAAGCAAGCCAGGAAATTTGGTGGGAGATGGATTTTATGGTGCGTAGAGGAGAAAACATCAAGAGAAGACTGTCACCCTTCCTTTGTGTTGTGAATTGAAGAATTACAGAGTAATTTATGGTCAATGAGAAAATTGTAAGATTGATTCATGGATTGCTGTGCTGTTGATTTGGATATTTTAAAATGTGTATCAACAATTGCAGAGATTTTATTATGTCTGGACTCTATTGACAGCAGACAACTGTATTATTTTGTACCCTAGAGAACCATTGCTGCCTAAACTGCCTAGCATCTTCTTGCTAATGTACAAACAAAAAAACAAGAAACAAAATAAGACCCAATAAAATTGGAAATCAAAACACTTGGGCCCTGTTAAATTATGTTTTCGGTCAATCCATAGTCTAGAAAACATGCTATTAACAACTCAGTCACATGATAGTGAGAGAAACTTCCCATAATAGCATAAGAACAAGATATACCCGCACAATATATTCTGTTAGCAACTTCTTCTCACTTACTAGTGGAGCCAAATTTCATAGAAAATGCATCAGCCCTACTGATAAATAAGTCCAAGTTTCGATGTAGAGCCGAAACACTTCAAAATAAAGGTTAAATTTTAAGCACTAAAAAAGAAAACTTGATTGTTGATTACTAAATAGTCGATATCAAACACATAAACTGACTATTTATCTGTAGCACTTCAATGTGGCGGCGCGAAAATACGGGAATGAGGAGAAATCACAGCCTGCTGCACATACTTCTTGGAATCAAAGGGATCAGGCACCCACCGTATCTCACTCAAATTGGGGGTCTCCACAAAAGCCATGGTGAATTCCCCCACTTTCTCCGCCTTCCCTCTTTTACCGGCCCTCAACACAAGATTGTTGCGACTGTAGGAAAATATCCCTTTGGCCAAGAGAATGATGTCGCCGGGCTCGAAAGCGTCACACTCGTCGCCCCACAGCTGGAAGTGCACCGCCGCCGTCTCGTCAGCCACCAGCGCGAGGCACGTCTTGTACTGTCCTTCTAGTGTTACTCTCCCTTTGTCGAGAAGTATGAATTTGGCGTTTATGTTGTTCTGCGCCGCTGGTACGATGTTTTTAAGAGGCTGCAACGTTGTGTCAGGCTCCATCTTTTGTTCTGTTCTCTTCAAAGTGGCGGCAGCGAGGTTGATGTTTCTGTCTTACTCACATTCACAAATGCACAACCTACAGTCTCATGAATATGGAGAAATGCATTTTACTGGTTCAGGCATTTGATCGAACAGTTGGCGCGCAAACCATCAATGATTCAAACTAATTTGAATTCCAGCAGGCTTAGAGAGGGTTTGTCCACAGTAGACAACCAACAGAAAGAGAAATATAAATAGAAAGACTGGAATGGGTTGCGTGGCCAATTGGGTTTATAAAAGGTCGGGTGGGAAGGCCCAACTTAGGCGGGCTTGCTAAATGGGCTTTTTATTAGAAAGCCCTTTTTGAGAAAATTGTCGATGGACTTCTACAAAGCACACTCTACTGGACTATATACGAGTTACTGCTATCAATTGGTGAAATAATTTATCTAAATTACATTTGATGGACTTCTACCAAGCACACACTACTGGACTATTTATGAGTTACTGCTATCAGTTGGTGAAATAATTTATCTAAATTGCATTTGAATGGAACTCGGAGTCAAGCCCAAATCTCATTCTAGATTGTTTGAATCCATCATTTCATGGTCCAGCTCGATAAGGATTCAAATTCAATATAAATGTATAAATGTTATACTCATTCAGTCCAACTTTGAAAGTTGTCCACATTTAAATTGATCCAAGAAAAGATGAAAATTTCCGGTAGTTTTAAAGGTGCATGTGCAATATACATTCCCGAATGGAGACTTCATTCTACAACAATGTCATCCAAATATATTACTCCTCAAAGTATCTCGCACATGATTTCTATACATTCTGAAATGAAAATTTTACTTCTGAAATTACAATTTCAGTTCAAGCCATGGAACAAACTGGCCCTCAGTTTATTTGCACAGCAATCATCACATATTTCCATTTCTTGTGGCTATCTACACCCAAAAAGAGGGCCTCCATGATCTCTTTGCAGCAGCCATGTGAAAGATTGAAGTCAGCATTTTTAACAGTTCACCAGCTAATTCTCACGTAGCCCTTAGCAGCACCTGGCGCAACTTAAGTGTGATGCGTTTAACTTGGATTGAAGATACGTGCCGGCACTCTATATCCAATCTGCACATAGAGGGAAGCATAAGAGGATAAGAATATACTGAAGTCATGGGAACCTGAGTTGCAAACTACAAAAAATCTTAGGCACGCCCCTATTATACATGTCAAGTGCTTAAAGCATGGAAAAAGGCCTAAATCAACAAACAGATCAAAGGCAAAATTCATAATCTGGAGCAAATATTAACTCTTACCAGATCCTTTCCAGCAGATGTGCCCTTCAATTCACCGAGGTGGCAACTGAATAAGTTTATTTAAATCCCACAATACTCGCATCAACCCAAGTCCTTTTTCAGCCTGATCAAATGAGTTGCCCGTGACTTCCATAGGATGCAGAAGCTTGGCAAATCTATCAACTGAAAGTTCCATAATGTCCACAACACACATGCCAGATTGCTCCAAGTTCCTCCCACACCATTTTCCACGGACCTGAAATACGTTACCCTTCCCAACCTCCTCTTCTGCTTTCTCACCAACAAGCATTACATGTTGCCCTGGCTCAAAGTACAGACCTGATCTTACAATATCCCTTGGTGCAGCAAGTGAAGTCCCCAAGTCCTCGTCAACACTAGCTGTCAATGCAGTGTCTGTAACCTCATTCCTAGCACTCCCTCTTGCAGCTGATGGAATGCGAGCATCATCCATAGGACTCGGGGGTGAATCCAAGTGTCCAGAACCCCCTTGCCTGTCAAGATTGTCCCCTTCATATGTTACACGAACATCCTTGGCTGCACGGGCTAGCCTAGCTTTTCGGTTATTGAGCCTGTCCATAACACACAGAACAAGGAATTAAAAATCTAATGTTATGTTCCACTCCTGCTGGGGGAGAAGAGGCAGAGAGAGATTATGGCTATCCTTAGACTATTGACCAGCAGTTTTGCATATCTAAAGACCCTTAGCACAAAATATGTTTAGATTTAACCAGAATGCTTGAGGCAGCAAACTGTTGGACTCAAATTAATTAGGCTATACACTGAAATTCAAGAAAAATCCACCAAGACAAGAACTGAACCAATATTATGAATGATTGGACACCATTCACATCTATTGACCCAAATTTTGACAAGTGGGCAAAGCAAACACTTCCCCAAACATCTAACTGAAATCACATGATAAGAACATGAAGAATCCTGAAAACGCAAAGATGAGGGCTCTCGTACCAATTTTTAAGTCTGGAAGTTGTAACCTCAGCACCCTGAGAAAGGACATGAAAAAAATAAAATTCATAGAGAAAAAATACATGGATAAGGCATCACAAATCAATTTTTTGTGATAAATAAACATAAAGATAACAAAACCAATAAAATATATTTATACTCACATGAAGACTTAATTTGTCAGCCCATGATCGTAATGAGGTTGAATTACGGTGCATATCAGGTTCGTCTAAAAGTGCAGATTCAATAAGTGCTATCTGTTTATCATTCATTATAGTTCGCTTACGTTTCCTTTGCTGCTTCTCATCAGAATGTATAGCATCGACCTTTTCATCCTCCAGAGTTTCTTCAAAGCCACTTCCTTTGATGTGATCGACATCCATTCGTTCAATAGTGTTCTTTCCTCGTGTGGGACTGGAATCCGACCCACTTGTTTCAACAGTCCGAGCATCTCTCTCAATTTCTCTCAAATTTATAGGGGGCCCATTGGATTTACCCTGTTCCATCATCACAGATTTCCTTACCCCATCAGTACATTGATCATTACCATTTCTGCTGACATCCAATTGGTCCACTTCTTGGAAAGCAACATTCTCCAGCGTGGCGTCTTCCATGTTGCTATCATTATTGCCATGACTCGGGGCTACTTCTCGATGTAATGGCGAAGAGCGCACCCCTGTGTTTTGAGCATCCTAAAGGGTACAAACTGGGTGTAAACCAATTGAATAAAATAAAGAGAAATTTAGAAAGAAGTTACAACAGCAGTAGTAAGGGAACCAGGAAAATTTTGGTGTGATCTTATATGATCACACATGGATATCTATTGAAGCATGGATCAAATGAACCATGAAGATCACCACACAAAACAATGATAATTCAAAGTTCTGTATCTGAGCTTGACTATACTGTACAACCTGTAAGAAATTTGTGAATATCATCATATAGAGCTCTCAAAGTGATTGTCCTTTAAAATAAGGTCATATTTTTTATTAATTCGACTTTAGTATTTGTATTTCATGTTAAAGTAGTAGAATTATCAATTTAGACAATATAGTCTCAATATTCACCTGATAACTAATTAAGTTTCTTGTCCCAAGACACAGATCTCTCAAATTTACTTC
This sequence comes from Paulownia fortunei, assembly GCA_019321725.1. Classification (NCBI taxonomy): domain Eukaryota; kingdom Viridiplantae; phylum Streptophyta; class Magnoliopsida; order Lamiales; family Paulowniaceae; genus Paulownia; species Paulownia fortunei. Next base: position 1,578,234 of record CM033109.1, on the reverse strand, counting down.
CTTAAATTTCCTCCGGCAGTGTAGTTTGATCACAGTGAGTTGGCATAAAATGACAATTTCACAACTATTAATATGGAAGAGGAACGAGGTATTCACAGCAAAGAATAGAATAAAACACTATATTTTTTAAAAGAAAAATCAAAATTATTAGTACTAAAAGAAGAAAGGAATTACTTGGACTAGATGATCTTCAGATGCAGCAGGAACAATCAAAGCCTCAAACTGACTGATAAATAACCTACATAGAAGATTATTTGTCTTACAATATAGCCCTAGAAGAATAATCAAACGAATGATACACACACAATAAATGTGCAGTGTGAAGTAGGCCTGTTATAGAGAACAGTAAAGTATGACTATACGAAGCAGAACAATGACCATTTGCCAGAATATTCCATCACCGAACATACAAATTAAGAAAATGAAAAAAATTGTTGCCTGATAACAGCATGGAAGGTAGAGATTAATTCAAATTACCTTAGGAGCTGCACATCATCTTCGTTTAAAAATCGGGGAACTAAAGACTCTGCATGACTTAACAGTGAACCTACACACAAAAGACTCATCAGAAAATAGACGTGTATTCAATTTAACTTACCAAGGCAACAGTGATAAGTAGTTATACATAAATTCTTGCTAACGGTTGTAGTTTTTTCAGCATAAAAAGCAGATGAGATTCCCTCTGACAGTCTCTGAGATTCCTTCTGTATGAACCGAACAAACTTGTTGAGAAAGAGATCCTTCTCATCTGGGATTGAAGCAAAGCTTAATAATTATATGAGAAGATCAAATATAATAGCCAAATTAAAACCAGGAATATGTAAAATCATTTACCTTGGCATACATCAGGAACAAAACAATGTAGGTTTGCAATCACTTTAATCAATAAAGATGTTCTCTGATGGGCATAGGATGCCCGAGGTACACTGCAAGGAACAAAGGTGAATCTAAATTTACTGTGTTTAACAAATTGAGAGAGAGTAATTGTGCAGCAGCTGTAAATGATATTTTTAACTAATTTGATAAGAGAGAGCCATTCAAACAATCCAGCAGCTGTAAATGATACGTACTCCAAAGTTGCATCATCTTCACAAACTGGAAGATCAGATGAACACCAACCAGATAAAAACTCTCCATGTGGGAGTAAAAAGATTGCCGCCAAAGCTTCCGTCTGAAGGAACACATTGAAAGAGTCAGGTATAAGAAATAACCATCAAAAGAATGGGCATGGGATGATATACATGTGGGATACCAATTTCCAATAAGGTTGGAGACAAGACACTAGGCACATCATGAACAATATACCCTCATATATGAATAAAAAAACATAATCTTTTAACTCAATCATCTAGAAATTTCCTTGCAATAGATAAAAGTCACAGTTAAGCAAAAAATTAAAGCCAGAAAAATTGTTGGTCGGGCGGTTTTTAGTAGTTTTTCAATTAGATGATTGAAGTAAAAAATATTCATTTTTAGCCAAAAATTTAACACGCACAATGAAAATGTCCCAAGTAAATTACAAACCTTGAATGGTGACTGATTTGGATGTTTTTTTTCTTTCCATTTTTCCAACATACTAGTACAGGATAAGGCTTTTTTCAGTCGAGTTGAGTTGAGATTTTTCCCAACTAGATGCTCAGGCACACTTCTTTCTCGTGCCATAAGCGCAACACCAGTTTAAGTATTGTAGACAAAAGAATGACAACATCCTGTTCTGTCTATATAATCACTTCAGACAAGATAAACAACTAAGGTATCACCAAGTCTGTAATACTATAAGTACCAAATCATTTCCTAATTTCATCTTCTTTTTTATTGAAAAGTTACATATTATAAATCAACATCCATATGTTCAAACCTACATTTGATCCCAAAAGTATCCTTGAGCACATCATTAATGTGTTTGAATCAGAAAGATAACAGATATTTCCTAAGCCTGACTGATACAATGCAGCTCCATGTCTGAGAGCCAAGAGGTTGTTTGTGGTTCCTAATAACAGAGGTAACTATTCAATGCAAAAGTTGTGTTTTTAAAATATGAACCTGTAATGTTAAAAATCATGCTTGTGTGTTTTGAACCCTTGATCATAAAAAACCAAGATAAAACCATAATCAAGAAAAATTTCAAATCAACCAATAGAAATTAAAAAAATAAGACCAAAGCAAGTACATCCTGTAAAGATTCACAGTAACTATACTGTTGAAAAACTTACAAAGTTTATCATGATGAAAGATCGAAAATTTGAATCATCAGAAAAGACGTCTGCCAGGCGCATTGCATTAAGTTCCAGTTGCCCTTTTGGATAGGTTATCTCAGAGGATGCAGTTAACTGTTTGGAATCTATACCAAACATTTTCTTCAGTAATTCAAGAACCTAAACAAAACAAATGCCCACAATACCACTCATTTAGGGATATCAAAGCCAGCTTTATAACAAATAGACAGTAAAAATCACAAGGCTAACCGAAAAAAAAAAAAAACAAGTATGGTCCACTAATAATAGCAAATTTAAAAGGACGGCATGATAATTATGTATAGAAGGTGAACCGGGTTCTTAAAGAATGCAAATATTGCAATGCTTATCATGCACTAGATACTATTACCATTCACTCTACAACTGTCATGGGTTTTCTCAATACACTAGAATTAAACGAGATGTGAAGTGAAAATCATAAGAAATAAAAGTCTGAATGTGCGCCATTTGGGCATCCTCAAAGTGAGAAATTTTTGCAACACGCACTTCAGAATAATTTCATTTGCAAAGTACAACGCCTGCTAGCTTTTTAACATTTTTTATCATCAAATTTAAAGAATTCTGGAAGAATGCTTTTGTCTATTCTCAAGCACATCTCCCAAAGTCTGCATGTCAGAAAATGTAAAAGAAAAACTTTTATTCCTGAAACCAAAACCTGTAGTGCAATAGACTTCGCCAAATTCCGACTTCCAGGGTTGCTGGCAACCTCGTCCAGGTAGGACACGCTCTCCGCTTCGCAAAGGTACAAGAGCTGCAGAAAAATAAGTTGCAGTTACTTAAAGACTGAAGGTCTTGCACGCACACCCAAACACAAACACATCAAATTCTGAAGTCCAGATTTTTGGCCAATAAAATATTGAAGGCCATATCCACTAATTTCAATTAGACAGGAACTCACAATAGATAAAGCTTTAGACTTCAGCCGAGAGACAGAAGCCATATACGAGGATGTACTGTACAAGGGTGATATCTTTAAGTTCATAACAGCCTGAACCAGTACAAGAACACCGCCATTGCCACACAACTCCTGTAGTTGATTAACAGAAAAAAGCAAAATAATCAGGAAGAAAACAAATGTTAATGACAAGTTTGAGATTTGAGTTTAACCAATGAGATAAAACTACAAGGAAAAGATCTGACACAACTTAAATATATTAAAAATCATTGTAATTAACATATGGCAAGAAAATAAAGTTAACAATCTTCATGCTGTGAAATCAATTGATTTGCAATAATGCTCCTAATGATGTCCGGCAATAGTTAATAGAGATCTTAAATAAGTAGTGTCACTAAAACATATTTTGCTGCATAGCTTTGCAGCTAATAACAACTTTTTTATTACCCATTAATAAAAAAATTTAAGCCATTGAGGCAGACCAAGACATTCATCAGAAAATCAGCAAACAATTTGCAAATAGAGGAAATTATAGTATTCTTCATCTACCTCACATGGAAGAAAATAAATCAAGTTATCCATGTTAAGCAACCATACAGGTCCTCAGTGAGTTCAGATGTCCGAAACTAGAAGTTTCCAGCTCTTCTTTGAGCAGAGTAAATTTTTCACCACATTTTACATCATAAAGCAACTTTAACACTTTCAGGCAATGAAAACCCTAAAATCAGAGGGAAATAGAAGAATCTAACTAAAAACCTTATTCTTAACAATGCATTCTCGGAACAACTTTTGTTGACACAAAGACTGTAGAAACTGCAGAGAGGAGTCACACTGCTGGCAAAGGTGATTCAAGGTCTCTTCAGCAGTAGGGGAAGTATTTGCAGAGGACTCGGCCTGTTCAGCAGACAGCTTGGTCTGCAGAAATTTAACATCTATACAAACAGCAGAAAATGCTGCGTCCATAAATATGTCAACCTGCCACAAACTCACATGCTCAGCCTTACATCATTGAACAGCGTTTTGAAATAACAGACAGCCAAGAACACTGGGAAGGGAAATTCAGTTAAAGTTACAGAAAAATGAATCAATTGAATTCTAACATTTTTTTGGTGAAATTTTCTTATGGGATTGCTAAAATTTCATCCAGATTATGTCCCAATATCAAAAGAACTCATAAAAATTACCTTGTAATATGCAATCAAAACTTGAGCAACCTCTTGGTACTGTGGAGAAACAATCACTGTTAGCAATTTTAGACTGCAGGCAACCAGGGCTGAGTGCAAGAGAACCATATCGTTGGGAATGTTGTGATTTTCCTACAACGACAATGTGGTCAGTGCACGTCCACAACCAAATATAATAATAATAAAAAGAAAAGAGCTAAAATATTCAAGACTATGATAAACAACCTGTCTGTATGCACCAAGGAGAACTAGCAGATAAAAGACCAGGTCAATTAGCTGTTCTGATACTTTCACGTCATCAAGCAAGATCTGTAGCAAACAATTTGAAGATATATGAATGACTGCAGGTGATATGAAAATATATAAGCAAATCGTGACAATACATACAATGATAATACATGTCTAGAAAAGCTGATAGACTACAAGAAAAAAGCCCATAATAGACAACAAATTCCCAATAAAAACAACAAAAAACAGGGAGTGAATAAAAGAAAGGCCAGGGCCAAAGAATTGATAATGGGCATGTTATTCTTGAATTTTGCAAAAATATAAATAGGGGTGCCAACTGCAATAAGTAAGAGAGCACAAAGTAGAGGATATCTTGCTTTTGATAACCCTGCATACAAATCGACAATAAATTTATGAACTCAGGAAGTTTCGGACATTCTTAGGAAAGGAAACAACCTAAAACTAGGAACAATAAGTAGGAAAAGCATCATGTCATGGTTCGTAAGCTAAATAGACTTGCTAAAAGTTTTTTGAGCCTTCACCTATCAGGATAAGCTTTTCTTATACAAATTCAAAGCTCTTCTTTATTGATTGCAAATCTTATGAAATCTCATGAAATTGAGAACAATAAAAACTTGAAGAGAAAACGAAAGCAAAATTGGGAAGAAAACAGAATGGTATTTTATGCTTTAGAAGAAACAATTAAGCAGAGAGAATATAATAGCCCCTCCCCCACCCCAACCAACACCCGGTACTTTTGTCATTTATAATTTTCCTAAGCGAAGAAACAAGTAAAGCAACCACGTCAATTGAGAGTTTCTATTCGTCCCTTTGTTTTTTTAACCTTCATTAGGCTGCTCATGTGTTTGAATTATAAGTATAATAACCACCTTAAACTTTAGCCAATTCAAGAAAACTTTTACCACTATTAACTGCCTGATGTGATAAACAAGTACAGTATAACTTCTGATAACCTGCTCAATTTTGGGCACCCGAGATGCAAGATCACACATGGAATGCAACAGAAGAATTCCACATAACAAGTATTTGAATGTGGACTTGTCCCTTTCCCAGGCCATAATCACTGCAATAAGGTGAAGAGGAAGATACCTCGCAAATTTTTCCAAGTCAACCTGCAATAATTACATGATATCAGTTTCTGCATACCATAGTTCAAATAGCAAAACTAAAGGCTATTAACAAAAGTAAGCTACTTAGTTCTTTTTAACAACCTGAATGTGTGATCCATCTTCAGCAATGTGCCGAACAACATTGTTCCCAGAATCCCTCATTAGTTTGCTGAGCTGCTGTGGGCTAAGCTCATGCAGTCCTTTTACGGCAGCAATTAAATCAAGGACCTTTATGAAACATAGCATATGGTCATTAAGCAACCTTGTGGACTTTTGAATGCTGAGTCTAACTAATTGAAACGCCGCAAAGATTAAGTGGAAGAAATTTGTTGCATGAGTTGGAAACCATGGCAAGGTAAGCACAAAAGCAGTTCACTGGCAATTTGCTTTGCACATAGTTACTGTGCATGAACTATGTTTTTTACCACAGTCCACTCTCTGATCAATATCTTGCCTGCCATATTGCAATAATCCACATCGCCATTTTATTATGAAGAGGGAGCTTATAAAAATTCTCCCATGGAATTTATTAGACACAAAAGAAAAGCTTAACTACCATATAGCAATGAAATCTTCGTTAAAAGAGAGGAGAAGAAAAAATAAAAACATCCCAGTATGGTCGTAACGAAACAAGAGTTCCTCTAATTTCCTAGCATTAGCCAAAACAAAAAGTATTTTAACTTGTCCAATCATCAACTTTATTTCCCACCTAAGTACTCCAAGACAGACCGAGTAGGGGGGCCGACAGGGGCACCCACCTCATGCAAACTTTAAATGCAAATATTCACAGGCATACAATCTTGGTTTCTTTATTTCATTTGATGTTACATAGAATGCTTTATCAAAGCTTTCCCCCCATCCCTTAACCAAAAGTCCCGATCCCATTCGACAAAGTACTCATATGAACACCCAAAATACATAATAACTAATGTGAAAGCTAACAGATCGAATCAATTTTACTTCACCCAACTTACCACCTCGGGTCGGCTTCTAAATAGAGTGTTTATTAGCTCAGTGCTGGTGGAAGCTTCGTTCGATGCCCTCATTCTTCAAAATCTGTACTCACAAAAATTAATTAAATAATCTTTTTAAAAAATCAAGAACGCAATATCCAAATATTCACACACCCATACACACACATACAAGCATGTATAGACGTGTTTCCGCATAAATATATATGTCTATCTATCTATACATATATATATATATGAATGATTGCTCAGTCCAAAAGAGTGCGTTTACGTGCAAGTTTGTGCGCTTTTTCTTGTTCTGTATATATATAAACGAGCAAAAATCTAAGGGAAGCTTCCTGCGAAACAAAAAGGGCAAATTAAACCCCTAAAAAGCCCTAAGTATGCCTAACACCTGTACAAAATGAACAGACAAATAAATTAGACTTACCCTATTGATGAGTGAAGCAAGATTGCTGAAAATTGGAGAGAAAGCAAAGAAGGTGGAGCAAATTTGAGAGAGACTCAAGTGCAATGCAAATCTTTTCAATTTTATTTCCTTTTCTATTTTTTGCTAATAAATATTGTAGCATGGAGTGGTACGCGTTGCTACCGTACGCCGCAGTGGCGTAGGTAGATAGCCTGCTTCACCTAAGGAAGGATACTCCGTGATTGGACTATTATGCCCCTGAAGTCTTGTACGCGTCAATTTGTTTGTTGTGCCGCGCTTTTTTCGTTTTATATAGATAAAGAAACAACTCTAGTATTTGACGCCTTTGAAATTATAATTGAAAACTCTAGTAACGCATTTGGGAATAAATATTACTTTGCTTTATTTAAATACATGGGAATTTTTTGTAGAAATAAATTTGAGAATGGCTAATATTTATGCTTATTTCATGATATTTGCAATCATTTATAAAAAAATTAAAATTAATACTCATTTTGTTGGAAATGAATATACGAATAAAATTTTATTTTCACCAACTTTATCCTCTTTTCACTTTTATTCGTTGCATTTATATTCAAAACTTAGCTACTTCTATTTATTGATTCATACTCGTTTCTTCTAATCACACTTTCACATGATAATTTTGATTCGGTGTTAACAATTGTCGTAATCCATATGATTATCTAAAAATTCTAATAAGCATTATTATTATTTATTAATTTTTTTGTTAATAATAGTCATTTAGTTTTACCTACAATGTACAAAAATTTCAAAAATCTATTTCATACATTATAAGACATGATGAAACATCTTCAACATGTACTCATAGATTAAATGAAAGAAAAAAAATACTGATACGGTAAGATATAGTATCGGACATTGTATGGTATTTTTTAAATTTTTTAAAAATATAGGAATTGTAAAAAAATTAACAAAAATAAAAATTTGTAAACGAATTGGAAAAATAACATCATCCTATCTAAATTCATATTATCTCCATCTTCTCAACTTTTTTTTTTTTTTTTAATATTATAATTCACAAATTACATTAGTATAAATCATACGCCGTCACCACCATGAATGACTTTTTCAATTAATCTGCAGCGAGATGTTATCTAATTCAAATTTTCATTGTACATATAGTAGTAATTGCCACCACCTATCATTATAATTATTTATTTATTCTACAGATAAATAGTAATTGAAAAAAAAAGGTAAGCATAAACAAATTGTTAAAAGTTAAGTGCTTAGGATACTAAAACTTACATACAAGAAAAGTCAATAAATTGTTCCATTTAAATGTACGTTTCCTTATAAACAAAAACGTTCTCCCAAAACTCCAATGAAGTATTCTAATTTTTCAAGACTTATATCACTAGGTCACTAGTAAAGCGAACAAGCTCCTAAACACATGTGTGTGTATTTTATATAAAAAATATTTAGAAAGATGTAATATATATATATATATATTGGATAGTTGTGTCGATTCTAAATTTTTTAAGAATTATTGTATCTCATATTCATATAATATAATATTTATTGACCTATCGGTGTCAATACATCATATATTTTACAAAATCGAGTCTATTTTAATTTACCTTTCAATAATTTTTATAAAGTTATGATGTTATAATATACATTTCTTGTATTGTCAGTAAAATACATCATATATACGCTAAAAGACAATTCTCCATAGAGGAGGCCTATTTATTTTTGCTTCCTTATAGCCTTGAGAAATATATGGAACGAAAATTTTACTTACTTCTCATTTTACAATTAGATTTTTTTTTCAAAATCGACTTTGAATCTTAATATGGGATAGAACGAAGAGAGCTCGACCACCACAAAGAAGTAAAATTGACTAATCTTAAGTCAAAATCAATAAACTCAACATCATTATCTTGAACAACTTAGAATTGAGTCTGCATATTTGAATATAATAGTCAAACTATTATGTATATTTGTAATTGCATAGTTTTTTTACTCTAAGTATTCAACCATTGATAATTCATTTAACATTAGCACAGGGTAAATATAAGCACAAACATTGTATGAGAATAGAAAACTAGAACCCTTACACATCAAATTGATTGCCAAAAATTTAAATTTACCACAAAATATACAAATTACAAGAAGTATGAGAAAATAAATATTCCAAGTTAAAGGGGTCATATTTATGCAAAATAAAATGTTGTCTCCCATTTTTCCACAAGAAAAGTGCTATACTTTAATTTTTATTGTTATATATATATATATTTGGGTAGGTCAATTACTACATATATATATATTTTTTAGGTGGAGCCTTGCAGCAGTGCAATACATGAACAATACGTGAAAGACAGATAACAAGTTACTTTATTCAGCATTCCTCTAAAAAAAATAAATTTAATATTATGTAGGTCATTGACTAATATATTATATATTAAATTGATAAGAACAAATGTTAAATACACACACAAAAAAAGAAAAATTTATGTTATTTTCTTCATTATTTTACCATATCTATTGAGAAATATCCCTCTATGTAGTTTTCACAATAATATAATAAATATGAAGAATATACTATTATATTTAAATTGTTATCACATGCTATCATCAAACGATCGCTATCATCAAACAGAATATACTATTAATGCATTTAATATAAATTAAAAAGTCAATATGCAAATTATATTTTTTATTTCATCATTAATTTATGATATTTTAACATATTACATTTATGTATCGCATAATTTTATTATATTAGCAGCAGGCATGTATATTACATATTAAATTATTGGACACATATATCTATTTATATTTTATATTTGTTGATCTTTTAGACATGTTATACAATATCAAATGTATATTATGTGTGTATTTGAATATATTGTATAAAATCAAGAAAGTATTCGAGTGTATCAGTTTAGTTACAATTATTTTTTCTCACCAATAATTTATTTGGACTATTTTGGAATTTGAATGAAGTAGATATATTCTTTTTTTTTTTTAAAAAAAGAAGACATAATATATTGTTTGAAGTTTTTAACCCTAAACTCTCAAATTGTTGTTTTTTTAACTTTTCGCGCCTCCCATCCAAAACCCTAAAAAACCAGTTTCTGCAATTCTTCTTCAACTCTCCAAAACCCATTCAAAGCCTAACCCTGTAGCTCCCCCCTTTAACAATGGCGGAGACCTTTCCTGTTAAACCAAAACTCCGGCCCACTTCGAGTAAAACCACTCCCACCCCTGAATCCAAGTACTGGAAATCCTTCAAAATCCCTGCAGACATCCTTACAACCCCATCAAAATCACTAAATCACCCCATCACTTCACTTTCCTTTTCCCCAGTTGCCCCTCACGATTTTGCGGCCAGTCATTCCGCAAATCTCACCATATTTGCCGGCAAAACCCTCGAGCCTAAATTCACTGTCACCTCTTTTTCGGACGCCGCCGCGTCCGCCTCTTTTCGATGCGACGGAAAGCTCCTAGCGGCTGGAGATTTAACAGGTACTGTCCACGTGTTCGATGCAAAGTCTCGGAACCATCTCCGCCGTTTAAAGGGTCATTCCGCCGCAGCTCGCCTTGTCTGTTACCCACGCGCAGCCGATAAGTTCCACCTCTTCTCTGGTGGCGATGACTCTGTTGTTAAGTATTGGGACGTTACTACTGAGAAGTGTGTATTTGATCTTTTGGGGCACAAGGATTATGTGCGTGTGGTGATGCTTCGCCAGTGAGCGACTATACATTTGTTTCAGGTTCTTATGATCATAGGGTGAGGGTTTGGGATGTCAGGGTATCGAATGCTGGTTCTGTCCTGGAATTGAATCATGAAAAACCTGTGGAGAGTGTGATTTACTTGCCATCCGGGGGCTTGATCGCCACTGCAGGTGGGAATTTTGTGAAATTATGGGATGTGATTGGAGGTGGGAAGTTGTTGTACTCTATGGAGAGTCATAATAAGACAGTGACGGCACTTTGTATGGGCAAGATTGGGAAAGTAAATGGAGAGGAAGCTGAGCAGTATAGGATTTTAAGTGTTTCATTGGATGGGTATATGAAGGTTTTTGATTATGCAAAGTTCAAGATCACTTATTCAATGAGGTTTCCAAACCCTCTTTTATCGGTTGGCTTTTCACCGGATTGTTCCACACGAGTGATAGGGACTTCCAAAGGGACTATGTATATCGGGAGAAGGAAAGCCAAGGTGGAGAGCGAGGATTTGGAAGATCAATTAGGGTTGGGAGTTGTGGAGAATGAGCCTCAAAGAAGGGTTCTTAGGCCTTCTTATTTCAGGTACTTCCATCGAGGGCAAAATGTGAAGCCTTTGGCAGGGGATTACTTGATTAAGAGGCCCAAGAAAGTCAAGTTGGCGGAGTATGATAAATTATTGAAGAAGTTTAGGCATAAGGAGGCATTGGTCACTGTTTTGAATGGGAAAAATCCAGAGAATGTGGTGGCTGTAATGGAGGAGTTGGTGTCACGGAGGATGTTGCTGAAATGTGTATCCAATTTGGATACAGAGGAGTTTGGATTGTTATTGGGCTTTCTTCAAAAGTACTCAACAATGCCTAGGTATGCTGGACTATTGATGCATTGGTGAATAAGGTTGTTGAATTGCGGGCTGAAGACATCAGATCTTCTGATCAATTAAGAGGTCATATTAGAAATCTGAAGCGAGATGTTGAAGAGGAGATCAGAATACAGCAGTCATTGCTAGAAATACAGGGCATAATTTCTCCAATGCTGAGGATTGCTGCTAAAAGATGAAAGTAACAACTTCCATATCACTTATGCGGTGGTTGTATTCTTTGTGATCTGAGATTTTGTTGGAATTCACTTTTGTTTGTTAGCTCAAAACTATGCTGTTTTCTCCTCAGTTTATACTTCTTGATGCAATATCACTATCCATCCAGATGGAATTTTGTTGGATACCCTCTATTTTTGGTTTACCTATTTTGTGCTCCAAGTATTTATTACTTCCATCTGTTTTCATGCAAATAATACATTCTATTTCTCTCATGTGGACGACTGCACTAATTTTGTTTGCATTATTCATTAACTTTAACTTTTAACCATCACATATTTGTGCACACAACGGCAACCAGCCAGTGCAATTAATTGTGCTTTTCACATTCCTATTTGAATTATTGAATAATGTTCAGGAGGTTTTCTTCTTATTGTTGTTATATGTATATTATATATATAATATAAAAATAATGTTGAAGAGGTTGTGCTATAGAACCATCTATATTAGGGTTCTTTTGTGGCTATTAAAGGAGAAGTGTCAAAATTGAGGCAGTAAGGATAATATACTTGTTTAGAATCTACAATTGTATTCAATTCACTTGTTTAGATTGAATAATTTGAATTTTAGTTAGGAGTTGGAGTTAAAGATTTCAAATATTAAGTAGATTTTGAAATTCATCACAATGATCGAAAAAATAACTAAAAATGACTACTTAAAGATTTTGAAATTCATAGTAATTGAAAATATTCAAACAAGTGCAATAAATTTGAAACTTAGAGCCAAATTCTACCCTAAAATTCAAAATTTATACTTGTTCTGTTCTGTATTCAAAATCATTTGATTTGCTCTTTTGAAGTTCATTAATTTATACTTTAGATGTGACAATGTTCAGATTCTGCTGCTAAACCTTTATTTGGTTCCATTGCTTAAGAGGGGAAAATGTAGAGTTTGCCCCTTGTGAATATCTCTAATTTAGGAGATTTTTTAAAATTCATCTGGAATCAGTAAATTACTAAAATCTGTGTGTGTGTGTGTCTGTGTAACCAGTCTCTTCGTAATTTGCCTTTGAATAAGAGATCTGGCTGCCAATCTTTGAGTGTTGCACGCCTTTTATGCATGCTGTGTAGGTGAGATCTCTACTTTTGGACTTTGACAGAATGTGATATTTCATAGAGCTTGCTGAGCAGTATATCCAGTTTGAGCGTTTTGTGTCCGTAGACCAGTGACCAATTTTGTATTGCTTGGATTGGTAGTGGGGACCTGAGATTACGAAGTCCTATAAACATTGCGAGGTTTTAGAATGGAATTGTTTTGGAACCTCTTGATAGCCAATGATTAATTTGAGAGACGGGCAAAAAAAAATTGATAGTAGGGTGTTCGAGGTACGATGCTTTGTCAAATAAGCACCAAAGAAAGTCCTAATCTCACATGATCAAGTAGCAACATAAAGTGAGGAATATTTAGCATTCTGCCCCTCCCAGGTTTCGTTTTCAGTTTTTAGCAAACAGGTTTATGTTCTGCCTAACCTCCCACCATAGTTGTAATGTTTTATAACTTGTACTACACAGCCTCAAGAATGTGGCTGTTCACTTTCCTACAAACGTGTTCATAAAATTATCAACTTATGCATCCGTGGACACTGGACCATGCTTTCATGATCAGAATGTGGAAAAAAAGCACCATCACCTGCCGAACTTCAAATTGGGCTCGTGACTAGCACTCGGAGTAACAAAAATGAGGAGGTTATCTAAGCTGAAGTCTAAATTTCATCCCCTCATTGAAGTAAGTTTTTTCAACCAATGATCATAGTTGTGGAAGTATTGTGGTTTAGATTAGCTAATACTTGGTGTAAGACACAATCTTGCATGTGGTTTAGATTTTTTTCATTTTTCATATTTTTTAAATAAGAAAAAAAAAAAAGTAAAAAAACAACTACCAATGAATGCTCCAAGATGGATGTCAGGGTATTGTCACAAATGTCAGAAATCCAAGACGACTCCAATCTCATTTCTACACAAGTCACAGCCATCGGTCTTTCTCTTTTCCTTGTGTATCAGTAAAATGAACTTGGTTCTGATTTCTGAAAAGCTGATTCATGAGTTTTTTTTTTCAATGGAATGCAATCACATGTACACAAAAAGATAAATGGAAAAACATGAATCTGGCAAATGAAGATATATAGTGACATGGCATAAGCCAACTTGTGGTTGAACATCTACAGAGTCATCTTATAGAAGCCAGGAGAGTAGGTGCGGAACAAAAAACCAAGATGGCATCGACAATTGTAACACACTATAATTTACATGTCATATTCCGGGTTATCATCCAGGCCATTCCAATTCTTCAGTGCAGACATTACTTAAGTTTTGGTTCAATGGTTGCTAACTGGATGCCCCTACAACCAAAAAAGTGAAATGCCACAAGCAATGTCAAAAATAACCTTTTATTTCTACTAAAGACATGAGCAAACATATCACAATTAACTTTCTCTATATTCAGATATCAGAAAAGAAAAGAACAAAGAGGACAAATTTTGGGCTAATATATGCACTAATATCACAACACTAGGCACTGTGCTACCAGCAGTTACAGAAGCCAATGCTTAAGACTACGGAATGAGGAAACATCAAAGTAAAAGCAAAAATCAGCCCTTACTTGACATTCTCTATATATGTAGCTCTGCTTACAGGTATCTGCTATTGTTCTATTCTAAATCCATTTTCTTCTATATCATGGCTGTATTTACTCCTACTACCTATCCTCAAGCATGGCATGAAATGAACTCATATGTACCTGAAGTTTTTGGGGTGGCCAACTCCTCTGTTGCTCGGCCAGAATCTACTGTTTTTGTCTGGTCCCTCTTGTCCCCCTTAGAAACCCTTAAAGATCTTAGCTTGGATGATACTCTAAGTGAATGTATCAAAGGTGCATCCTCTTCATCCTCTTCTTGCTTTTCCTCAATCCCTGCATCTTGATCAGATCCACTGATTGAATCCTCCTCTTCACTTGAACTTTGCTCATCAAAAAGCCTTTTGCCTTGTAGATTCTGCTTCTTACGTGGACGACCCCGACGTCTCACAGATGTACCTTCTTTACCATCTGCAACTTTATGCACATAAAATTTTGGGTAGCAAGCATAAGATTCCTTGAATGCAAGAAAATTCTGACACCATTACAATAGAGGTGGTTAAAGTGAGATTTAATGTGGACAGAGCTGCGTGTACAACCCAACAGAGCACCGTAGTATGAGGCACTATAAACCAAAAAAAGGTGTAATGTTAACTTGCAACTATTTGATAATATCATTTTCTTTTGGTTTGTGTGTGTGTGTGTGTGTGTGGGGGGGGGGGGGGGGGAGTGGTTTCCCCTCACAAATTATCTGCACAAAACAAGCAGAAAAAGTCTTTAAGTCCCAAATCCCTGCAACCCTCAAAACTCACCGCAAAGAAAAAGGTTCCCTACACATGATCTAAATGCTAGGAGCACAGGACCAAACAACCATGAAGCAAATTCATAGAAGTAAAATAATACACTGCTGCATGCTTAAGGGAAGGGGTAATTACACATTTAAGAAAGAAAAGATATCTGGAAAACAGAGGAGGGAAAACAAAGACCAGAAAAACTGGAAGCATGCAGTACCTTTTACAGCTTCATTTTTCAGATATTTCTCGCGAAGGGTGTCTAGAAATGTGTAATAGGCACGCCATCCACTGGGATCTTCATCTGTCTTCACATTTTCAGTTCTTCTCTCAACTCCTCTCATACTAGTGATAAAAAGAAACTAACTGGTTAACTTGATTGTGTTATGGAACATTTTTATAACAACCTAAGCATGTACATCAAATGCATGGGATAGGTAAACGATCCAAACAAAGAAGATTTGTGGAATTCCATATGCAGCTATATGGATCTGGTACATTTTCACATATTAAGTGGATAAGGTAGCAATACATACATACTATTGCTACGTGTTCAGATTTAAATTATGTTTTTGCTGGTGTCATATCTTAAGTGGATAAAATTTAGTTTGATAATTTGAATAATGAATTGAATAGTCAGCGGCATGGAAGAAAATTCCTGTGTTCCTCCATTTGTGATTCATTATTCTTAAATAGTCGGCAAAGTCTGAAAAATTTTGAGAAAGAAGGTTAAAAATCTATACTCTATACAAAAGTGTGAATCTTATCAAGGTTTGTTCCAATTGTGACTTAGAAAAATTGAAAATAAGGACTAATAAGATAACTACCAATCACAGTTAAGAAATTTAGAATCCTACATCAACAATGTATCTAATCTGATAAAATTAATGACCAATAAAATGTTAACCAATCACATTTAAGGTATTTAAAATCCTACACCAATACTATATCTAATAAAAATTATTTCTATATTACATGTGACATTAAAAGGTTAAACAAAATATAATAATGCATAATGTTTTTCATTATTTCTTTAGCTCTAGTACATTTATATAATTTGCAAATCTTATGTTCGTATAGAGAAGATTGGAATATTAATTAGAGGTAGCATATAAATTTATCTTAATAAAAGTTTGATGGGAGCTTTCTTTTATTTTTCATCAGAGATTAATAGAATTATATTTGAATAACAAGTTTAATTGGAACATTATGCCTTTTCATTGTTCACTTATGATTTTTCAATTTAATTATCATTAAGAAATAAAAAATTACAAAAAAATCACAATGAATTCTATAATTAAGAGTTCTAAAACAAGGCACAATAATATTTTGAAGGTAGAATAAGTAGCACCATGATCTATGTCTTCTACATAGTAGGTTTCAAAAAATTATGTGCCTTATCGAGGTCAAATTGATTAGAAACTAATTTTTGTTGTATTGATTATTTTCTTTAACCAAGAGGGCTAAGGAATGAAGAGAGATCAAAAGTCATACGTGGTAGGCAACTACGGAAGTCATTTCTTTATAAATTTTTAGAATATATGGTATAGTGGAACAAAACCAAATACAATTGAATAAATATTTGCTCAAAGACGAAAATCTATATACACGTTTTTGGGTACCGTACTTTTGGGTACGACAGCTACTGCGTTACGAAGTTTTTGAACTATTAAACACAATAGATTTTATTTAAAAAATCAATATTAATTTTTCATATTATTATTGGAAAATTTACTAAAAACCCACTAAAATAAACTTTTATAGACAAAAACCTATGAAAACATTTTCAATCCAAAAAATCATTTCACCAATTTTCAATCAGAAAAACCCAAAGGTTAACTTTTGCAATAACATCGTTAAGAATTTTTTATTTTTAGACTAAATTACCATTGGCCTTCTTACACTAGAAATTAATGAATTGAGTTCTTTGGTTAGAATTACATTTGAATTTTCTAAATTGTTAATTGTATAATTTTAAGTTTGTATGTTAAATATTAGATATTTTAAAGTGAATAGTAAAAATCTTAAATTTGCATGAACATAATAACAAAATGTTAATAACCAAAAAAGAATTCTTTTTCTCATTTTTGAGAAGTTAAAATAAAAATCCATAAAATTCAAAAGTTAAGATAAAATTCATAATGGATACAATTTATCAAATAAAAAACACAGAAAAAATTTCCATACAAACTCAATCTATAAAAAATATGTAAAAGACTTCTAAGCATTCTCCATTGCATTTGCATGGATGGATTTGATTTGAGGAAATGATTTGTAGCTAAAGACTTCAAATAACTTTGATGTTAGTGGATTTCAAAACTGTCATAATGACTGGAAAAAAGTGAGGTCAATAAAATTTGGACAGGGGAGTATGAGGCACTATAAACAAAAAAAAGGCGTTCTTTCCAACAACATGATGTATAATATCCCTCATATTAGGTATCAACATTATTCATCGTATCCTTAATGTAATTAGTCCATCTTTTGCTTCCTAAATGTGAATATAATTGGAAGTAGGAGCTCTTACATGTCAAGTATGTCAGGTGCAGGAAGTTTGGATACAAAATGCAGCACTACACCATCCAGGAAAGACAGCTGCTTCGGAGCATGTGAAAATGCATAATTGATACCTTCTTTGACAATATTCAAAATTTCAGCTTTATACTTGTTTCGAGCAACACCAACATACGACCCAGACAGCCGAGCAGCAAGATCTTTACATTCACGAAATAACTTGCTTGAAAGTGATTCATCATTGCCAGAGGAAACTACTACCAGATACCTTTGGTAGGCCTAGCAGAAGAACACAAAAAGTATCAGACCCTATTGTTCTATCCATCTAACCCCCCCACATAACCATAAAATTATGAAAACTGGAGTTTTTTCCTATATCAGCTAATTATATATCACATTCATGGATGAAGGAAATCATAAAATTAAGAACAATGACAAAATCAATTTTTTTTGAACTAATATATATATCCATGCAGTAAAGCAGCCATGACTTAGTAAGTATCTTTAACAATTAAGTCTTACCCTTTTCAGCGCTTCCAGAAGAATATTTGAAATATCTCCCTTTTTCTTTAAGGCAGTAAGTAGATGCTTAACAATTTCACCAACACTCGTACCATACTTCTCCAAATGAGAAATGATCTCCGGGGCAAGATGCTCCTGCAGTCAGAATACCAACATGAACTTCTTGGTTACATGACAAGTTACCACGCATGTGCAAGTCAAAGCAGTTTCTATACTTCAAATTAACTTTTATCTTTCACTAACAATGGACAAATATATCAGGAACTAACAATCCACAAACGAGAAATAACAAATAGAAATAAAAGATCTTAATGCATATAAATAGCTTTTAAATTGACACGAATGAATCAAGTAAAACAAGTATAGCTACCTTAGGAACTGAATTGGTAGCCACTAATTTGGCCAGACCAAACATGACAGCATCTGCATTAGTCTCCTCCACATATTCTCTGTTTCCTTCTTCATCTTCTGCATCATCTGCAGTGAATCAGAGGTTTAAAGAACAGCAATTTACACAAGAGCAATTATTAGACAAATACAAATATAAACACATAAAGCTACTCAATGAGTACTTTGAAGACACAGGCATACGTGAAACATTAGAGGAGAAAAATTCTATAGGTCAAACAATATAGATACCACAGGAGAAAGACTTAGCAAAATGTGACCCCAAACACAAAACTGGAAAAAATGACAGTCCTAGCCACCTCAATATTTGCTCTTGTGCAATTTTAAAGGCTTATGGTCCTTGGTGAGGGGGGTAGGAACAGACAGGGACAAGAACCTGTAAGCTAGTAAGATATGAAAACCATTTTATATCTGCCAGTGAAGTAAATGGGAAGATTATTTATATTTGATGTATCTCTATTGAGTCTAAAATGGGAAGATTATTTATATTTGACATATCTCTATTGAGTCTAAAATTTTGTAAATGCACAAGCATCAATTATGTATCTTCATTTGCTTTCATTTTTATATAGTTACTCTAAACCTTTAATTTCTCCAAATTATTGGTATTTCCAGTCAGCTAATCCAGCATATTATGTGATTGACCTCCTAATGCTTTGCTTCTCTCTCTATCTGTGCTTTTCTCTTGTGCTAGTTCAAGATGCATAAATATTAGTATTAAGGAGAGAAGAAATCATAAACGGTGAAAGGACAAGGAATCCTGCAAAAGGTATAAAAGATGAATATCAAAATTTGAAATGAGAACTGCTTGCAGTTTATATATTTAACCAATCCTACACAAAGCACCTGAGAACTTAGACCTTAAGCAGGCCAGAAAAATAAATGATTTCACAGCACGAGGTGCAGGAATATGATTTTGCAAAGTCGTCATGTTCCAAACAAAATATACCAATAACTAGCAAGAGAAAAAATGACCCAAACAAAGATGGGACTTGAACTACAGAACTTTTGGCTAAACCAAAACTCCTACTAAGAATTCAACTCTTTAAAATTATGTGCAAATGTATAAAATATGCCTACAGCTCAATCTCAGGCTATTGACTAAATGAAAAAATACAATATGGTATTGGTTACAAGAGATGCAGTTGGTTACCTGAAACATTGAGCAGTTGCTCACACATTTTCCAGTACTTCTCAACAATTGATTCATCTGGACAGTACCCTAATATTTCCAGCTTTGTTAAAGCAAATTTAGTCCTTTTAAACAAACACCAAATATCTGCAAGGATACCACAGACCTACCAAAAATATGCACATAGGCAGAGTCAAACTAAAATATTTCTGTAAGAAACATAGTTCAGCAAAAAAGGAACTCAAAGATGTTGATACTGATACGAGCAAGATTAACTGCAAAGGAAATGCTTACCCTATATGCCAGCTGATTTTTACATCTACCATCACCATGAAGTTTAGAAGGATTATGAAGAAAGTACTCGAGTTGTTCCAGCAACGCATCACGCTTCCCTAACAGAGAAGATAAAGATGCCTCTAACACTGTTTCACTGGATACAACAGAGTGCAGGCACCAAGAAACATGAAGGAACATATTGAGAAGCAGAAAGGCGACAACCTGAATTGGCACAAGCAGCAGGTTATCAGCAAGCCAAAAAGGAACAACATCGATTCTACAATTACTACATTTAGTGTGCAGACCTCGTCATCTATGTTTCTGAAACTTTGAAGAACAAGTACAAGATCTTGATACAAGCTTTCAAGAGGAACTTTGTGTGACAACTGAAGTTCATACAACCTTTTCAGATTTACAAGCAGCGAGTATTCATCACCACCATTCTGCACACGAAACATGTCAATCCTCACAACTTCATGCTAATACAGAGAACATGCATTGAATAGATTTATACCACAACATCTTTTATTGCAGATTTTAATTTGGCAATCAACTCGTCCTCAAGCTCCTTGACCTGGTTTTGGGCGAAGTCTTGCAACTCTCCTCGGCTCTCAATGGCACAGAACTTGATTGCTTTCACACAAGATCTCAAAGCATCCTTCTCCCCATGCTTAAAAAATGCCTCTCTCATAAGTTTAAGGATAGCCTTAAAATTCTGAAAAAGAATGAACACGATTTTAATTTATGTATCGTAAGCTAAGTTGATTAATCCACATAGCCAAGCAATTTAATAAATCCACCTGTTCTTGTCTCTTAAGAGAATAAAGCTCAAGATTCATGTGAACAATAATTTCAACCAGAGGTGCTACTTTGTCCTTGTCAGACATAAATTTGCGTAGAAGCTGGAGATAGGTCTTCATCATGGCAACTGTGATGTCACGCTTATTATTTTCAAGCATTTCCTGGTAATTGTTAGAGAAAAAAATAACTCAATTTGATTCCGAAGAATATAAAAATAATGATTGTAAGGAGAATCATAAAATCTTTTCAAACTCATAAACATAATGACAGTTCATGTTCAGGCTAAAATACAACTGATGAAAAAATCACCGATTGGAATGCTAACTGCAAAACAGTTGACGAAAAGAAAAGGATAAAAGTGAAGTCTCACTAACCTTTTGAGCTTTGGTATAATGTGGGTTTCTATTATCAGTTGCAGGAACAATCCTTTCTCCTACTGCCTTTCTTATTGATGCAAAGAGAAGCCTAATCAAGTTTGTAGCATCTACATCTTCAAGCTCAGCTGATGGGTTATCCGCCAGAAACATACGAATGATGCACTTCCAATCCTGCAAGTACCATGATCCCTTTCTGAGATATATATATATGCGAGGTCTCAGCCAGTTTAACAAAAGATCAGACACCCATCCCAACAAATATTCGTCAAGGCTCCATTGAAATTTTGGAAATAACGCTTATCTCTAGCCATTCAAATTGTTGAAGTTGTTGTTCGTACCCATTAATGCATTTAATTGATTTAGATTGTTGAGGAGAAAACGAGAGAATAATGGAGTTAAATAAAGTGATATCAAAACAATTAGGCTCCCAGGAAGGAATGAACAGCAATAAACATGAAAAGAAAAAAAAGCAATAAAATTAAAAGAAATCATGAAACATGTGACTGTACTACCTATAAAGTAGCATTACATAAATAAGCTAATTATCTTTATAAACAATAAATAATCAGTCATTCACCTAATTTCGAAGATTCAAATACCTAGTATGCTTCCATTCACTACAACATGATCTTTAACAAAAAAGTTACATCAGGCAAGAATATAAATGTTGTCGTTAGTTAGAAAGTACCCTGATTCATTTCTTCTAAATTCTTCTGCTTTTCTTTCTTTTCCTTTCCCCTTTAAATTGGGCAAGGGTAGATATATAGAAGCGTGCTAAATTACTATTCTTGGAACCTATGATATATTTTCCTTCTGCATCTCCAACAACTACTCCCCAAACATTTAAAGTATATATAAACCACCCAAATCACATATTATCTATTTGCACACATACTTTCATGGCCCCCATGTACTCCCAGACGTCATCGATGACATATGAACTCAGGATGGGGTCAGCTGAAAATTCTTTTAGTATCTGTAACATTCTACTGATATGCACCTCTGAAGAATCACTGTCACTGTCTGCCAAAGGAAAAAAAAAAAAAGGCATCTCAATTAAAACAACTTATTAATAAAATCAGATGCATCAGAAAACAGTAAAAAGAAACCTGTTGGGCGAGACTGTGAATCGTTAAATTTCTGAGCAATCAAATGATCATATACTAGTGCTCCAATGGCGTGCCTAACATCTGGTGGATCATCAATTAACAAATCATATAAAGAACCTAGTTCTTCATCAGGCACAAGTTGATGTCTACAATATACCACACAACAACTTGTCAAGATAAGTTTTTAAGTCTGTCACCATTCATTATATTACAGTTCAAAACAACAAAAATTTTCAAGCGGTTACTAGATACCTCAATAGCTGTTTTACAAGCCCTATTGCACATACTGACACAGAAATGTCAATGTCATCAGCAAGCTCGAGCATTCGTTTGTAAAATCTCTCCGTGAAAAGGTTAAGAGATGGCACGTTATCGTCCGCCTCATAAAGATTTTGCAATGCCAGAACAGAAGCCTTTCTAACACCAGCACTCTTCATAGCAGAATGGATGATAAGAAAATATTCAGCATTCGGAGGAAAATAAAACCTCACACCCCTAACATTAAATTAACCATTTGTAACTTACTTTGTCGTTCAGTGTCCATCCAAGATATTTCAAATACAAATCCTGCAAGAAAAGCGACGGATATGACAGTACCCACACGCCAAGTGCTTCTATACATGACATTCGGATATCTGGATCAATGTCTCGGTAACGATGCACAAATAACCTACAAAATATAAATCTTTCAGATGAATTTAAAGCTGAAGAAGAAAATGAATGCCTAAAAGGACAAGAGAACTAAGGGACAAGATCTTATCAATGTTAATGACCAAAACAACAGACATCATACCCAGTAAAAATTTTCCGCATCATCTCTTCCATGGTAGTTATCTTTTCATGTGTCGTTGATAGCCTTTTAGTAAGCGATTCTACTCGAGGTCCTTCAATCTTTTTCTTCTTTTCAGCATTTAACTGTCTCTGAGTGGTCTCTCTCTGTGAACCAAGAATTTTAGCAACATTGATGAAGGATGTGACAAGTTGAAGTCCCATCAATGAGGCAATCTGGCGATAAGATCTAGGAGGAGTGCTGCAAGACACAAAGTGATAAGCTTAATAAAGCTATTGAGGTCTATTTTATCTTCATTGTAACTTAACATCAAGTACTTACCATGACAAGGCAATAATGTAGTCCAAACACCTGTCAAATAATGACTGATCAAACAGTGGTCCATTCTGACATTCGCTGACCAAATTGTCCCAGAAATATACAAGATTATCTTTGAAATTCTTGAAGTCTCTTTTCGAACTCTGATAATCTTCAACTTCCCCCTAAGTTGCAAGTTGTTAAGTGAAATCTCAAATCTCCTTATACCTTTTCAGTTTTTCTTGTTATCGTTTTCCATGGGAAGGTAGTAATGCATATGCAAGAACCAAAATATTCTTTAAAATATCAAACAAAAATTTCATCAAGAAGACAAAAAACATAAAATGATATTTTAATTTCATTAAACAAAGCAAAGGATACTCTTCTAGCCATGTTAACAAGAGCAACTACCACATCATCAACATCAGTCTCATCTATATCCTCTTCTTGAAGACGATATTTTGTTCCGCATGCCTGCCCATAATAATACACTAAACTAGCAATACAAAGTGATGAAATCCGATAGCAACAAATTGATTAGAACACAGTATATAATAACCTCAAAAAGCATAGTTAAGAGTTCAGCCATTGCGGACTTTTGGTTCCTCTCGTATTGTTCAACCCATCGTTTGACAACATCAGGAATTTCCTTCCCTTCACCTTTAATAACCTCTGCAAAACAAAACAGATGTACTTTTGTCATAAATCATGTACACTTATCAGTATACACAACAGGAAATAAAACCAATAACATCAAATGTGTAAAATTCAGTTTGCCCCCTTCAACTCAACATAAAATTACATGGAAATGAGCTAAGAAGAAGCAAGTAAGATCGCCCAAACAGCTGTACTACAATAACTTCTTGTAAAATTCAATCAATCAACGAACAATCAATAATCAAAATCTGTTTCAAATGAATTATTTCTGAAAATAGTTAAAGAAAAGAATATAAAATTTTCATACAACCACAACTTCTACCAGAATCGCAATAAGGGAAAGATTGTAACATAGCGGTTAGAAAACAAGAATTTAGGCCTTGTAATTGAAATAAAATGCTTCCCTTCAAATTTAAATAGATTTTTCCTCGATTCCAATTCCATAAGCCGAGTACTACAAATCCAAACACCTTATTCACATACATAGTATACCAGTATTTAAGTTACATAATATCGGGAATGAGGCTACCAATCAAACTCAGGTCGGCTTTACGCGCGGCAGCAGCCGAAGTTGAAGCACCTTCAGTAGCCTTGTTTCTCTTAGCTTTTCGGCGAGGTTCTTGAAAATCATCTGAAGATTCTTCCCTCTCTTCCTCCAATTCATCTTCAATTTTGTCTGTGCGTGCGAAATCGGTAGACCTAACCTGAGCCCTAGCCCTTTTCTACTCAAAAACAAACATCAGAAAACACATAAAAATCAAAAACATGGAAAATTAGGGCTTGAAACCACAATTAAAGCAATATTAGGTTCGTAAATAGGAGTTAATTAACTAACCGAACGGCGAGTTGCTGGCTCCGGAACCACAGGTTCGTCTTCCATGAACGACTGCTAAAAACTGATTGCACTGTAAGTAAAGTGTCACCGATTTGGGTGTGCGAAAAAGTTGTGTGTGTGTGTGAATATTTGCTCCGAAGAAGTGAGAAATCTTCCCACCAGATAAATGTGCTGCTGACAAAGTAGGAAGAGTGGAGCGGGAAGCCGAAAAATGTTTCACTGTTCAGTGTATCCGTACTCGTTTTCCTTCTCTCTTTTTCCTTTTTTTACTCCTCTTATTTGCTTGTAATTGCCGGTGTGTATTAAGCGTGCTTGCATTTACATATGTGATGAAGCTTTTTCTTTGTACTTCTTTTTTGAAAAAATCCTTATCCTTTAGTTCGGGTTAAATTGATTTCGTTTTAAGAAATTTGAATTTTGAGAAGTTGAATTGATCTCGAATTAAAAATTTGAGTTCGAAAAAATCTATAGTAGTAACATACATCAAATTTATTGAGGTGATCATTAAAATTTTTTAATGCTTAATTTAGTTGAGGCTAATAGATCAATACAAATCAATAAACAAAGTGAATGCAATGTAAAATTATCGTATTAGAATTAAGCACCAAACTATTTAAATTGATTGGTCTATATAAATCGTAAATGATAGAATTCATATATTTCAATCTTATCAATTCTCCAATCTAATCATTTCACAACAATAACAATCACGATTTCATGTCAGCCCGACTTGATGTTCGGATCCGATCAGGCATCATATGAAAAAAATGCAAATTTTTAAGAAAATTATATATTTCAACCAATATTTTTATAATCGGACAGGTGACCAAACTGATTTTGTTAAAATTAGCGATTCAACCGATCAGACCGATTTAATGAAAATTAATTATATTTTATTATTTTATTATTTTATTATGTAAAATAATAATATAATAAATTAATTATTATGTAATACATTTTAAATATAAAAATAAATAAATACCTACATAAAAACACATATAACAAAACACAAAATTCAAATAATCACATAAATATAACAAAATATCAAATTTAAATATTTATAAAAATCAAAAACAAAAAATTAAAAAAAAATATTAAAATCGGTCAAACCAATTTTGACCGATTCTGAGCGATTTTGCCCAGTTGTTGACTGGTCAACAACCGATCGGGCGGTTTTGATCTGTTTGACCAGTTGTTGACTGGTCAACAACCGGTCAAACAAATTTTGGATTTAACCGAAGCGGACCGACCTCCAATTTTCGATTGGACCGGTTGACCCAGCCGGTCCAGTCTAATTTTGACAATATTGATTTCAACAGCTTTCTATGGGCGGAATGATAATTTAACAACCGGTCAAACGATTTTTGCATTTAACTGGAGCGAACCGACCTCCAGTTCCCGATTGAACCGGTTGAACCAGTCGGTCCAATCTAATTTTGACAATATTGATTTCAACATCTTTCTATGGGCGGAATGATAATTTTAGTATTTATCACATCACGTGCATCTTTTCCACTTGTTTCGATTATTCTCAAGGGTGTATATGATTTTTTAAAATTCATATTATTCAATATAAACATTCTTTATTAAGCACAATTTCACTGTCAAATCCTAACATATTACCCTTTATAAAACTTATTCCACAATTTCATTCTTAATTCATCGTGTTTTGGCTTTTTTCATGTCCAACAAAGTAGAATTGGACAAACTCTCGTTGAAGTTTTTTTTTTATTTATTTTCTTATTCTTTATCGTTGCCACTCCTCACTCTATTAGTCAACGAATTACATAATCCCATTATGTGAAGTTGGGGGTCTGAATTTTTTGTTTTTTCTTTTCGCCTTTAATTACGAAGAAGAACAGCCTTTTATTCATTTAATTTGTTTAATTTTTAACAAGTCAATCACTGTGTAGAAAGAATAACTAGTTATTGGATGTGGATAAGTCTCTCTTGATATAAATTCTATAAAAAAAATATTTATGATAAGAATTATTTGATTAGTTTTTAGCAATTAAATTATTAGAGTAGAAAATTTTAGAACAAGCAAAGAATTTGAACGAGAGCAATTAAAAAATCCTAGTATGATGGTGGTAGTAACTGACCAACCTAAATCATAAGAATCAGTTTATGTGGTTAACTGTTTCTTTTGTTATTCAAATTTGTTGTCTATTATTATATTATTTTTCATTGCAACTTATATCATTAAATATGATGTGGTATAGGTTGAGACTAATCTACACAATTCGAATCATAAGTAAGACTATATCATCGAATATGATGTGGTATAAGTTGAAATTAACCTACACAATTCGAATCATAAGTAAGACGTTGGTGCAATTTAGGTAGGGACGTACCTGTGTAACTCGGGTTATGGGCGTGAGTTAGTTGGAAGTAGGTCTCATATATGGTATGTGAATTGATTAAACAGGTTAGCTCAATACATGGGTTAGGAGAGTGGCACTACTAGTTAGGCGATTTTTATATAATATTGGGAAGTTTACCGACCTTTAGGTCGGGCAAGTTCACGAGAAAAATGAAGAGAAAACGGTTACGGTAAAAAAATGACAGAGAACCTTCTTATGGTAAATTAGAAAAGGTGGATACGTGTGCAGTAATCTGTTATAACAAATTGAGGTTTGAAATATCTCTTTTGTCCTTGTTGAGTATTTATAAATAAAAGAATTAATGGCATATCAGAAGTTACATTTTTCATATATAAAAAATACACATATCTATCTACTTTTCATTATCTCCAAAAGAATTGTCACTAACTTGAGCGTTGGAGTTCTTACGTCGGGTCACGCCGATGTTTTGTGCAGATGATCCAGCCAAGGAATGAAAGCAAAAACAGTGGGCTAGTACTTGTGCTGCACCTTCTCCAACAGGTGCATTACGCATTACAGAATATATTTTGGTGAACTTAATTTTTGTTTCTGGATCAATTATTCTTTGCATATTTTTTGTGTAAACTTAAAAAATAAAATAAATTGTTTATTATTTGTATGAAAGATTTACATTTCAATAGTTCTAGGAAATTATATAAACTAACATAGATGAAATTTGGCCAAAATATATATATAAAAAAATAATCTGGAACCGTATGATATGTGATGGGTCCAAGGGCATTTTTACCAAATACCCCTATGACATGTGCAAAATGCCAAACCACTCCAATGTTCCATGTCTTTTTTTCAAAAAAAAAAAATTTTGGTGGAGGATCTCAACCCAACCAGAAGTTCAGGTTGGATCTGACCTTGAAGATTTTCATTCATCATAAAGGAAAATTTGACCTAAAAATTATTAGGACGATGGCACTTATCTCTAATCACGTGTTGAACATGTGAATCTTTATTTATAATACTTCACACTCAATTCTTATAAAATAATTGACACTTTAACTTTTATCTGGTACACTTGTTTTTAGTGAATTTATGATTCAAACTACTTTAAGCATCCTAAAATATTGATTAATAACTATCATAATGAACTCACGCAAGTTAAAATATCATGTCATTTTCAAAATCAAAATAACCAAAACTCAATATCAATTTGACGGAACTTAAGTAATCTAATTCCCAAATCAATATAAAAAAGCTCAATTTTGATTTTAAACTTTTTAAAAAACCCAATAATAATACTACACAAATTTTATCAAACCTTTTCTGCAAGGGACCTATTTGCGAATTTTTATCCAACTTTTCTGATGATACATAGTTTATTCTACTTAAGATTAAAAAATTTTAGGTGAATCCCCACGGTAAGTGATGCATTGAAAAACGTTTGGGTTACAAATATGAGTGGCGAATCCCAACGGTAAGTGGCGCAATGGAAATATTAGAGTATAAATATGAGTGGCGGTGATTCGAATCCCCGAAAGATCTAATAAGGCTGCAGACGAGTACCAGCCTCTGTGTATTATTACTCTTGTTAGAAACAAAATGAGTCGCATGTCCGATTTGGACGCAAGTACATCTGAATATAAAAATAATAATAATAAAAAAAATTATTAGGTAAATTTGAAACACAACAATTTAAATAAAATCTCATTTCTTGAATTACGTAAATTTCAGGTGTCTCTATCATGATTAGTGACTAAAATTATAGATATAGTACGACTTAGAGTACCACTTTTTAAAAATATACTTGCACTGAGCTAGGCGAAAACAACCAGCCAAAGAAAGCAGGGAGGTTCTAAAAGGCATGATTAATATGAGACAGAAAAGCGAGCTGAATCCGAGTATCCGACGAGGAGATGCGATCTGCAACGGTCAAATCAAATTGAAAAGAGAACGAAAAAAAAATTAAAAAAATCTCGTAAGATTTGAATTTGAATAGGAGCATGTCTCCAACCATGGGTGATCACCAACTACAGATGGATGGGACCCATCTCCGTCCTTATTCCTGGGGCTTGCTAATAATATTACTTGCCAATTGCCATGCCTCAAATTTCACCCTGCTCTTTATTATGTTAAATTATTATTTTTACCCCATTTTTGTGTTGAATTCCACTAGGTGCAAAGTTGACACAGGTGGGACCAAAAAATGACAACAAAATCTCCATTCCTCGGTTTCAACCAACGCCGAGGCTCCTTTGGTCGGTGATGTGATTCTAGTTTGCAATGAAGTGGGGCTGAGAAGTAGCCCT
This sequence comes from Paulownia fortunei, assembly GCA_019321725.1. Lineage (NCBI taxonomy): Eukaryota > Viridiplantae > Streptophyta > Magnoliopsida > Lamiales > Paulowniaceae > Paulownia > Paulownia fortunei. The sequence continues at coordinate 1,548,630 of CM033109.1, read as the reverse complement.
CGAGAGTCCATTTATTTACTGTTTTAGTTAGTGCAACCTAGTATTTTTATTGTGGAATTTTGTGTATCCAATGCTGCAATTGGCGATGCAAATTTGAGAGTTACTATTTTATGTAGTTTTATACATGAAATTATTTGTTGTGTACGTGTACTCACAATTCAAACAGTGTAGCATAGAATTAATTAATACAAAACTTAATATTCAATTACCCATGAATAGTTTAAGTGACATCAAATGAAATTTGATTTACTAATCTAGTTATAACCTCACCATATTGGGATTTATAAGATTTGTATCAAAGACAGCATGCTACGATGAAATTTTTATAATAATATGATTTTAAGTATGATATCCTAAAATGTATATTCCTAAATATTAAAAAAAATACAAAATAGCGTGTATGAAGTAAAATAATGTTAATATACTATTAAAATGCAATTTTTCCTTTATTTTTTCTTTTAGAGTAGTATTTGGTCCTTGGATTAAAAAATATATATAAGAATAAAAGATAATAAAAAATTAAATTCAAAATTATATTATTTGAAGTGAGAAAATTAATTTTTTAATATTATTTATACTAGAATTCAATATCCAAACATAAGTAAATCCTAGTCCCATTGTCAAAATGACTAAAATTATCAATTTACGAGGCTCACTAATCTGGTAATTATGTCTTGATAACACATAGTGAGACAAGTAATCCCAGGTAATAAATGAAGGCTGACTGCTGACCACCTAGCAAACGTAGGTTCGATTTGGCGGCAATTTGTTAATTTTCCAGGGATTAACACTAAAATCTGCATAAATTAGAAATTGAAAATATGAATTTCCTTCTATTTGTCCATACCGATGGAATAAAAGAGCACCCCTTTGTTGGAGATAACGAAGTTTTATGGCTCAACGTAATCCCCTTTACACCAACGGTCTCCCACCATTCAAAGGGAGGCGCTAATTGTCCGATTTACCCTTATATTTATTATGAAAATCCAGGGACATTGCTTTATTACTATTTTGTTGCATGTAATAATGCACTATTGCAAGCAACATATGCCAATAGAAAGGAAAACATATATTGATGTTTTCATCAAAATTTAGACATCGTTTTCAAAAGTTTATTTTATTTTTTTAAGGGAAAGTTGGATGAATTAGATGAGTTTGAGTTTTATGAAAAGATTATTTAAAATTACGCTCAATTTTTTAATATTTTTTTTCAGATTGTAACTAAATTCGATATCATGTACTACCCTCAAGTTAAAATGAAATATTGAAGCGGCAAGAGTCTTGATTTTATTTTGTTACAGATATACTCACAAATACTTGTTTATCTAAACATAATTTGATTTCTCATTTTTAATAAAAATTTATTTTTAAATTTGAATATATTGGGGGCAACTTGTTTTTTCCATAGTGGGATTATCTAATAAAAGTTTCAATTACAGAATTTAAGTTGATAGTAAGGAAATGTTGGCCTCACAAGATTCAATTGATAGGTGATGTAAATTTGTGGTGCCTATTTACCTTATTTTGGCATCCTCAGATGAACTTGGGCTTTTCCAATTTTTTTATTTTTTTATTTTTGCAAATGAATTTAAGACAAAAATTTAATGAAAAGGCCACTCATTTCAGCCGAGTGGCAAAACAGAAATATACCCCCAAAGCCAAACCCCATAATGGTCACAAAAATAATATACTACTAACAAAGCCCAACCAAAAGTGGACAAACAAGAATTTGAAATGAGTGGCCGTTTGAATAAACAGTAATAACATTACTTCAAACTTCAAAAAACCCACCCCTTCCTTGAATGCAGCACATAATAAAAACAAACTCCATTTCTAGTTCTTCTAGAGAGAGAAGCAACAGCTAGCGTTTTAGAGAGAGAAAGAAAATCATGACTGGTATGGTTATGGTGACTAGGGGTGGTGGCTGTGCCGGCAAGAGCTCGAAATCTGCTGTGGCTGAGGAGCTGGATAAGCAGGAAGAACCACAAGAGCAGCACCAGCTTTCCTTGTTGGATTTCATTATATCAGCTTTAAGAAAATCCATGGTGTCTACATGCCGTGTGGATAGGCAAGATCAAGAGGTGATCTCCGCCGTTCATCGCATGGAAATCGGGTGGCCCACAAATGTTCAGCACATAACCCATGTCACTTTTGATAGATTCCATGGTTTTTTGGGCCTTCCTGTTGAGTTTGAGGTTGAGATTCCATGTAGAGCTCCAAGTGCTAGGTACGTAAAAGAAGTTAAAAGATTTCTTCCCCTTTTGGTTTTACGTTGTGGGCTGTCTTAATTTTCAAATTTTTTTATTATCTGCCTTTTTTATTGTATTTCTATCATTAATTTTCTGTGTTTTTGGTCTCATGTAAAAGAAGTTGAAAAATCTCAGCTTTTTGGGTGTCGTGAATCGTCTTAAAGTTCTAATTTTTTATCTTCCTTTTTTTTTTTTTTTTCAATTTCTTGAGTTTTTAAAGGCAGGTTTTGGTGTTTTCTCTTTTATGTGTTTAGATCTGATGCATTATACCAAGTTATGCTGTGCTAAAGTTTGTGTGTTTATATGAGGAGCAAGTTTTAATGGTAGTTTATTAAACTGGGTGCTAATATATATTGACTTGAAAGTTGAAATATACACACACTGAGAAATAAAAGGTGAGGAGTTGTGAGGAGGTTAATTTTGGTCTTCAATGGCAGAAGGGTTTTGAAGATTTCTGAGTTAGAGTAATGAATATTGGGATTGTTAGAACTGATTTTGGACAGTAAATTTGGAATCTGAATTTCCTTATATGGTGTTTTGGTAGTTAAGAAATTAGAATATGCTTTGTATTATTCTTCGTTTATTTACTCAAGTAAATCTGGAAGCTTTGTTCAGGTTTAAATAACTAGCCTTTACTTGCTTACCAAATAGGCCATCTGTAAAATTTCATTTACCTGGGAAGACATAATAGCGACATTAATGAAGGGGTTTGCAATCGTTTTCTTTAGCTGGCTTCCCAGCTCGTTGCACAACATTAATAAAGACCAGTTGGCCATAGTTATTACCCATTACATGGGTAGATGTAACTGAAAACGTTAGTGCTCATGAAGATGGCGAAGTCGGTTCTTTTAAGAGTCATGGGACCCTGAAAGATATTGCAAGATTAAAGTTGATGTGATATCATGGGCTTAAGAAGCTATTTCCAGTTTGATCCTGCATTGAATTAAAGTGTTACTGTACATCAATTTCCTTTCTAGGGGGATTTATTGGGACATTGTTCATTGTGTTATTCCAGTTGAACAGTTTGGCACCTGTGATTTTTGTCTTGGATTCTTGCCTTTTCTCCCCAATAATAACTCTTAACGAGAATAAAATTATATTAAAGATTTTTTTTTTTTTTATCAGATTGATATCACTGACTTTCTAAAATCAATTATGCAGCGTCAGTGTATTTGGGGTCTCAGCGGATTCAATGCAGTGCTCTTATGACACTAGAGGCAATAGTGTCCCAACTATTCTGTTGTTAATGCAGGAAAGATTATATTCACAATGTGGTCTACAGGTGAGCAAACATGAATAAAAGATATATTCTACTTATAACATTTTGGCTTTGATGTTTATGAGCTGACCCAATTTTTCTGAATATTTTTTAGTCTGAAGGAATTTTTCGGATAAATCCAGAGAATAGCCAAGAGGAACATGTTAGGGACCAGCTCAACAGGGGCATTGTGCCTGAAAACATTGACGTCCACTGTTTGGCAGGTTTGATCAAAGCCTGGTTTCGAGAGCTCCCATCTGGTGTGCTTGATGGGCTTTCTCCAGAACAGGTATTGCAATGCAATACAGAAGAGGAATCTGTTGAGCTCATTAAGCAGCTAAAACCAACTGAGAATGCACTGCTCAGCTGGGCAATTAATCTCATGGCTGACGTTGTCGAGCAAGAAGAATCCAACAAAATGAATGCCAGAAATATTGCTATGGTTTTTGCCCCAAATATGACTCAGGTAATTGAAACAAACCATATGGTTTTGTTATTAATATTCGAAACAATTAGTTTCGATAATTAGCTGATATAGCCTTCTATATTTGCTGTTTATGCCAGATGTCGGATCCCTTAACAGCTCTTATGCATGCTGTTCAAGTAATGAACTTGTTGAAGACACTGATCGTGAAAACAATACGAGAACGTGATGAGGTAGGTGAAGGAGGGTACTCACCCTTGTCTTCTCGTTCATCAGATAGGCAGCAGACTGATGAGGAGGAATATGATAGTCAACAAGAGACGGACACTAGCTGTGAATCAACAGGACTGGCCTCAGATGATGACGAGCAAGCTAAATTCAGCCCCTGCAGCAAAGACAAAGACGAAGTTCAGTCATTGAGTGAGATAGAAGAATGCTTCTTAAGGCAACTGGATGAGAATGAGAATGCGAAAAATGGATTTCGTAAGCAACTTGAGGGAATTTTGTGCATGGAGCAAGTGAGTCCAGTAAATGGTTCTCCCTTCAATGCAGATTCTGGTCTTTCATTATCTGATAGTAGAACAGGGAGTTCCTTCCTTAGCACGAGTGACGGCGAGGACTCAAGAATAAGTCCAATTGCTCCAGGCCTTAAGATGGACACAGAAAGCGTACCCGGAATACAAGCACTCACAGGCAACCTGGTTGTGGTAGACAACATGGTAGAAGAATCTGTAAACTCTAAGCAGTTGTGTGCCCCCAATGCATCTGTTTGACCTGTGGTTTAGGACATAGATTGTTCTGGAGTTGAGGATGTCTCTCCACAGCCATGCTTGCTTCTGTAAATTAATTTCTTTGGTAAGTTTTAGGCTTTGATAAGACATAGATTGGTTTGCTTTTAATTGATTGTAAGTCACTGTTCAGATTAGGGCTGAAATAGTGCTCCATTCCTCTCTTTGCTCCATCAGCAAAGGTTCTCTAACTGTTTAGTTTTCCAGGAAACAAGAAAACTGATGAACTTGTACCCTTGTCTATTTCCTGACTTGTATAAGTGGTTGTATCCAAAATCTTGATTTAATCAAGAAAAAACTATGCAGACCTACTAACACCAGCTCATGTCATACAAAGTCAAAAGTAGTAATTGTTAGAAGCATGCATCAAACTACTTATTAACAATTAACCACTTTCTGCCTTACCTGTATCATTATTCCACACTTGTAAAAATCTCGATAATTGATAAATACTAGATAGTATATGAACACTTTAAAGTTTAAACCCTTGCTACCGGAAAGAACCCCTTTTACACTCTTAAACTAGTTTATTTCTTGACCATTAAAAACCAGTGAACGAGGTTTATCACAATTCAGGTAAATTTTCTAGTATCATGGGCTCTGCTTTCGAGTTAGTTCCATTTCAATTCCAATATTTGTGTAAAATATAATGATTGGATGATTAAATATATATGTTCTTATTAATAAGATTATTTTAATATGTATAAAGATTAAAATATGTTTATGGAGGATTCAGTATTTGATTTTATTTCCATAATACACTAAATCTATTGAAATTGAAAATAAATCAAAACCAAACACAGCCATAGTATCCTATACCTGACAGGACTGGTATTTGTCTTCTACTCCAACTTTTATACTTGGATCATATACTTCGCTCAAGGAATTATACTCTCTGTCGAGTGTTTGATAATGCTAATAAAGTAATAATGCCTTCTAGAAAAGTTAGTCTCAGTGTCATATCCTTCATTGACTCTGTACCCCAATAAATTGCATTTTTTTTTTCTACAAAAGAAAGAATAAAAGCATAAGTTTTTTTAAGATGACTAAAAGCATAAGTTTTAAGATGGCATATTGTGCTTGAACGACTGGTCAGTGGTATCTTGACAAGGATTATTGTTATTTTTTATAGTGCTCCAATAATCATGACTTTTTTAGAAAAATAATAATAAAAACATTTTTTTGGGCTCCCAATCTTTGCATAAGAAATTGTTACTTTAGCTGAATCATCAGATGTAATACAGCTAGGAGACCCCATTATCATTCAAGAAAGATGGCAACTTCCTTTTGGGAAACTACCAATTGATTGCAATGGGGTTTCTCTCCTTTGACAGTGAATAGAATTTCTTAAAAAATTAGTCAACTAAAGTTTTATTAATGAAACGATTAACTATATAACTATATCACATATTAATAAATAATTAATCAAATACAACTACAGATCATATAACAAAAGTATTAGTGAGAAATTAGACAAACACTTACCACTTGCTTAAATTAGACTTCACCCAAAATCTCATAATTAAGTAAGAGTTTAGTAGAGGAATAAATCAACACGATATTAGTCTAAAATCATGGTTAATGGCGATTTTATTGTTATTAGTTCACATAAAACCAAAACTTGCATGAAAATATGCAAAATAATTATATTTTCAATTTACGCTCTAAATGTCACTTTCTTTGCTTGTAACTAAAAAATTATTGAACAAGGTATTTTATTATAAATTATATTGCATATTTTATTACATTACACCAACTTAGAACTTACCATTTTCCAGAAACTTAAACATTTACAGCGTATATGAGAAAACAGAAAAACTAGTCGGATTTGCTTTTACCACACTTGTTATAATCAAACTCGAAGAAGAGAAATTTTCCCTTTTTTTTTGAAAGGATAAGCATCTAATTCTGATAACATACAAGAAAAATAGAGAAACAAATAGTATTTATCTTCATTGAAGCATAGGTATGTACAATTGTGACTTTGTGAGTATAATCAGCACAAAGGAAAACTATTTAAAAACAGAAACAAGATTTATAATAAAAATAAAAAGAAGTGTTCATCAAAGTCTGGAGATTCTTTCCATTGCCCATTTGTTCTTACCTTTGCCAATTTCTTGGAACAGGCCGCAAAGAATTTCCTTGTCAATCCCTTAATTCTGACCTCAATTGCTTGTCTTGGATCGGATTAGTGAAGAAGATTACTTGATATACGCAGTAGTACAAAAAAAAAACTCTGAAAAACTCGCCAATTTTTAAACCTCCCAAAATAATTAGGTAAAAAAAAAAACTGTTTCCTTCCTAAGATGCCAAACAAGCCTCCCAAAACCGCCTATCCCCCTCTCTCTCATTCATCGTCTTTACATTGGAATCCTCACAAGCCTTGGATTTCTTCGGCTTCTCCTCGGCGGCCGCGGCCGCCTTTCCACGACCGCAGCATTGATCAACTACTCCGTCCTCTTCGTCACTACCTCCACCGTCGTCTTCCTCCTCTCCACTACCATCATCAAAATCGGCGCCACGAAAATCATCATCACTTACATCAACCTCATGGACGCACGCACTATCATATAACGATCCGTAGCTGCACGACTGCGCATCATCCTCCGCCGCCGCATCGAGTTCCAGCTCCAATGCGCCATCAGAATATTGGGCTTCAGAATCGCCGCTCGCCTCGAATAACATGTAAGCAGATGCATCAAATAACACTCTCCCCTCCTCCATTATCAGTATCAGAACTCCTAAAAAAGCTTATCAAAATCAAAATTAATGCATATATATATACACACACACACACACACTATATATATACGTAGACAAAATAATTTGGTACTTAGGTAAAGAAATGAAATGAAAAGGTATGGTAGGCTGTCTTGTTTGACACTTCATAGCTGTGGTGCGTTTACTGTATGGGTTGGGCAATCTTTGCGGGCCGACCATTTTTTTTTTTCTTTTTTCAATTTAATTTACTTCATTTATTTATTATTATTTTTGGGGTTCATGCTATTTCTCACGTATTTTTGGGCTACAATTGAGTTTAAACGTGCTTACTGCTTCTAGAAGGACTCCCTATTATATAAACTTTATACTCTCTGACACGACCCTCTTCTTCTAGAAGGAATTCAGGGTTAGGAATATTTCCTCCACCCCAAACAAAGAATCAAATTTAACTTGGAATTTCTGATAAGAGATAAATCTAAGAAAGTTTTATTCCATTTATTATACTGTAAAACATAAAAAGCCTATTTGATTTTATTTTTATAAATAATCTTTTCATTATTTACTATTGACAACTTCAAAAATAAATTTATTTTACCTATTTTTATTAGAAATATAACAAAATTTTAATTTTAAAATTTATTTTTAAACTTATTAGCATTTCACGTTTTTTATATATTTATTAAATTTATTTTTAAATATAATAATATTTTACTTATTTTCATGCACAAAACACCATATATCAAATATATTTTTATTTTCAAATTTATATAATTTATATAAAAATATAACTAATCTAAATATATTTTTATTTTCGCACGAAAATCTAGTGGCAATATATTTAATCCTGAAAATAATAAAAACATAAAAATGAGTTTGAAATAAAACCAAACAGGCTCAAAATTTGTGAATTAGTTTATACAAAATTTGAGTACTTCTCAATCAATTTTATTTAAAGATTTATTTTAGTAAAAAATTTTAATTTCAGGACTGAAATCTCCTTTTAGAGTACTTCTCAATCAATTTGAGACAGAAGATATACAATTTATTTACATATCCGCTTGGATTTGTTTGTTTTATACATCCACCTGATCGATGCTAAACTTAGAAACTCTTTTGTAGCCAATTAGGGGAACTAGGATGGCTCAAGGCTTAGCATCTAATTTCCATAATATTATACAAATATTTGATTTAGAAAGATCATTCATACTCTATGGAAAGGTGTACAAAATACAAAAAGTCGATTTATTTTAGTAATTAATTAATAGATTGTCTAGAGTGGGGAAAAAATTGGTTGAAAATGTGGAAAAAAATATAAAAAAAAAATTAAAAATAAACAACAGGTAATTAATTACTTGATGACTATTGTTAGCAAGCATATCTGCACAATAAGAAGTGAGAAAATACTCTGGTCAAGAAGAGAGAAATAATATCTCCAGCCGTTGAGATTTAACACCTTTTTGTTAACGTTATTAAAGTCAAGTCTAAAGATGATATAAGTTTTGAAATCTCAGCCATATTTCTTCAGCTTTTGGTAGAATTCCTGCAGAAAAGGGATGTGTATATACATACTCCTAGAAAAAAGGACTAATTCAATTCAATCCATGAGAAAAACAAAAAAAAGAAACAGAAAACTTTGACAAATTTCGATTTCACAGTGCCCTTACAACATTGGTAGTAGACTATTGAAAAAATGGCAGTTGGGAGTTTTAGTAATATTTTCGAGTTATAATTATAACACTTTCAACAAAACTAAAATCCCACCTACTTTTCACATTAAAAATGTGATTTTTAATAAGTTTCAAAAACGGTTAAATTTCAAACCAAAGGAAGTAATAAATTTCTTTGTTCTTCTTTTCTTTTTAAAAGTAATAAATTTCATGTGGAATTTATGTAAAGTAATGATTTTATTGTTAGTGATGCGTTTTCATTTTTAACTATTGGTTCAAAATGCATAATAAGAGAAAAATATGAGGTGTTTTTTTGGCAGATGACGGTCGCTTTCAAATGCTCAAACAAAAATCAAAATAAAACATGTGTCGGCCTTGAATCATCTCAAACCAGAACTTGCGGCGCCCAGCCGCGGTTGCAGATTCATATTAATAATGTAATAAAATAATATAGTCTATTGACTTAGTTCTATTATGTATTGTTTTACAGCACATAAACTTCTACCCTAGTGTCTCATTATTGAACAGGCCAAAATCCACATACAAAAGAGGACTAATCCTTCTTGGTTTTGGTTTTGACAAAATACACCACTACTAAAACGTGTCATTCAACTGTCGGAAGGGTTAGATCACGGTCTCGTGTCATTTGGGGGCACTTTGTAGCTTTTTTACCTCCAAGACTTCCAATTCTTGACCTAATCAAATCTTCACCACCCAAAAATTGTTAAGTCTTTTTAATTAGAAATAGATGGGTCAATTAACTTAGTGGGACGGGTACTTGTATTAACTTTTGGTTAAGACAAGTCTTGAGACCAAGTTTGATTCATTAAAAGGGATTTTGTACACTGTTAGTGCAACAATTCCAATTGTATTCAAGTTGGCGGCAACGCACATTAGCAAAGTTGGTTAGTTTCTCATATTATTAGTGTATGTGAAATTAAATGATTATTCCTCTTTAGGTTGGCTAATTTCATGATTCATTAACCAACCATCTATAGGTACCAATGCATAGCAAATTTTCAATCATTTATTTGAACCCCCTAAGAATGTAATGGATCCATTAAAAATTTGCAGTCTAGGGGCACTCATATGACAAGGTTGGGTGGACAAGTTGGAAAAACTAAAACTTGTTGATTAATTGAATCTATTCAAGTTAACTGCTATAGTTAAGGTTATTGCTTAAGTTTTATGTTCAAGGACCTTGGCCTAATCTAATCCTCAAATTTAAGATTCAGAAGACTTAAGAGGACAAAAAAGGACTGTATTAAACTTTTTGAAAGATACAAGGAATATGAAGAAAAGGTTCAATGTTTATTAAGTTGCAAACAGAAGGATTTGAATTTTATTCCAGAAAATTAATGTCTATGGCATGGAATCCAGGTAGATTGTTATAAGGCAAGGACAAAAATCTTTAAAATTTCTGGATTTCAGCCAGCCAGAGTGGACTTGTAGTATCCTTGCTAGCCCATCAAATTATGGAGTCTTTTATTATTAGAAGAAAAAGTGAAGAGGCAGGAAGAGCGGTGTTTTCATTATTAAATGCTACAATTCAACTTACAAACTTCTAATGCAAAAAATTGACATTTAAAAGTTGCAGTCAATGACTGAAAAAACTTTTTACTCAAATCATTAATATCAAAACCAAACTAAAAACAAAAGGATAAGAAACAGCCCACCAGTTCATCTGAAGAAAAGTAAATGGGCAAAGTGGGCAAGCACCCATTCTTGCACATTTTAATTCAAGCAAGAAAAAAATCATTAATCAACATTAAAATTTTTTTATTCAAGATAATGTTTTTTTTTTTGGAAGCCCAGGAATCATATAGAAAATCATTGGCCCCGGCCTTCTGGATTGATTTGTTGCAATCTGGTAAAGAAGGCAATCGCAGCACAGCTTCCTCTGTCTGAATCGGGTCGGATCTCGATATCTACAAGGCACAAAAAAAGACCCAAAGTAAGATAAATCAAATCAAAATAGAACAATGAAAAACATAATTAGTGTGTGTGTGTGTGTGTTTTACAGGGTCTTGGAGCAGTGGTTTGGTGTCTTCTTTAGCGGGTCTGAAGAAGGGTTTCCGGGTTTCTTCTTTCTTTACTTTTCTCGCCAAAATCTCTGATGGCTTCTTTTATTAGGCGGGTGCCCCTAATTCCCAAGGATCGATATAGCTATATGGGTGGGCCTAGGACTGTGTGAAAAGCCCACCTTGGGCCAACTCAAATGGTAATTGGTAAGGACTAGAACTTTTATAATTTTAAAATTATGAAAATAGATTTGAATTTTGTGGTACTCGTCTAATTTCATGGTAGTTACAGCTCATGTCACAATAATTTGCATTACTACATAGACAGCTCAACAAGTTAAATCAGATGTAAGTTAACCCTCACAGATTATTTAGAAGGAAATCAAAATCTATATTACAATAAGAATGTATAAACTTTGTTATCTCCGTCCGATCGAGTGGAGATGAAGACGCAGAAATGATAAAAAGAAATTAAATGGCAACAGTCTTTCCGTAAATTCAACACACTACTAATCCTGGTCGAAATCAAAATATTTGGTCATTCTAAAAAAAGTGCATATTGAAGGTGTCAATCAACTTGGCAGCAAAAAGAATGGTTGGTTAGTTCACCATAATTGTCGATAGTCGGCAAGTACAGCTTGACAAACCATAATACCATGGTTAGTGAGATGTAGATAATGGACTCCCACCAAATCCAAGAAATGTTAATTGGCCATCCATAATTCTAGATAGTCTGCACTCCAGTTGGACGACCCATTATGCCATGGTTCGTTACTTGAAGATGATGGAATCCCACCACATCGACCAACTGAGGAGAGGAACTAAAGCACATCGGTAACACATAAAAATCAAATCCCCGCACCACAACTCATGGTTAGGACTGACATATGTGGCTGTTCGGGAAATTTAACGAGTACCATTAATTATCTCATTATCATACAAGCCCGTAATATATGATCCTGCTTTTGACAGAGTCTCTCTAAATTCTTAAACGTGAACCAGGCTAATATAACCATGCCAACTTGGCAGTCATCTCGAAGAATTTATAATTGTATCAGAAACCCCCAAATCTCCAGACTATATATAGTTCATGAAAAGTCAATTTCAGGTATCAATTCGCACCAAATGAAATTGCAAGATGCTAACGGAATCCGCAGCCCACGTGTACTACATGAAAAGTCACTTCCAGGTATCAATTCCCACTAAATGAAAATTGCAAATGGCTTACGGAATCTGCACCCCAACTGTAATTCTAGACTAGTTTTAGAACATCACAATCATCTCATTGTTGGCCCTGCATGTCGTACTTGACCTGACAGCTGAGATTTCCAATTTCCCAGCAGGGTATTATTACCGGGACCATAATTAGTGGCTAGCAACAAGGATTAATCCAATGTTTGTCTATCAAGTGGCTATAAAACGCAAGTACAAACTCCATCAGAAGGGGGAACTCCTTAAACTAAGATGGTCCTGGTTTTGATTGCCAATACCAAGTTTTTAATGTCTTTAACTCAAGGACTCAAAAGTAGATAAACAAGTGCGAACCATTAACTTGCTCAGCCGAAAGAGAGGCAAAAAAACAAATAAAAAACATGCAAACAGTTGGTGAAACTTTAATCACTAAAAGAGAATACAAAACGATTAGCATAACCCACCTGCGCAGAGAATGGGAGTAATTTCTCACATGTCGGACTCTCATATTACCACTTTGGTGAATGCGTTTGCTTACCTAACAAAATAGCGCCTTAAAACCAAAGGAACAAAAGCTGTCAATAACTCAGAAGCAAATATGTAATTATGCTTACCAGAGTACACATAAAGATAAAAGAAAATATCATAATGAACCACCAAAACTCATTCTCAAGAAATGTTCAATCCAGAAATTTGGTATGATGAGCTTCCTGAGAGAGAACAATCTGGACACACTTTTCTCATGACAAGGCAGTCTCAACAAATTTTATAAATATCAGGTTTTACTATATACTAGAATCAATGAAGTACAGAAAGCATCTTTACAAATCTATTGTAGGACCAATTCCAAGACAAAATAAAAATAAAAACAAAAAAGGATTATGCATAAACCACAAATCAAGCAGCATTCTGTATGTATGGCCTGCTTATTTATGTACAAACCCATGGAATATCAGCATATATACATGTGTAAATAGAAAAACGATCTTCTGATCAACATTGTAACAGTAAGAAATAAAAGAAAAACCAAATAGACAAACCAATCCATCATACTAAAAAAAAAAAAAAAAAAAAAAGAGCAATTACTCTTCATTACTAGCTCAAGGATTATAAATTTATGAAACTAAAATCTTCTAGAAAGACATTAACTGCTTTCAAAGAAGCACTAGTAATTCTTTATGTAGAAGGAAGGCAATTGTTCCATAGACAGCATCCATGAAGGATACCAGCACCTGCTAGAGGCAATGAGACAATAATGAGAACAAATAGTTATTTCAGAAAGCTGAAATCTGACATGCTGCATCCAGCAATCACCTAAAAATGACAAGGCATTCGATTCTGAGGGTCTCATCATAAAACTGTTGCATATACTTACTGATGTCTATGTTTGTATGACCCTGTCTGCGCACCAATGATGGCACAGTAGGATGAGAGGTTTTCTCCAAGGCAGAAGTAACTGCCCAATTATTCAATCAGTAGAGGCTCCTAACCTCAACATACAATTATCTAAATGCAGGGTCATGTACGGATTACAGAAAGCCAAAAAGTTTACCTGAAGGCTGCTATTTAATATCTGTTGCATCAAGGCATGCTTCTGATGTCCATTAACTCGTAATACAGAACCTAGAAAACTGCAGGAAAAAATTTGGTTTGCATGCTTTAGTCTTTACACCAAATAATAACCATATCACTGCGAACTAATTAATGAAACATACTGCATATACAAATCGGAGGTCACACTAGTCCTGGTGGTTGACAATGTTTAGGGGTTGTTAAAAACATACTATATGCGTAAGTACAAAATACTTGGCTACGTCAACGCAAACATGGCCAACCCAAAAATTAATTAAGCAGCAACTTAATCATTCCTGCCCCTTTCACAACTTCAAGATATGACATCAAAGCACTCAAGCCAAAAAATTGAGAACCAAGTTTGGCAACTGATCAGTGTTATGTACCAAGGTGATACTTACTGGAGTAGAAAACAACCATTCATTTGATTTTATTTTTCTTTGGCTAAAAAAAAACATGAACAGGTTAATAGTAAAAGTCTTTCTTGTTAAATTCTGCTAATGCTGATAAAAGAAGTAACCAACAAAAAGGCTTAATAGTATTTTACCATATCTGCAAGACCAATTTGTCAGCGCTCTCTCAAAAACACTTTGGGGGAGATACTATGAAGAGACTACACTAAGTTGACATGGAAATATATTAACTCAATTCCACCGATCATATTCTATTCAAGCATATACAAACTTTAAAACTTAAATCAACACAAACATGACAGACACATGGGTGAATCCAGGTAAGATATACCTTAACAGGAAGAACCCGTGCTTTCTTTTCAATAATTTCCAAGGGGAATGGTGGTAAAGAAATGCTGCCACATAACTTGGAAAGCCACAACCCAAAAGTTTGATATGTGAATAATGAACCTCAAAACAGGATCACAATCACAAGAAACACCAGAGGAGGCATCTTTGAGATCCTGTAATCAAACATAACAGTTCAGAGAGAAAGTACCGATCGTAATACTAGTTGTGCCAGTAGACACAGAGACAATTGCAAGTAAATGTAACAAGCAAACAGGGTCCACTCACATCAAGATGTCAATGGAAAATGGGTCTGACTAACCAATCATGACACCAAATGCTATTAATAACACATGAGGAAATCAATGTTCATGTTAGTTTCAATGCAGCTGAACATTCAGCGAAAATCAAAAGACTATGCAACATAGAATTAAAAAAATAAAAATTTCATATTAAAACGTTGACCTAAATAGAGACTAAAGCTGACATCTACGGTCAGATTTGTAGCAACTACTTATCATCTACAACCTTTAAAGGTGATGGCAGACCATTCTGAAAGCTCCAAGATGCCCAGGAGAAAACATTTTCAAAGTTTCTGCAGGGTTACATCTTAAACAAATTTGAGAAGTTCAAAAGACAAACACCAAGATAACAATATTAAAGGAAAAAATCACTTTCCAGAAGACAGAAGATAAGATTTTTTCATGAAATTCACAGAGAAATTATACCAAAAAACACGTTCAAAATAAGAATCAATAAACTAATAATTAATGTCCAATTGGTATCCATGTTACAAACTACAATTACAGCGGCACAAAATCAATGAAGAATTACAAGTTTCTGGGACTTCAATCCACAAGGATGGAATATTGCATACAACCGTTGAATTTCTCAGGTCCACCCCATTTGCTCAAACTGCAGCATTTTCCACATTTAAGATCTCGTGTGACCATTCATGCTGAGAATTTGCTCTCATCCATAGCTTACCATAAAGTTAATAAGGTTTGTTTTGCTTATTATCTCTTTTAAGTTGAACCTTCAATTTTTTACCACCTAATTGAAAGCCATTCATCATGCTAATTGCATTCTGTGCTGCCACTGGTGAATCGTAACTGACAAATCCTGGAGATAGAAGCCAATTAGAAGGTAAACACATGCAGTAATTGCATCAGAACAATAACAACTCAGAGAGATCATACCAAAACATTTGCTGACCCCAGTTGCTTTGTCGACAAAAACCTTGGCGCTCAATACCCTACCAAAACGCTGAAAGGCATTTGCAAGCTCGTCATCACCGAATTCTTGAGGAATGTGGTAAATAAACAAATTAGCTCCAGGTGGACCTGCTTTCAAAAATGCCCACACATTAGATGATTGTACACCTACAGATGGATGGGACACACACACACACACATGGTACGGGATTAAAATTTCCAACAACCTTCAATCTGGCCCCCAGAACTAGTACTAACACTTGAAGATGCTGCAGATTGGCTATTTGCAGTAGAAGGTGATAGAGAACCAGAAGAACCTGCCAATGGCCGGTTACTCATGATTCCTCCAGGATAAGTCATGGGATATTGAACCCCAGGCACAGCTGGATAAGCAGATCCTACATAACTCGCAGGTGACACGGTATAATTTCTTGGGGCCATTCCAGATGAAAGATCAGGTGTGACTCCACGTATAGCATTTCCCTGGTTTAATGGTGGAATAAGATTATGAAAGGCATGTTGATTCTGCAATGGTGGTAGGCGATAATGCATGAGTCCATAAGTGCCCGGAGTCTACAAAGGCGAGCAGAAAGTGATATAAATGTAACTTCAGCATCAACTAGCAGTACCAAAAACAGAAAAACATAAGTACGAAATTACAATATGTAAAGTGAAGGCTACCAAAAAATAGTGTATTCTAAAATATTCAAAAACTTTGCCGAGTGTAAAAGAAAACAAACCTGATAACCATATCCATTATATGGAG
Organism: Paulownia fortunei; assembly: GCA_019321725.1. Lineage (NCBI taxonomy): Eukaryota > Viridiplantae > Streptophyta > Magnoliopsida > Lamiales > Paulowniaceae > Paulownia > Paulownia fortunei. The sequence continues at coordinate 1,532,019 of CM033109.1, read as the reverse complement.
GCATATAACCCAATGGTAAAGCACCAAATAAAGATGGATGCTGCCTGGAGTCGGTATTTGGCACATTAGATGCCAGTGACAGAGCCTTTTGAGCCCTCCGTGCCTGTCTTTCCTTTTCGGTATCAGCCCATTTGACCACCAAAGGAACAGTTGAACCCTATTACAGAAGTTAATGTCATTAATATTGATCAATTCAATCAACCTACGATAATAGGATACAGTTTCCTTTATTGAAAGTTAAAATAATATTGTGAAATAGTCTGGTGAAACCAATAAATACAAACATTCGCCAACTGTACAGCATGTATACGTTACATTGAAAGTTAAAATAATATTGTGAAATAGTCTGGAGAAACCAATAAATACAAACATTCGCCAACTGTACAGCATGTATACGATACATTCCAACAAGAAGTGGATTCATTTAGTTCCTGCAAATATTTAGAGATAAAGAGAAGAACTTCGCGTAAAAATTTGTAGTGTAACTTTTTGGAGATCATGAAAGAATGCAATTAATTTTGCCTCTCAGGTACTCCATCAGATATAAAAGACAAACTATGTTTTGGGTTTTAGCTACAAAAACGCCTCTGATATCTATATATAAAATCACACAGGAATAGTCTATCAACACTAACAACCAAATCCTCACCCTTCAGAACTCTTTAGAGTATAGATAAAATTTCGTTGCATTAAGGGCCATTTCAAAGGCCCTAACAACAGAGTCTGCATACAAGCCCGTTAGCTTGACAGCCAGCCACTGATTCCTGATAATAATTTCCTTGATTAACATCAGTGTTCTAGGCAAACTAATGTAACAGATATAGAATGTGAAAAGTACATATATAAAACACAGAGATCCTAAATCCCAATTGTCTATTTAGCAGAAACCCTCTTAAGATACAACTTCAACCTTGGATGGGATGAAAAAAACTTACTACACTCGATGTCAAGGGCAACTCTTATGCATTACATAAGAATGTTTTGGTCATAAATCACCTCAAAAGATTGTTGCAACACTTGCACGTGTTTAAATATACATTGACATATTTAAAAGACATAGTAAAGGCTCAACAACCCCACCTACCAACACCCACCCACCCACCCCCGGCCCTTTTCCTGTCAGAAGATGATTTCATACATGGTCATAAACACTAACTGCTAAATTGACACGCACCTCCATCTTATGCTTCCCATTGAGGGCTTCTATGGCCGCAAGAGCTTGTTCTTTTGTCTCAAACTTCAGAAAAGCACAACCTTAGACAATGAAGCAGTAAGATTAGAATTGAAATGGATATATAAAATCCCATCACTTACATGTACTACGCAAAAGTAAGCTCAAAAAACCAAGCAAAAGATGACAAGTGAGATAACAGACCATTTACCTTTGCTAGTTTGCTGGTAACCTCTAAGAAGTTGCAAGTCTTTTATGGTTCCATATTCCAAAAATAGAGCAGAGACCTCAGCATCAGAAACATTTTTTGGAAGCATACCGACAAAAAGTTTGTGCTCTGACATTTTTGTTTAGAAACAAAGAATAGATATAACCAAAAGAGAGAAATATCATTAATAAAAATACAAAACACAAATATAAGGAAAAAAAATGAATAAGAAACTTTGGATTAGGTAAAGGGAACTAGAAGCGTCACATTTGACAGGAACCATCATAAGAAAAAACATATAATACGAGAATGAAAATTATATTACACCTAGCCTTTCCAACTCGCCATCAGCATACTTCACTTGCAACGGACTAGATGCCTGAATTGGACACAGAGAACATGTCGCCTTTATATCAGAGAAAGAACAACACATATCATACTATAACAAATATGAAGCAGAAATCCAAAGAGGATGAGTTTTCCACATGGAAGAATAGTTGTTTTTTATTACACGAGGTTACATACGCCTATAATACAGTTCATATAGATGTTTAACACATTTGAGGTTGCCTATTAAATGCTTCAAGATTATCAACTTACAGTTAGCTGTCAAGAGTAATTTACCTGATTACAAAAGTTAGTGACAAAAGTTCAGAGGTTCGAATATTTGATGCAAAATTTAGTGAGAAGATGATCAACTTTTTATAGCAATATTTCCTTTGTCAACTTTGCCTATGCATATAGCACCACAAAGGTGAGATGGCTATGTCATTCAAGAGACTTCGTAATCTACTGTTAATGTTCCTGTCAAATATTCTTCTCAACGATTCCATAAATGTCATCATGTTTTCACTATTAGTTGTCTCAACTCCACAGTAAAACTGGAGACAATTTCATCCAAACTCTCAAGAAAAATACTAACAAAAGTAATAATTCGGTCAAAGTGATCCTTCTTTCCAAACTTAAGTCACCCATTTCCAGCCGTGCACTCTATTAGCTAATTTTTCAACCACTAGGGGCAGGGGAAGTGCCGCCTGAATACCTCCTAATGGAATCCCCATATAGGTATCAGCACATGAATCATTTAACTACTGCATGTGCCAAGCTTGAAAAAGGTTGCACATCAGTTGAACATCCGAGATCAATGTGAACACTTGCTCATTTACTCTTTCCATTCTCAATTTGTAAAGCAAAACTGCAGGAAACTGAAGCATTCTTCATCCATTCACATCATTTCAGATTATCATTGTAACGTTTTTACTTCGTCCAGTCTGATTGCATCCTTCCCTACTTTCTTTCCTATGGTATATAATTTTGGTTGAAACATGCACAATCAATCTGGATGAAACGGAAAACAGTGTCTATGTTGCTTATTTCTCGTAGTTGCTTTAAACCATGACTAGTGCGCATCATCATAGTTACTATGTGTATAAAATGAACCGAGGTAGGGTTTAAGCACAGAGGTAAGAGATAAATAAGTGATCCATTCAAGCAAGTATCCCTTGTTAATTTAGGAAAGTCAGCAGTTACATTTCACAGTTCAGATCAAATTGATAGAAATAGACAGATTAACATGTAGAATTAGACAAACTAATCTATTAAAATTCTAAACGGCAAGGACAATAAAGAAGAAAATAATGCCTATATGGTACATAAATGTCGTACAATTTCACATCTTTTGCTCCTAACTTGATGCCACGGGAAGAATAGATTGAACCCGGCAAATCCAGGATTTCACTTGATTCTCTTCACTAACATCACATGGGACAGTTAGCATCCAATTCAATGGGATTGGGGACTTGCAATTTGGAAGAGAAAAGGATAGTCCAAATTAGAATAAAATATTTTTAATCCAAATCAAGCCACATCTTATGCAATTAAAACCTAGCAGTGCTATTGAAGTGTCTTACTGGCATTTGTAACAGATGACCATTGTCGCACCCATGAAATAGTATCAAAACCTATAACGAGTCTCATTCCAGAATTTTTACCCAACTGTGACCGTATACAGTTGTCATCAAAGGTAGAGTCTTAGCAATCCCAGCACTTATATTCATGAAACCATAAAGAGCACAAATAATTATATAAGCAAGACCCAGTTTCTGATTCAACAATATTAGATTACTTCAACTCTGACTGTAAAAGTATACCTATTCATGCTTTCTCCAGACCAAATTTTTTTTTTTCTTAATAATTTTCCTAGCATCAAATCAAGTTAAGCAACACTTTGTACTAAGTAGATAAAACACATTGTCTACTTCACGAAGAAATCAAGTACACAGAACAGAATTACACTAACCCCGGGCAGCGTCTTCTTGTTATGACACGCATGAACCGCTTTGTCCGCTTCCTCTCTCGACGGACATATCACAAAACAACACCCTACCACAGATAACGCCAAAATTAGGGATTCAAAGACCACAAATCTCCACACCGAAAAAAAGAACAGAAACCCTCCAAATCACACATTGCGATCCATCACATGTCAAAAAATCATGCAATGAGAAGTCAAAAACAAAACCTCGAGAAGCACGCGTGGCCTTGTCTTTGATTATGTTGACTTCGTCCACTAGCGCAAACTCTTGGAACATTGCAAGCAGCTGCGATTCCGTCATGTGCTTCGGCACCTGACCCACGAACAACTTGACGCTCTCTCCTTCCGCCATTACTGGGACAAACGACTTTCTCTCTCTAGAATTATTCTCTCCACTATAAACCTTTTCCTTGACGAAAATGCTTAATGATGATCCGAGAGTGTTTTCTTGTTGTGCGCCGAGTCTTCGCTCGTAAAGCAGGTAAAAAAATTGGGAATTTTCTGGATGGCAAAGTTGGGATCTTCTCCGTGGATTTTAATTTATTGTAATTGAATCGAAGGGAATCGCCCTCGGATTTTGGTTGTATTTACGGGGGGTTGCCACTCTTTTCGGTTTCTCAACGGTTAAGCTAAAGGAAAAGATGAGAGTCGGCGATCGACTGTTGTAATAGATTCGACTGATGGGGTGAAGTACTTAATGAAGATCTAAGGGGGACGCGGGATATGAATTGACGGAATTGCCCACCAATGGGGCCCGCAACCTTTTTTTTTTTCATTTTTTTCTATTTATGGTTTGGCTTGCTAGTGGGCCACACAGTTTATTCAGGCTTTGATTGACAAGCTTTTCGACAATTGGAAAAATTTGTGATAGACTGGGATCAGGATCAGATATGTGATGAGTTGGAAATTGAAACTCATTAAAGAATTAAATTATTATGTATAAAAATATCAAATTATTCTAACTTTATTAAAATTTGACTTGAATTAATTATAACATGTTTTGTAAGTCAAATTTAAATATAATTTTAAATTTGATTAAAATATTTAAATTAAGATAAAAAATATATGTTCTCTGCTCAACCTAATTTATTATATTTCGGTTTGCTTAAGTTTAGTAATAGAATAAAAGAACAAATACGTGGTTTTAATATTTTGCATCTTCACTCTATTTCAAGTTCTATGATTTTTGTGAACATATCTGATATAAAATATTTTACTATTTACACGATTTAAAGAATACAAACTATTGAGCACAATAAATAATTAAGTATAATATTAAATTTACAGGTGGAAAATAATATATTCATACCTTTTTATACATGTATGTATATTTTAGGCCTTCAATTTTAGTGTAACTATCGAATATCACAATGCAGCCAATTAGCTGGTATTTAGAGATAACACTTTTTCTTTTTCCTAATTTGTCTGAAAAGTGTGAATGCTCAATAACCGTAATCCCAACAGTGAAACATCACACTCTAGCTACGACCTACGTGCCCCCGTGTCTCAATCAAGAAATCATATGACGACTTACGAAAACATTTATAGTCAATACTTGCTGCTGTTGGTGGCCTATAATTAGGGAAACCCAGCTTATTAGGGACTAGAGAAATAAAATATTGCAATTTATTTTTGTTTTGAACAATTATTAAATTTTATAACAAATTAAAGGAAAAATTTCATCAAAGTTAAATTTGATTGAATACAACCAACTAAATAATGACTGTAATTTTACTTATTTTATACTCTTATTTCATAATTATGTGAACCAATCACATAAAAAAAATATAAATTTATTTGCTCCTTGATAGACTTGGTTGGTCAAAATTAGGTTTAGGATTAAATTTAATTACGAACAAACTATAATACCAAAATTTTGTTTGTTTCCTTTTTTCTTTAAACAACCAAATACATCACTATACATTAAAATCAACAAATAACTAAGTACAGTAAATGGTCATCCAACAAAATTAAGAACAAATGAAAAAACTAAAATATTACCATATAAATGGCCACAGTTTTAATAAGACTCAATATTTAAATTTCGTAATCATTGGCTTGTGCTGTGCTGCTCAAGAAATGGTATAATCAATTTAAATTTTATATTTTATTTTATTAATACACACGTTACTGCATTAATATACAGAAAATATATATTGAAAAAATAAAATATAAAATAAAATATTTAGGTAAAATAGGATACGAAAAAGGCAAAAATTAGAAGAGACATAATAGTGTCTGAAAAAATTGGGAAACATTTGTTTTGTCAAAAAATGTAAAGTGAGAGAAAGGGGAGAGACTGCACGAACCGGAATTGCAGGGGAAGGGCATAGTGGTGGATAGGTATAGAAAAGAAGGGTAAAGGGTAAGAATGCCAGGCTGTCCCGCCAAGCATCCTCCAATAAAAACAGGGGTGCCATATGAAGCTTTGAAAATTACAAAAAATGCATCCATTTCCAGGCCATCCGACATTATCTCGTCCCTACTTGCCAATATTTAACGTTAAATTCACTTTATCTATTACTACACATATCAATATAGGGGCACACATTATTTAATATATTGATAAAATTCTGAAAACGTACAATTCTTTGACTTTATGCTAACATTTTATAAAAATAGGTTGTACTTTTTACTCTAGAGACTAGAATACCCAGGTTTAATAAGTTGATATTTTTAATATGATTAAGATTTGAATGTTCAGTCATCGTGGCTAGCGCTATTAAGTTTCATACATTGACATTTAACAAATAATCCACTAATATTATTTCTTATTAAAAACACGCAAGCTTAAGCCATAATGAGTTTTTTTTTTTTTTTTCTAACTACTCTTGATTCGTTATCAAAATAAATATGCTGACGCAGATCAGATGTTCGTACAGCGTGACAAGGGAGAGACGGATACAGTTATACTACGCTCCTTATCTTAAAGTTGTTATAGTTTCAACATTGAAATTTACGTAGGGAGAAAAAAACTCACACATGTTCAAAGTTCAATAAAAATAAATATATTAGTTTGAACTGATTTTCAGCCAAATTAAATTATAGTTTGTACATGTTAAATGTTAGAACTTATTTGAATTTTTATTAAATTTCAAACATGCTTAATTTGTTATATTTAACAAATAAAGTTTAAACGAATTTTTTATGATTAATCTCGAATCAAATATTAAATATTCTAATTTATTTTTCAACCAGTCTATTTTTATTTTCTTTTGTTTTTATAACTCAAAGAAAGACACCAGTTTCCATAAAATTCTTCTATCTATATAAAAAAAAAAGGAAGACCAAAAACTACCTTGTCCATACCTTTTCTTCTTTTTGTGGTAACCAAACAAAAGAAAATAGTACCAGCAAATAAAAGACTCCTATTCCTTTATTATTAGTAGTGTTTCTTATTGTAGCCTTCCCATTCCTTTCCTTATGCTACTTGCTCCTCCCTAAATCTGGAAACAAATTTTTGTCAAGGTCAAATTGCAAAGGTAGTTGCGCCTAAATGTTTTTCAATCTATCGACGCAACTACCAGGCTGGACGACATGGTAATTTCAGCTAGTGAGATAATGGAGGAAGTAAACGATATATGTGTCTATCCAGAAAAAACACCATCATCCTGGAACAAGTCATTATCACCGTTGGTTACAATGAATACAACAACATGCCTAAAAATGGTCCCCCAATGGGATACAGACTGGCCCCAAAATGGAAGGAAAAAAGAGGCAGCAATCAAGGAGACATTTATGTGAAATTTGTAAAACAAATGATCTATTCTGAAGACAGGTGATGTATACCTGTAAAGTGAATGAGAGTACTAGTCACCAGGAATATTGAAAAAATATCATTCTTCAATTCTTCAATTCTTCAATTCTTCAATCAGGTTTCTCCTACTACTTTCAGCACGCCCGAACAAAAAGAACTGATTCCAAATCGGGAATACAGAAAAAGGAAATGTCCATGGCTTAGAGTGCCTTCAGTCCAGCAAGTTCTCGCAACTTCTCACAGATTATAAAGGTAATTGTTGTTTGTGGACCCAATCTTGCGAAAATTGCAAAGCCCCTGGTTAATTTTTCAGTGTTAAACAGTTAGTTAACCAATCAATCAGTTCAAGATGTTGTAAAATGAAACACCAGGCAGTATCATTTTGGGCTGGCAAGTGAATATAAAACTCACCCTTTGTAAAGACCCCGAGGACCTTCTGTCAGCAGAACCTGTAATTATACACAATAATGGTGCATCAGACAAGTATGTCGGCATATAATCAATTACAAATCTAAAAATAACCTTTCCTCCCATTATTGTGCTACTATCCATGCAAAATTCCATCACATACAATAATAATACCTTAAAGCATCACTGCAACTTGTTCTCAAGCAAAAACAACAATTCCTATTAAACTATTATTACGTAAATAAGCAGCAAGTTCAAATAAAAAGACTGCAGAACTAACTCGTATGGAAAAGGTGTCCCAATTGCTCAATGAACATGGAGTTGCAAAGGTTAATCCAAAATATGGTAAACTTAGGCTAATTAAGAAGTAGAGAAAATGTCACAACCTGGTACGCACAATGGAGCCCATTTTTATAGCTTCCAACTCTTTTAGATTCTCGTTGCATCATAAGTCTGGTTTTAACCATATCAATAGGTGCAGTCATGATGGTACTCACTGTGCCTGCTATGGTACTTGCACTTTAAAAGATGGTAAATTAGAGTTAGAAACAGCTGAGAAAATTCCACTCATTTAGCACAGGTGAAAACAACTTTGTTTTAGAATCAAACTATTAACAATCAAGAATTCAAATATAGAAGCCAGATCATTCTTCTTTCTACCTCTTTATTCATGTTGGGATTCGTCTCCAGAGGAATATTTATTCCTACATTGAGGTTGTATAACGTAGTACTAGCAATTATCTACACCATTCTTAAAATATTTTCCAACTTTTTTGGCTCCTAGCCACTTCAACCATTTGTTATGTTTCTTCACCAAAATATAACACAGATCCCATATTGTGAGAGCATTTACTGCTGCTACAGCAAAATATAAGGTGGACGCGATATCACAATGCCTTTCATTGCAAGCAAAAATCTCACATTGGTTATGTAAGGTAGAAAGTTTACTCTTGTTTACAGAAAAACATCAATTAAATTTCGAGTAATAAAACAGAAGAATACAGAAACTCCACATTGGTAATAAGGAAGAAAGTTTACTCTTGATTACGGACTCCAATTAAACTACGAGTAACATAAAAGAAGAATAACTATGCAGTCGTGCAAATTTCAAGGGTGCTTGTAGTTTCTTAAATATCTTAAAATTATGTGTAGTCTTTCCTTTCTTTATACTTGTACGGGTAGTATGACTGTGTCTGGGAAGTAAGAAGTCTGGCCTGGTATTCATTAACAGAGAGCTGGAGTTTTATTTGCTGCATATCTCATATATGCATTTATATCATACGTTTGGATATCACTGTCTACTGCTAAACCAATCAAAAGAAACACCCACGGGGTATTATAAACATAAAAGATATGTCTAAGGGAAGTCAGATTACATGAGATGCAGATAAAATCCTTCCCGAAGAGAAGTCCATTTCGTTAACACCTGCATTTGTGAAGGTGGAATAATAAAAGGACAATGTCAGACTACATCAAAGTACCAGAATAGACCAAAACAATGAGAGATTGCACTATAGGCAACCAAAACTCATAAATAGGATAGTTGGGACATAACCCGCTTGGATTCATCGTATGTTGCTAGCTGTGATGCAGTCAATGCAGCAGCTCTGGCCATTGCAGGACCAACCCCCTTCCAAAGGGCTGCCACTCCCTCTTCTGAAGCAATTTTCTGCAATTCCTGGATTGGCCCACTAGTGGTTTTTGTATTCATCTGCAGCCGCACCTGAGAAAAAAGCAGGGGAAGTTGGAATTTTGCAAAGGAGTTCAAGATCCATTACATTCAATACCTTCAAAACTTCCATTGGATTGGTAAGTGCAGTTGCAACAGCGCCAGAGAATGCTCCAGATGCAATCTTCATCAAGACATTGGTGGACTCAAAAGCCAATTCACAGACATATTTTGATGGTTGGTATAAGCCTAAACGGAGACCTCCATAAAGAACTGACCTCATTAATGCAGGTGTAAATCCCAGATACAAGGACCTCAGTCCTTCAGTTTTGACTACTTGCATAGAAAGTCTTCCCTGCATGCCACCAGAAGCAACATGATTATCTGCAAATTCTCCCTGAACACCCAGATTATTGAATAAGAAACTTATTTCATTAAACACGGAATTTCAAATCTTGATACACACCATGCCAGTCAACGGACCTCTTTGGCCGACAAGTTGCATTTGCAGCCTAACTTTGAGAACATCTGTATTCCAATATAAACTAAATCACATACTTTACAACAAAGTTAAAAAATCTCAGACTTAGCTTGCTACTTGGGTGATCCAAGTAGGCACTAACTCAGACAAGTTTTGGTCAAATCTCATTTCAAAACTCAATCTACAGTCCATTTTCCAAGAGTTACCAATTGGGTAGTAGCATGCGGCTTGCATAAATTGAAGGTAAGCACTTTCACATCAAAAGTAGCATGAATAACTTGAATGCATGAGTAAAGAACCAAACATGAATAACCTGTTCCTTAGTTCTTTTCTACCCACCACTAGTACTCTGTTATACAAAATCAAAATTGCTATTTCTCAAATCTCTCCTCAACAAGTGAGAGACATGACATAACATAAACCAATTCGTCAATAAACTCTTTTCTTGTATATATATATATATAAAAAAAAAAAAGGAAGACAACAATAACACACGAAATTAAGCATATATATCACCAGAAAAAAAGGAGCTAAACAGAGGAAGAAACAACCTAAAGGATGAGTAATGCCGGTTGCAGCAGCAACAGACATTCCACTCGTGCCGAAGTGATAAAAAACATCGGATGGCGAAACTCCCCATTTTGCTTTAATTGATCCTACAATTATTATTCAAGCTACAAATCAGAAATGATAGAAAGTAGTATTACGAAATTAACTCAAAAACAACCTAAAAGAACAAAGAAATCATAGACGGTAGATCTTCGAAACATCGAACAGAAAAAAAAAAAAAAAAAAACAATGAAAAATCAGATAAGAACGTAACAAATTATATGCAATAAAAAGAACAGAAATTACAATTATTTACAGTCAGATCAATTTTTGGGAAATTAACTCAGATTTACCGGAGGAGGAGTCGCCCGCCATCATTAAATTCGAGAGGGACTCGTACTTTTTTTTTTTTTTAAGCTTTTTGCAGAGGAAATGATTGAATTTTAACCGTCCAAAAAGATTGGGCTGCCGAGGAAAACGTGATGTTGCAATTGGTCGTTTTTGACGGAGGATCTTTTAATGGTGTTTTTTTGCAAGAACTAAGATGATAATAATCTTGATTTCATAATTTAGAGAATTATAAATTCAAATTAACTTAAAAAGAAATATAGATAATATAAAAAACATTGTTTAATCATTTTGTATCGTTCGCATGTAGCCAATCAAGAATAACATAATGCAGAAAAGAGTATGATGTTTGTTGAAATGTTTTTACTTTGAATTTGATACAACTAACGAAAAAATTTGTGATGATTACCATGAACTATAGAAATATAGAAATAGATGTTAAATATGAAGCTCAATGGCAAAGATGATCCTTGAGGTTGATGTTTTTTAAAGGAATCCAATTAACCCATATTCAAATTTTTTTTTAGGGCATGGCACACAGAGATGCTTTGGAGATCACTGTTAGAGCTTTTCAAGTCTTGTTTGATTTTATTTTTAAATTTAATTATATATATTTTTAATATTTTTAAAATTGAAAATATTTTTATTAAATTTTATGTAAATATAAAAATATATTTAGATTAATTATACTTGTTATGACTAAATATGTTTTAAAATAAAAATATATATTTATTTTATGGTGTTTTAAAAAGATATAAAATGTGAATACTTTTGAAAATAAATTTGGATAGTACATAAAAAAACGAAAAATATTAATAAGTTTGAAAATAAATTTAAAAAATAAAAATAAATTAATTTTTTTATAAAAATAAATTCATTTTTTGAAGTTTGAAATAGAAAAAAATTAAAAATTAAAAATGTAGCAAACTAGCTCTAAACTTCTCTCCTTCCAACAATCCAAGCTCCATCTAATAATGATTAGTAATGGTACGGTATTTGATGTTTCAAGACATGCAGGTGCCTCCCATTAACGAAGGGTGGAGAAAATGGACAGTTCGATTAGACTCTTCTTAAATGTCGAAACAGTTTCATGCCTTCAGTGTTGTACCTAAACTCTATTGTCCATGTCTTCTTCAATTTCTGTTCAAGTGACCACATGCATCTCAATTGTTCAATTTGTTTCTGGCTGATTTGAACTCTGTAAACAAGTGGAATCACGCTTGCACCTGTCCCACAAAACCACCACATATATTTTTGAAGGTACAAGAATTTCACTTTTAAGGAGTTAATTTGGACATTAAGCTGAGAGAAGGTATTATCTCAACCCCTGGGAATATGCATTGTAAAACAAGATTAAGAAACAGGGAATTATAATCCAATAAGCACGAGAAAATGTGAGGATTGCCAAAGCCATGATATTCTACATATTCTGGAAGAAAAAAAGATGAACAAAAAAATTTTTAAAAAAAAAAAAGCTAACAAACTTATGAACTTCATCAATCTGCAAAAGCCAAACTGCATCAACCAAAAGTACCTATCATGTTGGGAATGGCCAATCTCGTCAAGCTAGAATTATCTATGATATTCTGATTAGTGATACATCCTTGAAGCGAACAATGGTCATTGAAGAATAGACATAAATTTGATCAAGATATAGACTAAGAGCAGTGGAAGTGTTTCCGGCGACATGCGTACCGTTAAAAGTTGTCATTTAGAAGTTAACACCATTGGAAGCCAGACTTCAAAGGAAAGACTAGAGAACAGGAAAGAAGGGGAACATTTCTGTACTTATTGCATTGCAGTAAATCAACAAGCGAGTTGGCCAATTGTTATTTCGACTCAGAGACACTTACAAAATGACTGCAAGCAGGGCCAGTTGAAAGTCTGGTGTTCATGCTCTCTCCTATCCTGCTTACTCCTTTACACCTCAATCAAGTTAGATGCATATACATCATAACATCATCTCATGCGTTGATCAAATAGGTTTCCAGAACACAGGAGTTGGCAATCTTGAAATCTAACAAAGAAAAATAATACACAACAAAGAAGACACGGTAAACTACAATTCTGTGGTGAAAGTTTGACCCACCTGCAGATGGCCTAGTTCTGCAGACATTGATGCTCACAGCAAAAGAGTTGCAAATGCGCCAGATGAAACTGTTAGTCTTTGAAGAACATAACAACAGACTGGTGCAATATTTTATCTGTGCTGTGATAGAGAAGGTCCTGCAAAAGAGTAGCGGTGTGACACTGGTGCAGATGTCAAGTCATTTGCCCCCTGGAGACAAAATCCCTGATTGAATTGTGATGGTTCACGAGAAGCATTCAGTGAATATGGCCTTTGATTGAAGTCAGATTGTTCATGCAAAGTATAAGATGCAAAAGCTCTTTCGCCATCAGGCATTGTTCTTCTAGGATGATTTTTCATATGGTTCAGATCATTGATATAAGGTTCCCTCCCAGCATGTGGATACAATTCTGCTGGAACTGCTGTTGTCCTTGGCAGTGCCAGATATCGATTTACTAATGAGGTGGTGCTGTCATCATAAGGGTCATATGCATCCTTGCCAGAGTAATCAACAATTTCATTAGTTGTCATCCTAGGAGATGCAGCATTTAGTATTTGCTGGGTGCCTCTAAGGCCATAAATGCGGTATTCCTTTTCACTGAGGAAAAAAGGATCAGGTTGATTGACTTCTCTCTGTGGTACAGCTGAATCAATACTCATGGAAGCTCGATTCCTTAGAAGTTGCTTTAGTTCATGATCAAGTTTATTAGGCTCCCAAGTCTGGCTAACATCATCACCTGCTGTTGTTGAGAGATGCCTTCCTTGTCGAAGACCATTATTTCTGTATTCTTGCTCGGTAAGAAAAAGTGGATCCCGAGGAAGAACTGCGTTAGAAAAGACATGGTAGTCAGAGAATTGTTTATCATGATGCAAAGGGATAGACTTTCCTCCTGTGTCAGTAACGCCATAATTGTTTAGATATCTTTGTCTCGTGAGGGATTCCTCGCTCAACAAAGTTGCTGCTGGTACCGGGCAAATAATTGGATTACCTTCCTGAACCACAGATTTGCTATTTGGAAGCAACCTAGGGGTAGTACAGAACAAATCTATCAGATGTTTCACCTGCAGAGGAAATAATGGCCTTACTTACAGTAAAAGAATGAAGTTAGAGTTCAGACAAAGACGTGATAAAAAATGTAGGAACCCCAAGAACAGAATCTGGAGCCATCTTCTTACTTGCTTCACGGTCAACTCTGTTCTGAACTTGCGTGTCCTTTCATCATAGCTGTCTTTAATTGCTTTCTTAAACATACTTTCAGGTAGTGGAAGACAGGCCTTGTGGAGAATGAAGCGGACCTGTAGAATGACATATCATTAGTAAACATATCGCAAGTTGACGAAGAAAACAAGAAGATAAATTAAATAAGAGCAAAAGTAGACCTGAGCAGGGAAAGCCCCACCAAAAGCTGCTGGTTCAAGTTTCATGCCACCAGCAGACGATGCCTCATAGACTCCATACATCAGCTTGAGATCATAATCATAGAGGAAAAGTATAAGACCGGGCTTTATGCTCATCACAACCTCTTTCTTGTTTGCTGAGACACCCATTACTTGGTAATTGAAACAATCTGGTTTAGTTTTGGCATTGCACATAAAAATCAATCCACCAAGATTTTTCCCAGATTCTTCATCCCTCTCCTTTGTGTCTTCATGCCCATCATTGACAATTCCCTTTTCCTTTTTCTCAAGACGTGAATCGATATGCTTTTCATAAAAATTTGGATCATAATTACCTCTTTCTTCACCTTTGTCTTGTCTCTTCCTCTTATTGTCTTTTATGGCCTGAACTTGAGTAGTGAACTTTGCTTCTTTCCCTTGTTTAGAACTCTGAAGTGATGATTTGCTTCCAATTTGAGGATCAAGCCTATCAAGCTTAAGCCATGTACAAGGCTTCTTAACCACAGGAGTTGGAACAGATTCTTTTTCGTCTTCCATTATTTTCTTGTCAGAAACAACCTCTTCTGAAGTAGATTCAGCAGCAAGACCAGTTTTTTCCCCCTTTTTCAGTTGTTTCTTGCCAGAAATGACCTGTTTCAAAGTAGATTTGGAGGCAACACTATTTTTTTTCTTCTTTTTCACAGGTGCCATACTCTTACAGGCTAATTAAGCGTCCATCAAAGTCAAATGAAATACTGCAAAGCATGCCAATTTTGTTAGCATTTTAACAACTAATTTTATTGCAGATTAAAGAAAATGCAAGCAATGCACAACTGCATGGCGCATGATAGAGTGAAACTGCATGACTATGCAGCTAAAAGAAGTTCGCTTAATATATCGTGCGGCAATTTATAAGGCATATAATTGATTGAGATTGTTAAAAATCAATATTTTCTTTTGCAGTTCAATCAAACACCAGAAAGGTAATATTTTCACTCACAGAAACGCTCCTAGATTAATAACCAGAGTATGTCCAAAGCGACAATGTTACCAATCAAAAACAGCAAGCTAGATATTTCTATTTTCAATTATTCATGACTAAATGAGTTTCTTACCCTTTCTATATTTATATCTCCATCCAACACAATGCACATTCACTTGAGTTAGGTTAGTTTCACATCCAGTTTTGACTTCTTCTTCAATTTAAATTCTAAAAACAGCTATAATTGAACACTATTTAGTATATTTCTTTTACCATTGTCGTTCCAGTCAAAAAAGATAGAACAAATACATATGCAGTTTATGTTACAGATTCCTGAAGTCACGCATTTGCTCAATTTCACAACGAAGAAAATGAACTCCGGAAATATTTTTCAAAAAAAAATCGAAAACTATACTTCAACCCTAAATTAACAATCTCTTCTATCACAATTATCAATTCCAGCCAAAATATAGAAAACAATGTAGAGAATAACTTCGGTATCAATTCCTCAAATAAAATCCATAATTCAAATTGCCATTACGATTACAAAATAGCTTCGAAAATAGTCGTAATTCAGACAAAAATTGCCTACTATCTAATTTTCGTTCGGTATAACATTTTCCAATCCTATGTAGCTAAAGAATACGATCGAAACGATTATTCAATGCTAATTAACAATGGGTTTTTGAACTAAACTTGAATTTATGCTGAACTAACCTTGAATTTATGCCGCGGATGCTCAGAATTAGGACCCAGAGAGAGAGAGAGGAGTTGAAACAAAAAGGGACTAGATTCGAATTGAGGAGAAATTTCGGACTCAGATTTTAAGAATTTAATTTAGTGCTTTTCAATGGGAGATGGTGATCTTCAGTTGTGGGCTGGGCTGAGAGTGGTTAGTGGTGCAAGTCCCGAACTCAAGACGTCAACTCAACTTCTAGACAGATTTACATGGGCTCGTTTAGTTAAATGTCACGGGTCGGATTCAGAGCGAATCAAAGCTTATCGGGATCCTTAAATTTTGGAGAATCTGAATCTACCCGAACCAAAATAGTTATTAGAAAATACTAAACGAAGAAAAAAAAACTTAAATTAAATCATTTGAATAAGGAAATATTTAAAATATCAGTGAAAGACTCGGATTCGCAAAAGAGAAGTTCTTAACTAAATCTAAAGGTAAATAGTCTAAATAGCATTTACCAATTTCTTGGAATATGGCTATTCATTTTTTAAAGTGGACTATTAAGGAATTGGATCACTCAATTTTAAATTGTTCAATTCATTTTGAACCAATAAATTTATTAATCGAATAAGAGTCACCAAAATTTTCTATCGAACATGTATAAAGTTCCCTGTCATAAGTCATAAACATGAGTCTCCGTGTATAAATTCAAACTATTATCATAATTAACAAGGTTGAAACTTATACCAAAAAATTTTGAGTTGGAAGGGCAATCCTCCCATTGAACCAACCCGCAAAGGTTAACAATTTTGATCTAAAACAGATTTGGATTTAAGTACAATTCTCTAACATCCCTAAATTTATTTTTGATATATCAAAAAAGTCCTTTTGAAATTAACAAATAATGAGGAACAGATAATTAATAAGTGAAGGAGACATAAAAATACCTCATTAGTTTCACGGTTTCTACTACCTCCACCTCTTTTTTTATAGTTTTGAATTTTTATTATATATAATGTGCATAAAATAATTATATACACATGACACATATATAATATATAATTCAAACTATTTTTCCTTACCACACATAAGTTTCCTTCCTTTTAGTCCATTCGCCTAAAAAATAAATAATATCTTATCTTTTCATTCCTTTTCTGACTTTCCCTTTTAAAGCAAATATACCATAATTTGAAATTTAAAGGTGGTCCAATTTCCCTTCCATATATTTCTTTATAGAGAACAAATTGAAAGCTAGAAGGGTTTATTTACAAAGGGAGAATCTATTCTTTAGATTTACTTCAGAGTTTTGCCAAACAACGCTAATAAAGTTTTTCTTCTAACCTTATATTATGTAAGACAATATTTTCTCAAAATCTCTACAACGAGGCAAACTTTTCCGGTTTTTCTTTTATGTCCTGGAAAAGGAAAGCTCAGTTTAAATACTATTGAGTATTGTATGGTACCATTACCGCAGGAATCAGGGGAAAAAAGAAAGAAAGAAAGAAAGAAAACCCTTCAGTTCATCAAGCAGGTAAAGGATAGAATGGCCTATCTAACGATGAGTTGCACAGGCCATATCGCCATTTCTCCTTCGGAGCATAGATGAGGGGCCGTTCTCTGTAAAATCTTTGAAAAGCTTATACCTGTAGAAAAGAAGGCAGTTCATGAGAATAGGCTCAGGAATTACGGGGAAATTTCAAAAATTAGAAAGCAATATTTTAGAGTGGAAAAGAAGGATAGAAATTCAGAGAGCTTCTTTCGTCCATTACTGTTCAGATTCTTTGCTCTGTTTCCACATGAATATTCATAAACTGGTAATAGTGCTCCATGAATGTATGATTTCAGAAATATGTGGATCTCCATTAAGCCAAGACTGGATCAAGATTTCACATTCTTGACCTTTCAATCCTGTCATTATTACATGTTTCAGGTCTCTTCAAATCAGACCATTAAAGTTTCTTTCTATTCTCGATTGAAATCATAACCTAAAGGTTGTTCTTTTTATCTTCATTCACGATCATTCTCAAATCAGTTCTAGTGTTATTCCTAAAACTAGATCTCAAGTACTCATTGAAAGCCTTTATTACACAAAATAACACATGAAGATCCACGAATTTGGACTCTAGGAATTTCAAATCCACAGGTAAAGATCCTTTGTTAAATGCAGATCCATATCTAAGTTCCAATAACATGCTTTTTTCCACTTCACTGACCTCTCATATTCCAGTTTCTGGGTTACAATTCCGTTCAGCAAAAGCTCTGAGTTATAGATGGAAGCTCCTGCAGATAGAAACGTAATGCCACATGATTGCTGTATCATCCAGGAACTAGTGTCTCATTCAAAGGAAAATAATAATAATAATAATAATAATAATAAGACACAAAATTGTACCTTTCTCAAGAAATGGTAAGCAAATTGTATAATCTTCTTCACAGGAGAGAATTAATAAATCATCAGGAATCACCTTATCCTTCGTATTGGCATTCAGCATACTTTGCACTGCCTGAGGGACATTTCATATATATTGTAGTTCAAAAAGTTGCTACTGTTTTATTCAATCCTATAGCAATGGATAAAAATCGTAACACCTTTTCCCAAAAAAAGAAAAACATCTGGAAACTGTTAAAGATTGTGTTTTGCCATTGTCTTCTTCATGTCTAACTAAAATAAGGTAGCTTGATATTTTGAAGTTATATATTCCTCTTCTTATAGACTCTTATGTGTCAGCGGAGCCGAGTCATTATCAATGGCATTTTAATGAAGTTTGGATTGACAGCAAGCAGAAGGCCACATATACATACCTGTCCGTGAACTGCCTTGACCAAACCGTTTATCACATCTATACCAGGTTTCACATTGGGGGTGATCAAGACTCTTCGGTCCTGTTGATCAACAGAAAGAACTCTTAAAGCACATATCTTCAGTGTAATGCAGTTCTGTTTGAATGTAAACAATGTATCACCTTTAAAAGTGGATGCTGGCTGGCACGAGTGAGCGAAACAGGCATCTTGAACCCAATTTCTTTTTCCTTTTTCTCATCCCTCAGGATGTAACTCTTTTCTTCAATAACATAGCCAGCTTGTTCACAATTCTCAAGCCATAAGTGCGTCACCACAGGTTTGCCAAAAGCAATGGATTCCAACATATTCCTTGTTCTCACAAATCTATCAGTTACAAAATGTGTTGCATCTGAGCAACACGATGCAATGGAAAACCCTAATCGTGCCACAATCTGCCACAAAGATTTATTAGTAAAGATGCAACTTTAATTGACCATAATACCAGGTTGAAGCTATGACTGTCGATTGTGTGGCAGAAGAGTACCTTTCTCTGCTGCTTGATTATGCTTGTCTCCAAGTTCTGACTGAACAAGATGCAAACCGTTTCCATAGCTCTTCGCCTTCTTGAATCTTTTGGCAGAAAATCAGGTAGTGATTCAGTGTAACCCAATCTCATAAGCTCTTTCATTAGGGGAGATCTGGAAAGGTGGTTGAATGGTTGCTTGCTTTTGTTGCTACCCTCAAATACTGGCAAAGTCATACAATGCCCATTTGACAATACATCTGACTTCATGTTACCTGAAGCAACAATAGAGGAAGGTTTCTCATCATCCAATTTATCACATCGCATTGATGGTTTGGCTGTATCAAATCCAATGGAAATCTGTACTTGTCTGTCAGAAACTGCATTATCATTGACGGATGAACTAAAATCACCAGCCAATTTTAAAGAACTTCCTATTTGTTCTCTTTCTAATGAAGATTTACGTCGCCGGGTATAGACTAAAAGCCTTGCTACCCTGTCCTGTGATTCCTCATTTACTATAGGATATTTTTCCACATTACTCTCAATTGCTGCACATGGAGAACACTGGTTACTTGATCTAATTGGATGGCGTGGCGCACATTGACGTGTTCTTTTCCGTTTTGGATAGATCCACAGATTCAACTTTGACAGAGTCCTATCGGCCACATCCAGATTAGAATTTTCTTCTCTTTTTGCTGTGTCTGTTTTCACTTCGAAAGATGAATCAGAACTCAACTTCAAGCAGGTCCCTCTGACTCCTAATTTGCTCACATGATCATGAAAGCTAATCATCTTTCTTTGTTTCGGAGGAGAATCAGACTTTATCCCATCAGTAGTCTCTTTTGACCTTCTGTCGTACAAACAATGAACTTTCTGAAACTCTTTCAAGCTATCTCTTTTAGTAAATCCATATTTCTCTTTCAGAGCAGTGATCCCAGGAGGCCCTCCACATTTGCTATTCCTTGTATTTCCACTACTATTTAAGGCTTTCCTATTCATCAGTTTCTCGGTCATCAAATTTTTGCTTGGTAGCAACTGAGCAACAGTCCCCCTCTGGTTCTTAAATCGTTTTGCAGCCGAGCAAAATACATTCTTTTCCTGAACAGTAGAAATCTTCACACATTTCGAGCGTTTCTCTTTGCATCTCCAACCTATAAAGGCTTCCTCAGGATTGGCAACATGTTTTGATATACTCTTCTTATTTACAGTATTAGAAGAGTCCAAAAGTTTGTTGT
>CM033109.1:1176466-1506466 GCA_019321725.1 Paulownia fortunei | reverse complement strand
GTTGACTCGCTCCCTTGTTTTTATTTATACAAGCTCTTCTTTTTCAGTTCTTCAGTATCACGCAGCTTTAACCAAACTAATTACAGTAGCAGAAAATGTTGAGGGCTGGATTCAGGTTAGCTTTTTTTATTTTTTATTTTTTATTATTTATTTTTTTCCCTCTTTTCTTATTACTTCTAGAAGGAATTAAAAGATATATGCTGGTTTTTATTTTTTATTTTTTATATTCAAATTGATAACCAGAGAAGGTGCTGCTCTTTGTTAATTTCTGTCCTTAATTTGATTGTTGATTTTGCAAACAGAGATCTGGCATTTGGTTTTTACTCCATTGATCTTTATGTTTTTCTCATTCTTGGGCTTTTTTCCCCCCTTTAACTTTAAATATCAGAAAGTGCTGCAGTTTAAGAGTTTTACTGCCTCCAAGCTCACACAGACAGTTTTCTGCCCCCACAGGAAGGTAATCAGTTCATTTGTTCCACTCTACTTTTCCTTTATTTAATTGTCTAACTAAATAGTGCTGATATCTATGAAACTTTTGCTCAAAATTTTCACTTGTATCTAGGATAAAGTTTTAATTTTGATTTGAAGATTGATCTCTTTTGGCTTATGGTCTAGCTGATTCAACAAATTAAATAAACTCTAATCTATATAATTATTCATACATTTTATTTACTTATATAAAGTTGAGGGTTCAATGCCGAATGCCATTTTTTTATCTTATCTTTCCCTTATGTTGGATTTTCTTCTCCATACTGAGTAAAATGTTTGTGCAGTTTGTTTCCAATACAAGCCTTGATCTCTGTAGGTGTAAAATGGAAATGGGAAAAGCTAATTTTATGTGAAAGGGCCAATGGATTTTCATGTTAAATACGAAATGCCATTTAACATTGGCTGTTCTTTTTCCCCTGATGTTCAGCAAACTAGAAGGCAAGGTAGCTCTGATCACAGGTGCAGCAAGTGGCATAGGAAAAGAAACAGCAACCAAGTTCATCAACAATGGTGCCAAAGTAGTGCTTGCCGATGTTCAGAAAGATCAAGGCCACGAAACGGCCAGGGAACTTGGCCCGAATGCCACCTTCATCCCATGCGATGTCACCAAAGAATCAGACATTTCACAGGCAGTGGACTTCACCATCTCCAAGCACGGCCAACTCGACATCATGTACAACAATGCAGGCGTTGCTTGCCAAACGCCGCCGAGCATAGTAGACCTCGACTTGGCTGCATTTGACAGAGTCATGGCGATCAATGTCCGCAGCGTAGTGTCTGGGATCAAGCACGGTGCCCGTGTCATGATCCCAAGGCAAAGAGGTGTTATCCTTTGCACAGCCAGTGTCACTGGCCTAATGGGAGGCTTGGCACAGCATACTTATTCTATATCCAAGAGTAGTGTGATTGGGATTGTGAAATCAGCTGCATCAGAGCTGTGCCAACATGGGATTAGGATCAACTGCATATCCCCAATGGCCATTCCAACTCCCTTTGCGATGGAAGAACTGAAGAAGTACTATCCTGGGGTCGATCCGCAGAGGCTGGTGAAGATGGTGCATGATTTTAGTGTGCTGAAGGGAGCTGTTTGTGAGCCCAGTGACATAGCAAATGCTGCTGTCTTTCTTGCATCTGATGATGCAAAGTTTGTTAGTGGGCATAATCTGGTGGTGGATGGTGGTTTCACATCGATCAAGAGTTTAAATCTCCCCACACCCGATCAACTCTGATGAAAATATACCACCTTCTTTTGTTTTTCCATTTTTATTCCCTTTGTCTCGGCAAGGACATACAGCTATTTGGCTTGTTTAAGACAAGCATGGTACCAAATAAAGAAGAATAGACTGATGAGATCACTGATGGACTTGACAGAATGATAGTGAAAGGAGATGAATGGGCGGCTCCCATTTATGATAAATTGATTGAGACAACCACTAAGAGTAAAAAGAGGAATGAAATCTGTTTGATCAGTGGAAAAAGTAAACAGAAATCAGAATATGTGCTAAAACATGCACAGTTTCTGAACTTTTGAGAACAGTACTGGTGCTGTAAACCAGATAGTGATGAATCTAATAAAAAACTAAGAGCTTCCCTGAAAGCCTCAACACTCCAAGCACCTTGATTAATTTCCTCAATTCAACAAGCCAGCAAAGGATGAAAACTCCGGTAGCACCACTGTTAGGATAGATGCATCAGAATTGCTGTAATACAATCTTGCGCATGAAGTCCTCTGGTGCTGGAATGAAGAAAAAGCCAACAGTGTTGGCAGAAAAACTTATCATTATGTGATTTAAATAAATACCTTATTAGAATACATCCTGGGAAACAAAGCAAACAAGAGGCACCAATTGGCTTGACTTATTAGATAAGAAAGTATTTTAGTGATGAAAGGTGGCTGAGTACCTAATCCCCCAGTGAACAATTTAAATTGACCAAGAGCCTGCCTGATGAACATCTCTACACCACTCACAACTGTGGCTCCAACCTCTGCAGCCTCTTGCAAGAGCCGAGTGTTTCGAGGTGTATAAACCGCGTCAAAAACCAGTTCGTATGATTTCAAGGCAGCCTTTAAGCAAACAAAGGCAGCCAATATTCATTATCCAAGTAGTATAAGTAAATACCATGTATCTCAAACTGGCTAATAGTCTGTACTTTGTGGAAGGAAGGGAGGATAGAAATGTTTGGTTCGAAACCTTGGAAACAGGAGTTTGATCTGTATTTGGCTCCATACCCACAGCAGAAGCATTTGCAAGAATCATTCCTTTCTCGGGCCAGAATCCGTTTAAGCATTCATATGGCAGAGCTTCACCAGACACTGCCATAGCAAGAGCCTTTCCTCTTTCTTTAGAAAAGGTAAAGGGGGAATTCATTCAGTAAAGTGGAAAGTTACTTTTCAAGCTTCAGTTGAGTTTAAGTTGTTACCGAAATTGCGGTTGAAGATGACAACTCGCGCCCCTCTGCTCCTGGCACCAAATGCTATTGCTCTTCCAGCTCCACCAGCTCCGACCAAGACAAACAATTTTCCAGCAATTGGTGAAACATGCAGTTCTTGTCCATTTGGAATACGCCGTTCTGATTAGCCACAAAACATGGAAGGGTTTCAATGTCAATGGCTGAGCTTATGCTTAGATACTTCATTTTTGAAAACAAATAGAGAGAAAAAAACACTTTTTTTTTTCCCAGAAGATTCCTCAATAGTCTTATAAGATCAGAATAAACATAAATTTGCTCACCTTCAAGGTCTTGATCATGCATTGGCATTTAATCACTATAGAGCTACTAAATGCTAAAGTTGAAAGCATACTATATACTCCTAGTATATTATTGTTTTCTGTCATTTGAGAACTTGAATAACTCATTCTACCTCTAAATGCATCTTCAATAGCAGTTATACAAGCCTCACAATCTGTATTGTAACCAACAAGCTGCCCATCAGTAGGCCTCCTAACAATGGTGTTCACTGCACCTATGGACTGAAGGAGCAAGGTTAATTAGAAAGGACTGTTCAATATGCAATTTTAAAACTGACCGCACGAATCATAAAACTCTCCTGGTTCTCTTTTACAAAGTAACAAAATGGAATTGAAAAACTTCATACCAGAGCAAGGGGATGGACTTCATCACAGCAACTTAAGGCTGTCTCCTTGTGCGGTATTCCCACACTGTAGCAGGAAGTACTCCATGCTTTAGATATGTAAAAGAGGTGACGAAAAACAAGAGTATAATATCTCTAGTTATAAGCATCTGGATATATTGGAGTACTGGTACTTAAAATTTGATGCCCATTACACAGAATTTGCATTAATCTGTCCATATTTTGCCATAAACGTAGCGTAAAAATGTGAGCAAATACACTCATCTCGAACTGCATTTGAGTCAAAGAAACACAGACCAGGATTATATTTTCATTTGTCATCAGAACACAGAAATAAACTTCAACTTCCTATCAAGAAAACACCAAAAATCACTTGCAGCATAGAGTATTTACCTGAAACCAGCAAAGTCATTGCAGGAGTAAACTCTAAAGAATTCCTTGATGTCATCAACTAAGAGGGGGACATAAATCCCATTATACCCTGTGTGCCTGAATGCAGGATTATGCAGAAGAGGGCCTTTACTATGACCTACAGGATTCGAAACAACACCGAATATTTTTGTGTCTGCATTCACATTCTCTGGCTTATATACTTGTTTGATGCTAGCTAAAGGTGGCAAGCCAGGTACAAATTTGCCTCCTAAAGATCCAAATATCATGAAAGCACCATATTTTGGCCCCAATAGTTGGCTGATTAGACCTCTTTCTCCCATAGCTCTAACAATTAGTGGCACCTGCATGTATAGAGGCAATTTATAACAAAAGAAATGAGAGTTCCTATTTGTGACAAGTTCTCGACAAAAATTATTGTACCTGACAATGTGTGAGCATCTGGAAAATAGGTGCTACATCTGTAATAGAATCCACATTGATCACAAGTTTAATGACATCTGCTTTGGTAGATTGCATGTCGATGATCAAGTCCCCGAGTTTTTCTCTAGTAAAAATTCCTGCTTTTACATAGTTTGAGACAATAATCCTTGTGTTTGATCTTTCTCTCTTGAGTTCATTAATGAGTTCCTTAGTGCACACCTGAAATGTGACCGCATTATTATATAGGAGCAATGAAAAACACTGTAGCTTTTTATTTTTTTTCTGTCGTAGTATGAATTGATTGGGACAAGGTGTTGGGCTTTTCGAGGCTGACCTCATGGTCAATTTCAACAAATTCGATGCCCAATTTAACGGCCCGTTTCAGAATTTGGAACCACGTGTTCTCAGAATATCTTCTGCCTGGGTATGTAAGATAATTGGGCCTGAGAAAAGCCATACTGAACATCACGGGAAAAAGCCATTTGATTTTGGACTTAGAACTTTAAATATATATAACGTGAGATAAGCTTATATTTGATCAAGGTGTAATTTATATTATACATATATATTGTCTGTCGGGTGTGTGAATAATAAAATGAGATAGCTGTTAATTATTTACATGTTGTATTGCCGATCAATATAACATCTCAAATACGGTAATAACTTCATTTCATTTATTTTTTCATAATATTTGAACTAATATTAAATTTCTTTGAAATTGACATTTATAAAGTTCATAAGAAAAATAAGCTAGAGTTTATTTTTGATTTTTTTTTTTTTTTTTTTGCTTTTATTTCAATTCCAAGTCTAACCAGTACATAAAACCAAATAAATAAACATAACCCTTAAATTCCAAGATCCAAACAAACGTGAGCAATATGCATCCGATTTAAGTTCAACCTTCTAAGTATTAATGAAAAATAATTATTGGCTCCCACAATGTTGTGAAATAATTGGTACAAATTAGTGTATACATTAATCCTCACATGTAAGCTTTGAGAGAGAGAAACGAAAAGCACTAGAACCATGTAATTTTATCAGTTTGGTCATCTCACAGTTCCTCTTCCATCCACCCAAGCACAAACAATTTTGGTGTGGTCTATCTACCTAGCATCAAAGAAGTGGTAAAATAATTTAATATTTACCATTTTTTTTTTAACTTAGGACAAGAAAAAATTAAAAAGACAACAAGAAAACCTCGGACGGCTTCCAGCTTTGTTGGTTTCAATTTGTTGTTCTTTTTGCCTGTTAATTATTTAAATTGTGCAACATTAAAACTCAATAATACCCTTACATTTTGGGTCGAGTGAAACTGACATGGAAATTGAAATTATAGTAGTGCAATTCAAGAAGAAGAAAATTTATTCAGAAGTAATAATATACACATAAATGTATTTAAAAAAAAATAATGTCTAGTTTAAATAAAAAATGTTCAATGTATTAGAATTTAAACTTCTATTTTTATTTCAAATCCTAAAAGGTTCACGAGAATTCTATAAACACGATCACGGTATGCAAACTAATGCTTCAAACAGGATAAAAAATCAACTGTTCTTTTATTTGTAACTATCAAATAATCAGAATCAAAAAAATAATGAAATTATGAAAGTCGACGAATATCCTTCAAGTGAGGGACAAAGTTAGAAAACTCATCATAGAATGTAGAGGGGAAGACAAAAATTACTTGACAAATTTGGTGAAAAACGGATAAACGATTTGAAAGAAAATTTAATTTAAAGTTAAAATACTTGTTTATAAGAATTGAGAAGAAGAAGAAGAAATTCAATTCATACGTACCCATTGGAGACAATTGAGGGTAAGGTTCTGAGTCTCAAGATGTGTTCAACCTCTGAAATGTGGGAGAAAGACATGGAACCAATGCATAGTTCCACAAGATCAGCTCCTTCTTTCTTGGCTAACTCCATGGAAGCCAGCATTTCTTCCCCTGTTTCACATTCCAAGGGTGTGCAAACCAGCAGATCATTTTTGAAGCCCATGAGGGAGTTGAGGAGAGACTATTATTTTTCTAAGGTGTCAAACTGAAAAACAAGTGCATTTTACCTTCTTATATTGACTGTGAGCTTGTCACATTATTCACATTGCAATGGCCACACATTAAGTCTTTGGAAATGGGCCAATAAGCGACAATGGAAAGCCAAAAATGCAAAAATTACTTGGTATCTTTAACATGATGCATGCAAGAAATAATTGTTGGGTGGTCCATCCATATGCGCTGCCCAACGTTTTAGTGAAAATTAAATAAAAAAAATTGCGGAATTATATAGGAGAAAACACACACACAAAAAAAAAGAAAATAAACAAATACTACATTTTATTTTTTTCATTTTTTTTATACATTTGCATTAGATATGACAGTGGTCAGGTTTAAATTGGATTTCTTTAGACTTCGTTAAGGTTTTTAAGGATTCATATCTAAAACTGTTCCAAACTCAAATATTGTGAATAGACCCATTAAACTCGTTCTATTATTTAAAAAATATATTTTATAAAAATATTATTATTAAAATTTAAAAAATATATATATATATATTTCAACTATAATATCATATAAAAATACATAATAATTTAAAAAAAAATAAACAAATTGTGTATGGATCAAATCGAACGTGAAAATGACAGAACAAAGAACCAACTAAAATTTATTTATAGTGTCTAGGGGGAGTCCACTGGTCCAAATAAAGTTTGAATTCATTACCGTCCTAATATGCAAGATGCAAGTATTAACATAATTGATATATGCATTTGGAGATGGCTAAAATAGAGTCAATAAATTTGCCATGTTGGCCCCATGTTATGTTATTACCGATTGTTTATATCGTCAAACAATCATTTTCCACTAAAATTTGATGAATTTAAACATTAATGAAATAATGAATTGTGATATTTTTGGTTGGATCAATTAAATGTAGTTCTCCTAATAAAAAAACTCAAATCTTTTACGTGACTTTTTACTCATGAAAATGGCGGTGGGCTAATCAAATTAGATATTTTTATATCCGTTACAAAAGGATAAGGAAACAGCAGACCTACATCACTCTTTCTCTGCATTGCGGAATTTTAAATGGCAATCGCAGCCGCAAACTGCTGGTTCTCCGCCGTCACCTTCACCGGCTGCGCCACCAGCTACCGCCTCTTCTCCACTTCGCATAGACTCGCGTATTTATCTAGTGTTCGTAAACCCTCCGATGATCAAAATCAAATTCCGGTTAAAGGACTACCCAAGAAATCCCCATGTAAATCCGCCATTGAGGTATATTAAAACCTAATTTTCTTGGAGTCTGTTTCATTTGGTGTAATGTATTTGTTCTTTTGAATGAGTAGTATATATTCTTGAACAGAAATAAACGTAGAATATATACAAAATCAAGGAATGTCTTGGTGGAGGTAAGCAGAATTGTAGGGAAGTAATGCCTATTTACTTCTTTGAAAGAGTTAGTTTAATTAAGCTATCTAAACAAAAAGGACTCGTGTTCTATGAATCCCTTTTCTTTTTGTTCTTGAATATTTTCTTGTATAGAGGCTGGCCCCAGTATAATTTGCTTCAAGGAAAAAATATAAGCCTATGAACACCTTCAATATCTTGATCAAGAATACGTTATCCGATAGAGGCTAGTACCAGCGTAACCAACTTCAAGAAAAAGACTAATATAAGGCTATGAAGCCCTTTTATATGTTGTTCTTGATTGCTTTTGTTGAAAGAGGCTAGTCCTAGAATATCCTATTCAAAGAAAAAAAATAGTCTATGTCTGTGGCCTCTTTATATCTTGTTCTTGAATCCAGAATGAAGTTATCACACAGAAGTTTCCAACGAGAGCAAGAGCTGAAAATCCCTTTTCAAATGCTGATGGTAGAAGGGGTAGGAATAAAACTGGACAATCCCAAACAACAGCGTCCAAATCATTTGGTGTACAGAAGAAAGGGAACCAGGGAATTCTGGTTGACTTGAACGACCAACAGGTATGTATGCCCGGAACCGAAACCCCAATCATTCGCAGTAAAGGTGCATTTATTATTTATTTCTTCTAAATGTTCAATTTCCTTTTGATTGGGATGAAGATGTGGAGATGAATGGTGCTTGAGAATCAGCTGTTGGTTGTAAAATCTGATATGGAGAATATAGAATCTGGTCAATGCTGTTCTGTAACTTGCTTGTAAATGGTAATTCAGTGATGATATGAAAGATTTAGTGGAACACAATCATGGATTTCTTGTCTTCCTAGCATAATTCAACCTTATCTGCATTTTCTCAAGAAAGTTATTGATGCTTATGTATTGTTTCCTATCAGCTATTTATAAAATTGATGTCAATGGTGGAACTGTTATCTTTATGTTTGACATTTTGTAATTATCTCTGTAACTTGTTTCTGTTAAATTTTACTCAGCATGCTATAGATGGAAATAACATGCTTATGATTTCATGCAAAATATTTCTCATATCTTGTGGTTAATTTTTCTGTGATAGCTAATAGTAGCAATATCTGGGGCATTTTTTGCTGAGGTCCACTGATTCAGGTCCTTAAGCCTAATCGGTTATCTTTCCCAGGTAAAGACGGGTAATCTTCAGGATGCTTCTTTCCTTAACGCTGTTGTTAAGGTGAGTATCTGTTATTTTTTAAATTCTAATTATATTAATGTTGAATTATTTTTTGCTTTCCTTTCATATCTACAGTTTGCTTTCTCTCCTCTTGTTTTTACGCATGAAAAAGATGAAATGACCTTTTTCTTCGTACTTTCTTTTGCTTGCAGGCTTATACTTTTTACATTGTGCTGTAGAGCTTTGTCTACATCCTTTTTTACTAGTTACTTTCGTCCTCCTATGCTTCATTCTGTATATACCATATAGTACCAATCCAATGCCTTGCAATGCTTTAGATGAAAACATGAAGTTTGTGTAATTCTTAGAACCATCATATTTTATCGTCTATCAATATTTTAGCATCAGAAGAGGACCAATATTGATTGATATATCACCGCTTCATTTCGCTAACAGGATACTCTTTTTTAACCGTAATCCCTGTAAAAGAGTCACTTAGTTTGGAGATAGACTTATCATCAAAGACCAGTCATTAAATTCTGTTGCAGTTTCATAAATGTTCCTTGCATAAACATGATTAAGTTCTTACACCATGAAGTGCTGTCAGAAAGAATAGTATTAACTAGAAGTACATTGCAATTATTCTTTTCTTGATGAAGCTTGCTATTGGCCATATGAAATGTTTAACGGTGTTAATCAGTTAGTGAGTACTGTCTGCAATTATTCATATATTTTTGTAAAACTAGCATTCTTATCTACATGTAGAAATGGCTGATGCTCATTTTTATTTTCCTTTGTCAATGTTTAGTTTTTTCAAGCATGAAATGTGTAGTGGTATTAATAAGTTAGCAAGTATTGTCTGCAATTATTCATATATGTTTGTAAACTAGCTTTCTTATCTACATGTAGAAATGACCAATGCTCATTTTTATTTTCCTTTGTCAATGTTTAGTTTTCTGTAACTTCCCCCAACAATAATTTTATTAGAGTCTCAAATGACCTCATGATCGAACTTTGTGCTGATTTTTTTTTTCAAATCCTTGTTTTATAATTCTAATAGGTTGTGGACTCTTGCTAATTCTTTTTTTGGCTCATTTAGGTTTACTGTACTCACACTGCACCAGACTATTCCCTTCCTTGGCAGAAACAAAGACAGTATACAAGTACTGGCAGGCATGTCTAAGCCGCCTTTTTCTGCGCGTCATTTTTTCTTGAATTTGGAGTCAAAAAAGCATTTCAGAAACATTTTCTTAATTGTAATCCCCCTTTTGTGAGCCTGATGAAACTTCTAATTTATTATGCAGTGCTTTCATGATTGGGGATGGGAAGCTGTTGACAAATGCACACTGTGTTGAACATAATACACAGGTAAGCTCTGAATTTCTTGATTATGTACATGTTGTATAACATAAAAAGCTTGATGTATTAAGTGGAGGGAAGCGGCCCACTTTTTTTTTTTTTTGTGGGGGAGTGTGGGGGGGAGGGCGAGGAAGGTCAACATCTTTTACATACAACCATATATGAGTATATAGAAAGGTATGTTGGTTTATATATGTTTTTGTTACCCCAATGAATTCTGATTCTTCTCTTATTCATGTCATATCTATATTGGAATCATTAATAATCGGTTCAATTACATTATCAAGTTCATTTTTCTCTATTCATGTCATATCAGTATCGGAATCATTGATAATGGTTTCAATTACATTATCAAGTTCATAAAATAAACAAATTTTGTCTGGCAGAACAAATAGCGTCATTAAGTTTTCAACGACAGTGGAAGTTTATGTAACTTTTCTTGGTTATCTGCTACAGTACTTGCTTGACCACCGGAAAATGGACAGGTGTTATCATTTTAGGTCTTTTTAAATCATAGGATTTTTATTTATGGATTTGGTCCATATCCACAAATGGATCATACTTGTTTGGATAGTTTGGAGTTTTAAAGAATTTTAAATCTTTAGACATATAAATCAATCGATTGTTTAATTCATTATCCTTGATTTCAATTTCTATTAAACTTAAATTCATTTGAAACCCTATTTATTGTTAGCTAATATTTTTCTAATACTATTTGAAAATTAAGCATCTTGATTAGCCTACTCGTATTGCTTTCCATCAATGGGATTTAAGCTAATGGATTGGAAATCAAGGACTCAAAACCTATCCAAGCTTCCTCACTGAGTTTCATGTCCTCATGTGCACTATAGGTGTGCCTCAGTTATTTGTTGTTTAATTTTATTTCATTGCAGGTCAAAGTAAAGAGAAGAGGGGATGATACAAAATATGTTGCCAAGGTACCCTTCTTTGAGATTGAATTACCCACTGTCATTACATTCCTCTTTTACTGTTTTCTATAATACCTCCGAATATTACTGGACAAGTGTTGAAAGTGAACATACATTATACACTCACTTATAGAAATAAATGCCTAAGCAATGAATGAATCTGATCTCTTATGCTATCTGACCTGTTGACACTAGCCTTCGATGCGTTAGATAACATTAATCCTCATCTCAACAATAAACAAAAAGAAAGTTTTTTTTACTCTAAATCTTTAAGTTTGAAAAGACAATTGAGTACTATAGCTCAGGTACATACTAATGAAGTTAATTACCATACATGCTCAATCTGACCCAATGAGAAAGAAAAAGTTACAAAAAAAATAGGGAGATGATGGACTCTAGAGACATTAGAGCACATGGTTCTGTTTATTCAGCAATAAAAGAATGGACCAGTCTATACTCTATATCATGGAGATTCTACATCTGCATTCCACCTTAATGGAGGCTAATATAACTGATTTACCCAGTGATTCCATTTTGGTTCTTTCCTCTCTTTTCAAACTTTGGCATCCTGAAATTTGTTGTGTGGTAAAGCTGAAATTTCATGTAATATGGTTTTCAGATGTTTGTGTCTGGCTTATTTGATCTCTTTCAAGCAACATTAGAACGTAGTACTTTAGTTTATATGATCATAACTTAAGAACTTTTTGCCAAAGGTAATTTGTTTTGATAATTTTTTAAATTTCATAGTCTTTAGCGTTTTTTCCATTTATTTACGCCCTTATTTTGTTTTTCTTACATAATTTATTTGTTTCTGGGGTGCCGGGTAAGGGAAAGGAGAAATTCATATACTTACTCTGTACTCAGTGATAATTACAGGTTCTGGCAAGAGGTGTAGAATGTGATATAGCTCTGCTTTCTGTTGAAAGCAAGGAATTTTGGCAAGGAGCTGAGCCTCTTCATTTTGGATGCTTGCCTAATTTGCAGGTTCACTTGTTTCGTCTTTCTCTGCTTTCCAACTAAGAGCCCTTGATTTTGTCCCTTTTGTGTTTATATATAAGCATGCAATTAGATGTTCTCTAGAAGATCAACTCTGTTATTCAGTGCTTTTACTTTTTCGATGCTATCTGTTCATGCAAAACAGTTGCCAGCATAAATTGTGGCACTGAAGCAGTTGCTTATTTCCATTTTTTTTCTGCTCAGGACATTCTCTCAGTCATGTTTCTCTTAAGGAAGTTATAGAAATACATAGATCAAAGCTACATCGGTATTTCATTGATAAAATTAATTGTGTTGGGCTGGATGCCATCTCTTCATATCTAACCTTTCTAAAGAATTTAAATATGTTTGTTCTGTTGTCTCTCCCAGTATTTTTCACTTCCAAAGAACATATGAATGCACTGTCTTTCTAAAGGGTAAAAGGGGAGAAATAATAGTACTCTGTTTTATCGTTTCGGATAGGTCTCATTGAGATGAGAAGCTGAAATCTGATTAAAAAACAAATGACATAATGTAGTATGGCTTGGTTTTCGTGGAACTGGTTTACATCTGTTTTCACATGAACAATGTTCCTGACATTTCAAGTCTGAGTGTCATTATCTGTCTGCCTTTCCTGCGTGTTCATTTTAATCTGTGCTAAAGATATATTTTTTTGTTCCATTTTGTGTCTGCAAGTGCTTATCTGATGTACCTAGCTTGTTGCCTAGTTTATTGCACATATGTTATATAGACATTGAGACGTGCAGAGGACACATGCTTTTAGTCAAATGGCATCATTTCTGTCTAATTTGATGTGACATCTATAAAGACAAAATTCCTTACTTGTCCTCACACATGTTTCCCTTCCCCCTTCAAATTTGCAGGATGCGGTGACTGTTGTAGGTTATCCGCTTGGAGGAGAAACCATATCTGTGTCTAAGGGGGTAGTATCAAGAATTGAGGTTTGTTCACTCTATGAGGCTCTCAGATAAGATATTAGCCATATAATTGACATGCCATTGATTAAAGATTTGAGGCTTTGGCCTACATCCTGATGGGAACTGCAAGTTGTCCATTATGTTTTGGGTGAGTCATTTTGGATTTGATAGAGATATATCATTTTGCTGATGGACCACAATTTTAATCCTTTCGAAATGTATCATTTGGCAAAAGATTGGAAAGATGTCTCGTCTGTCTCTTGATGTGGGAAAGTCAGTGGACAGTTGTGGTAGAAGTGTATGATTGCAGACAACCTCGTGATTAAAAATAGAATATATGTAAATTTTAGAGTTAAAAGCAACATAGAACTATTGATGATTCAGAAATGAACTTCAGCTGTTGTATCTTAATTAGCTGTCTTTCTGACCTGCCTCGTTTGATCCAGTACATCTGTCATTTCAGGAGTGTTTAGTTATCATTTATCTATTTTCTTTTGGGAAGATTTTTGCTTCATTGCTTTGTCTGAAGCCGTTATTCCTGGTCTGGCAACTAGTGTGAGCTCTTTACTTTTTAATGAGAAGCTAAATTGAACTTCTAAAGAAGCAAAAATTGATGACATGAAGCACAAGTTTTCTTGTTTTCTGTAAGAATGTCCTATCAATTATGAATACGAATAGGGAAACATATATGCGGTGAAATTTAGGATGTCCATGGCCTTTGCTCTGATGAGTTTGTCGTTTGCTTGTGTCTATCTCTCTCCTCCTGAACTAATAGTTGAAGAATCCTCTAGAATTATTCCATATTTTACTGTAAGATCTTCCAGTCCAAACCAAAAGTAAAGTCTTGGAGGAATTCTAATTTCATGCAACTTGGGATTGTTATTATTCTGTGTTCAAGCTTTTATGTCTGCTGAACAGTTAACACAAGAAACAGTCTGCAACAGTGTTTTGACAGTATAAGGTCTTTCTTCTATATTTACTTATAAATTCCTAGTACTTCTGTTATGACAAATAATGAAGCTCTTAACTCTTGAACTTTGAATAGAACAACCTATATTTTGTTAAGTGCGTGTACTTTAAGGTTTGAAGCCATTTTGAATTGTTTGGGAATGATAAAAGTAATGCTCTGAGGAGTATTTTCAAGTAATAGATATTTGCATGTTTGAGTAATTGGTATAATACAAGTCAGTGTCTCTGGTCAGAATGGCAAAAACATTTAAGTTTGATTAACGAAAATATACACAAAATGACATTCGTTATGTTTTATGTAGTGCTCTAAGGTTCTCCCACTCCACAGTGCATGTTACTTGATGCTCTTATGGTCTCACTTCTTTGTCACTTTATGGGTGTAATCTAAGTCACTGGACCCTAGTGAGATGCTCATGACAATCACCAGCGTAGAGCAACTCTTGTTGCCATATCTGTTTACAATAATCTTTTATTTTTAGATTACAAACCATGTTTTGAATCCAGTCATTCAGTAGCTGCATAAGAAAATTTTCTGTCTAAATGGATTTACACGGTGGCGAAAAAGAGGATCAGGAGTTATATCCAAGTCAATAGGCCTGATGCTTGTATCTATTTTCTCGGCATGAAATTAAGGTCAATACTTGTCATATGCTTTCAGGTAACATCATATGCTCATGGATCTTCTGAATTACTTGGTATTCAAATCGATGCCGCAATAAATCCAGGTAAGTATATGTTGGGAGTTAGTCCTCTCTTGGTGGAACTATTTCTTGTTGGTCAGATATACCACATCTTTCAATTTGCTTCTGTAAAGCTGACTCAGTTCTCAGGCTTCTTATTGCTTTTAGTACGCAGACATTCTCCCACAGTTATGTTTTATTCCTATACTATTGTTGCATTGCTTATGCTAATCATTTCTTAGGTAACAGTGGTGGCCCTGCATTCAATGACCAAGGAGAGTGCATTGGAGTGGCATTTCAGGTAGGCTCTTTTAATAAAATTTGATTTTGAAAAAAATATTTTGAAGTTAGATGTTAGCTCTTTATTTATCCACTTAGCTTTGGTAAGAATTTGATATCCTGCTACACTTTTCAAAGTCACTGTGCCTTTAGGACTTCTATAATCTTTTTCTTTAAGGTGCCCATGGTCCTATTTTCAGATACCCAATGGTTTCCCTGACCATCATGAGCAATTTCTTTCATTATCATATTCTCAGAGGACCTTTCCTTTAGGTATACAGATCTGATGAGGTTGAGAATATTGGCTACGTGATTCCAACAACGGTTGTGTCTCATTTTCTTGAAGACTATGAGAGAAATGGGAAATACACTGGTGAGGCTTCCTTCTGTGGACTCATAATTTCATTCTTGGCATTCAAATTCCAAAATTACTCATGATATTGGCATTAACAACCTGTACTTGCTGGTATTTTTTATACTATTGCTCATGCTAGAATTTGAGATTATCAAGTTCATAACAATTTTAAATGACTAATCTATTAGACATTTTATGATAAAGAGTTATAGAATCTACTTGGTACAGCGTTTAATATTTGAGGGATTCTATCAACATATAAGATATTCAGAAGGAAACCAGGAAATCTGAGGAAGATGAATGAAGAACTACTTTGTGGAACTCTTTAAATTCAGCAATACATTATGAGATATCCATGCATACCACAGTCTTGCTGGAGATCTCTGTAAACAAAATGTTATATATTGTCATAGCGACATTGTGAACAACAGGTGCTTATTTTGTGCCTATCTCTGCTTGATATATGGTGCTTTTCATCATTAAAGAGATCTGTGTGCTGACATGCTTATGTGTCTAAGAGTGAGACTCAGCACAGATTTTCCAGGAGTGCTAGCTTGAAAAATATAGTTCACAGCTCTGCTTTCCTCTTGTAAATGAAATCTTCAGGTTTTATAAGTCGCTAAAACTAAAATGGCATATTTTAGAAGGGCAGGAGATGAGGTGCAGTGACGTAGTAGTGGTCTGGATGAGAATATAAGTTTTTCTGAGGGACTCAGAGGCGGCAAGCCAGTGCTCTTGGGTTGCAATAAATAATATTTTTGGGAGTGTGAGGACATCACATCAAATTGGTAACTATTCACTTTTGAGTTGAACTTCATGGCTATCTGATTGCTGGCTGTCAGGAACTGGCAAGAGCATTTACCAATTCCTGTGGCAACAGATTATTGACCCTCCTGAAGTGGACAATATGAGTGAAGACTTCTTCGAGCGACATTCTCATGACTTGAGTTATTGATATGTGCAGTGCCGAAACTGATAAAATAACTTGATTCATGAGTTTGATGCAGTACCCCATCTTTTTAACTTCGCATGTGGACTGGTGATCAGTGCTTGCTGCTGACATGATAGTAGCATGTTTATTTTCTTTCACTTGTGTCAGGTTCTTCAATAAAGTATTACACCTTTGCTTTTTTTGTGAGACATTGAGGCTTTTATTCCTCTCTCACATCCCTCTCTGTAAAACAACAATTTATCTCATACGTCCTAGGTGTCATTTTGTTTCTTGCTTGTGCGGTTAATTTGCCATTCTTTTTATGTTTTCATTTTTCCTTTTCTGGTGTGGACAGCAGTTCGCATAACCAACCCAGTCATGCACCCCTGCACATTGGTTAGGGGTTGCACCAGTATTTATTTCTTAATTCAACCACATCACACAAAATTGAAGAAATGTGATTGTCGTCATAAATCCCCCCCCCCCCCCCCCCCACACACACACACACAAGGATCTGCCTTAGCAAAGTGATGCCCAGGTGTGCTATGAAGAAAGCATGCATTTTGTTGCAAACTCATTTGATTAATTTTCTTTTATCATCTAAGTATATTTTGTTTGTCATCATTTTATATTTTGTTTTCTCTGAGCTCAGGTGAGCATTTGGCAAAAGGTAATATTTTCTGCTACTCATGGAAGCTTGCTCAATAAATAACTTGGAATCAATTCTCAGGTTTTCCTTCTCTTGGATTGTTGTTGCAAAAATTGGAGAATCCAGCTTTGCGGGCGTGCTTAAATGTGCCATCCAATGAGGTCTTTCTCTTTTTATTAACTGGACTAGAAGGACGCAGATTTGTGTGTCTTACACCTATATTTTGTGCTGATGTTATTTGACACATCAGTCTATACCGTGTTGCCCGAACTTATATTCTTAAATTTTTGGAGTGTGGTCATGGATTGTGGTTTGTTTTCATGTTTTTTATATCGAGAATCATTTATTGTTCTATATCAATTTATGCTGTGAGATCCATTATGGATCTGGAAGTTTTAAGGAATGTGGCGGTGGATTAATATCCGGATAGTGAGAATAGTTTGGCTATGCTTAATTAAGACCAGAAGAGGTCATATGGGTGGGACTTGCTTTGGCATTCATGCTGACGCCTTTGGATGTTATAATCTGGTGAAGCAAGTAGTTGTTTGCATCATGCACAAAAGTTGCGCACACTGAGGTGCAGATCTAAGTGGCAAGTTATGCCGTTTGTTGTTCCTGTTGAGAAATGCTTCTTCTTTCTTCATAATGCACTTTTAACCCATATTTTTACTCAGCTCTTCTTCCTCATTTTTCCTTTGCTATTGTTTGCTCTCTGGACTCTTCTATTGTGTTGAGTTTTTTGGTAGCTCCTATTTGTATTGGCATGGCCCTCTGGCGCACACAACTCAATATAAGGCTATATACTTAGATTTTGGGTCTTTTTTGGTAATTTGTTTTTAACTGGAAGAAAAATAAAAATTAAAAAATAGTTTCTTATGTTGGTATATATTTTCTTTTATTTTGGTCTGCTTGAACAAAGCCTTTGTCATTGCCAAATTATTAACAAGCAGGTACATTTCTTTTGTTATTTGGCTGGTTTATTTTAAGCCTCCTGATAGTCTCCAACTATGTCTCTGCAGGGTGTACTTGTGCGAAAGGTTGAACCAACTTCCCATGCCAGTGATGTGTTGAAGGAGGTATATCTACCTTCTAAGTTTTAGAGCTTTCTGTTGATCTTTCTCCCCTGATGTTTTCTGACCTCAAATAATTATTGCTTACCTTGATATGTCCTCAATTTTTCGGTTTTTGTCCTTCATCCTTTTCATGAGATTTTCAATGTGAAAGGTGAACTTTACCGCAGCATTTTATTGTTAAACATTTCGTGCTCTTCCTCTTTGTATTCATCAATTTTGTTCCCAATAAGATTGTAAAATAGATATGTTGTTGTTCCTCAATTGCATTTGCTTTTTTGTATAACAACGACAAGTGAATTCTTTTTCTGTTTTCAATCAGAAAGTTTAACTTTAAACTAAATTATAAGAAGCTTCCTTGTGCCTTTTAATGGAAGCAATGGTATCTGCAAAATAGTGGATTCATTTTTATTTTTTCAAAAAAGCTGGAGGAAACGCTTGTATTTCTTGGTTGCATGCTGGATTATGTACCCTTTTCTTACTGCAAAATTCATGTGAAGTTTCACTAGATAAAAGTGGCCTGTTACTGAAATTCTCAGTTTTTACAATGAAAGACAAAATAAGGTTTCAGTTGGGAGAGTTGTTTTATGGAAAAGCTTGATGTTCTGGTAAATTTGGCATTGGAATTTAAAGAAATAAATCAAGTGGAAAATTTGGTTACACCGAGTAACAGAGCAAACTTCAATTGTGCTTTATCATCTCACCGATACTAGTTTTGGCATGAGTTGTATGTCCTGCCAAACTAAATAAATTCTTCTGCTTTTTATTATCTAGTATCAAACTGTAAGAAAATGACTTTTTTGCATGTCAAGTAACATTTGATTCTTTAATTGTCTTCCAGGGGGATGTCATTGTAAGCTTTGATAATGTTCGTGTTGGGTGTGAAGGGACAGTACCCTTTCGTTCGTCTGAGCGCATTGCATTTCGCTATCTTATCAGTCAAAAGTAAAATTTAATTTGGCATGAATATTGAATTTCATATTGAACTCATCATGGAATCAATCTCAATACTGTATTTGATTTATCATTTTCTAATTAGCCTTCACCTTTTTTTTGTCCAAGCCTTTTCCATTGCACATCTAGTGTTATTCTGCTTGGGCATCAGTCGCTAAAAGAATACCAATTTTAACTCCTAAGCTACACTTTCCCTTTTCTGACAAGATATTTTAATGTCTGTGACATGAGTTTTTGGTCACCAATTTTGTCCGTTATACTTCTTGTAAGAGTAGGGAAGAGATCACAGTACTCTATGCACAACTCAGCATTGTCCCACAATCGCAGTGTTCTCTTCCCCCTAGTTGTTCAATGTTTGTATGATTATAGAACTGCTTTTATTGCCTGACAGTCTTCTATATGTGGGAGTAAGGTCTCCCGAGTTGTACATGCTCTCACATTCCATTCACATCTTTACAGTAATTATTTGAACTTTCAACTTCTTTTCTATTCTTGTAATCTTTGATGTCTATTGCGTGATAGTCATTTGGAAAAGCTCATGCCTCCCTGGATCAGAATTAAGGATCTATGATACACTTGATTTTCAGTTATTTTAAAAACCTCACTCTTCCTCAGATCTAAATTAAGGATCTGAAGTTTATTTTAGTTTCTATTAGCTGATACTCATGTCCTTAATACTGATGCTCAATGTCAGATTTACGGGTGATGTAGCAGAACTTGGCGTTATTAGGGGAGGGCAATTTATGAAAGTTCAAGTCATATTGAATACACGAGTGCATTTGGTACTGGAATATTCTTTTACTGGGATTAAAATGTTCAGTTTTTGACATATGACTTAAAGCTTCGATATTGATTGGTCTTTTCCTATTATGTTCACCTGAAGGTTCCATATCATATTGAAGGAGATCAACCTTCATATTTAATAGTTGCTGGTTTGGTGTTTACACCTCTTTCAGAACCTCTGATAGAGTAAGTTTGTGAGAGTTGTTACTTTTTTTTTATTGAATTTCCTATTAGCCATTATAAAACATAGATTTTAAAGAGTTTATACTCTGGTAATCTCTATCAGTGACTGTTACCTAATTTCTGTTTGTTTTGACAG
The DNA here is from genome assembly GCA_019321725.1 of Paulownia fortunei. Lineage (NCBI taxonomy): Eukaryota > Viridiplantae > Streptophyta > Magnoliopsida > Lamiales > Paulowniaceae > Paulownia > Paulownia fortunei. The sequence continues at coordinate 1,486,325 of CM033109.1, read as the reverse complement.
GGAAGAAGAAGATAGCATTGGGGTAATTTTTTTCTCTTCTTTTATTCTTCCCTTGACACTCAATACTTCATTATGCATATTCTTGAATTTTCTCTTGTTCATTAGTAGCTCTTTTCATTCAGTTGAAATTGTTGACAAAAGCACGGTATTCTATGCCAAGGTTCAAAGGAGAACAGATTGTGATCCTATCGCAGGTATGCACATGGTTATGCACCTTCCAGAAGCAGCTTCTCACCCGGGAGTTTATCTTCTCGTATTTATTGGTTTATTGGTTTATTGGGTAATATGCACTATGTTAAGCCACAATTACTTGCAATCTGTTTTTGAAAGAGATCATTCAAACAGAAGTATTGCAAGTAAAGCTAGGCATCATAAACAACTGTTTGCAACAAAAGAAGTGCTTTTTTTTTTCATAATGCACTTGTGTGCATGGTGTTTTTGGCTTACCATTCATTTTGTACAGGTTCTGGCAAATGAAGTAAACATTGGATATGAAGATATGAGCAATGAGCAGGCAAGTCAACAATAGCTAAATTTGGATGCTCATGTGTCCATCTGTTTGTGTTTTTTATGCATGCATGCATGTTCTGCTGTTTGTGGGTTTTTAACTTGTAGAGAAAAACTATGACAGGTTTTGAAGTTAAATGGAACTTGGATCAGAAATATTCACCACCTGGCACATCTGGTTGATTGTAAGTGCTAGCATCTCGTCTATGTATTTCCTTATTCTGTGGACTGATCTAGCTAGCAATAACAATTGGGCATTTTATCAGCATGCAAGGACAAATATTTAGTCTTTGAATTTGAAGACAACTTTTTGGTTGTTTTGGAGAGGGAATCAGCTTTAGCTGCTTCGAAGAGCATCCTCAAAGGCTATGGAATTCCATCAGAAAGATCTTCTGATCTTTTGGAACCATATGTGGACTCTGTAGGACAAAATGAAGCTACAGATCAACATGAGTTTGGTGACAGCCCTGTTTCCAATTTGGAGGTTGGTTATGATGGTCTTCTTTGGGCGTAAGTGTTTTACACACTCAAAGTTTTGAGTTACGTTTTCCATTTCACTCATAATTTGGGAAAGGTTACTTACTCGTTTCATTCTTTACGAGAAAATTTTTGCATTCATGGGGCAGAAGTTGATTTTGTAGAGAGTGTAGGTATTCTGAGGGGCTGTAGTTGGCCCCTCAAACCACTGACAGAGAACATTAGGCCCCCCCACCCCACCCCCCCACCCACCACCACCACCCACTCACTCCTACTCTTATTATTTACATTTTATTTATTTGAGGCTTGGGGTGGCGCATTTTTGAATGGGGCTGTAAAATTGTAATATTAGGTGATGTAGAATAGTGGGCTCGATTCTTTCTGATTTATACTAGGAAATAAGGCATGTAATCTTGAAACCGAAATTCTTGGACGGGATGAATAGAGAACACTCAGCAAATAAAGAGTTGGCAGTTCTGTATTTGCATGTTGGAAGCTTTTCAGAGAAGAGGATAGCATTTTTGGTCTTTGAAGAAAAGCCTTGCTTTCGAGTAAAAAGACGAGAAGCACCTCCTATTTTCATTTAATTTTGTCTTTGTTTCGCTTCGATTCTTTTGTGATTCCCATGGATAGTGGATTTCTTTGTAGATTGTAGAGAACTGTGAAAAAATAAAACTGGCATATACAGTTGGAGGACAGAGGAATGCATCTTTTCACTTGATCGTAATTATGTTTCCCCTGAATATTCTTACTGAAGGTTTAGGTTCTGCTTGATAATTTCTTTCTTCTCCCTCTCTCCCCCTCTTTACAATTTACCATGATTTTCTGTAGAGCAGGTATCAAACACCTTGCAGTTTCATCTGTCCAACAGTTGCTCTTATAAATACTGGAAAATTTCACCTGTCTCTGAAATCTGTACCCCATCGAAGGGAATTTACTAGTGTCCATGGGATTTTGCATTATTATTATTGCTCTCAATAATACTTCATCAATAATGCAGCAAGGGATTGCAGGCTCAGTATTTAAGAATCTGCTTACAGATAGACCCACACACACAGATTATGTATTATTTTTCCCACACTGACAATGACTATTTATGTAGGTGGTCTGAGCTGAGCCAATGTAGGGTCAAAACTGATAAAATCTTTAAGGATGTCCATGCGAAACAAGACACAACAACATTAAATCATTTGATGCTCTTATAGATATAATTTCACATAACCGGGCAGTTGCCGACATATGATAAACAAATTTTCTCCAAACTATAAAATTCATATGAACGATATTTTGCTTCAGCAAGACTTCCAACAGATAAATAATATTTACGAGAAGCAGAGTAAGGTCTTGATGTCATGGGCAATGTTCTGGGCATCCATGGCAGCTCCATACAATCCTCTGCGGGCCAGCCCAGCACAATACAGCCCATTCTTACCCTTCCAGTGGTTTGGGAAACTCTGCTTTGGAAGCCCATCATCCGTTAACAGATATTCATCTCCCTTGAGCCACTCTTTGGTCGATCTTTTGAACCCTGTGGCAAACACAATCACATCGAATGGATACTCCTTTGCATTCTCAAATAACACGTTATTGCCCTTTATGCTTCTTATACCTGGCAACACCTGTTTATGCATAAATTACATTAACTAACTGAAAGAAAAATCACAGTGCAATCACAGTCGTAATAATAGTAATAATACAATAAAATTTACAATAGAAAATCTATCTACGATAGTACTGAAATTCAAACACTTTTTTGGGGTTTTTGGCTACTGATTGTTGGTACTTACAAATTTTGTGAATAGTATTTTCCACATGACAATCAATCTATATATCAATATAGTGCAATAAAATATGAGATAGGATTTGTAATAGAAAATTAGATTTATTACAGTCCAGCCTCATAATTTTTTGTTTAGACAAAACAAACAAGAAGATAGATATATTAATGACAAACCTGAACCTCCCCGGACTTAATCTTGTGAAAGGTTCCAACATCGATAACTGGGTATTTTCCATAATTGACTTTGAGAGCAAAAGGGCCCTCTTTCGGCCTTTGAATCCCATACTTGGTCAAATCCCCATACACGGCCTTGCTCATCAGTGCTACCATGGAGTCAACCCAGTTGAAAGGTAAATACTTCGACAGAACCAATCCTGCATACGTCATTCCCCTCGACAATATATGTATCTGCGTCCACAATTATAACACGTAAAGTTTGTAAACTACTTGTGTTATGTATGCTTCGTTCACATTTAAACGTAGACGATTACTTCAATTTGACCATTATTACCAAGGTTTCACACATATGTATTTTTCATTTTAATCAAATTTTTCTAGTTATGTCTTGACCTAAAATCTGGATTATGCGTAAATAAAAGACAACGAAAATTTTTCTCTTCTTCAAAGTAACTCATGATCATCATCAATGGCATATCCAAGCACACGTGTGGCAATCCCACCTACCTACACGTGCCAATCTGCATGTCTGTGCATGCTTTTACCATCTACACCTGTACAGTGAAAAGTTAAAATCTTACCGGGCTTCGGACAACAATGGAGGTTTTCGCACCGCTGTTTGCAAGATCAAGTGCAATTTCCATACCAGAATTCCCACTCCCAACCACCAAAACTTTTTTCCCTTCAAACTTTTTACCATTTCTGAACTTAGTCGAATGCAAAACCTCGCCCATGAAACTCTCCAAACCTTCGACCTCAGGAATACTCGCGTCGCATGTTTCCCCAGTAGCCACAACCAGAAACCTCGACCAATAGTCCTCCACTTCGTCAGACCCCAGATTTCTTGCCTTGATCTTCCATTTTCCGGCCATCTCATCGTACGACGCCGTCTCCACCGATCTCCTGTACGTGGGGCTGATGCTGAAGCGTGAAACGTAGTCGCTTAAGTACTGTATGAATTCTTTTCTTGATAGATAAGTGGGGTAAGTGGTGGGGATTGGCAAGAGGGGCAGCTCGCAGAATTGTTTGGCTAGGTGCAGGTGAACCCGATCATAGGAATATTTCTGCCAGAGAGAAGCGAAGCAGTCTTCTCTTTCAAGAAGGGTGTATGGGATTGACAGGTTGTGTAGATACGCCGCCGTAGCGAGGCCGGAGGGCCCGCCGCCGACGATGATTACTGCTGCTTCTGTTCCTTTGCCCATGGCTGGAGGATTGATTTCTTTATTTTTTTCTTTCTTTTTTTGGTGGGTTTTTTCTTCTTCTTTTTTTTTTTTTTTTTCTGAATGAGTCAATTTGTGAAATATGAGTCTTGGGGGGGTTTATATAGGAGTTAGACAACTTTGTGGGGGTGTTCAGACAATATTTTTCGTGTCACATTTTCATAATGTCGCCGGATTCAAAGCTTCTTTTTTTTTTTTTTCCACATTATCTCTCAAGCTTTCACATTTTTCGTGATCTCTTCCAAATTTTTTTTTGTTTTTTCCTCTTAAATACCAGAAACTGTGACGCTCTTAAATATTATTATGGAAAAAATTTTAAATCAAAAAATGTGTAAAAAATAAAAATAGTATAATAATTAGCATCAAGTTATTCTTGAACAATTCTCTTTGGCAACTGATTTGAGCACATCCGATTAATTACATATTAGTCACTCTTTTTTAACTGCATATTAATTATGATTCTGACTTTTAATGGGGTCTTAAGTAGAAAAAGAGTACTGAGTGATTAATGTAATACAACAGCACACACACGGAATGCACAATACAATGAGTCGCACATCCAATTAATTACATGTTAGTCATTCTTTTTTAATTGTATATTAATTATGATTCTAACTTTTTAGGGGCCTGTCTTTTAATTTAAGTAGAAAAGAGTATTATATGGCTAATGTACAATACAACAGCACGCAGAATACACAATACAATACAATCCAATTAATTATATATTAGTCATTTTTTTTGAATTGTATATTAATTATGATTTTGACTTTTTATGGAGTGTGCCTTTTAATTTAAGTAGAAAAAGAATATTGTGTGGCTAATATGCAATACAACAGCACGTTGAATGCGCAATATAACACGTTGAATCACACCACGTTGAATCACACCGACTATTATATCATAATCACACTAAAAGTACTTAATTAAAACATAGTAAATTAAAAATAAAAATTATTTTTATTGATAATTAAAAATTTCCCATTTCCCTTTATTCTTAGGGTGTGAAAATATGATATCAAACTCCATATGTTTTAATGTTACTTGGCGTGCAACATAGGAGTAGACTGTGAAAGTGAAAGTGTATGGTTGCTTCCAAAGATATCAAGTTCCTATATTTCTGTTGAATTAAATTGTATTATAGAGTACTATTTAAATGGGGGCATTGGCCTTTTCGGCTTTTCATTTTTTGTTTGTCATACATAATCTAAGATGAGAAAAGACTTCTTCAAAAGTCGTTCTTCACATCCATAAGAAAAAGAAACCTTCGAAAAATTATGAGTCAAGGCTTGACTTGGGTGGAAGACTTCTTTCTGTCTGAACGAGATAAACCACCTTCCTTGTTTAGAAATTTTTTTAGTGAATAAATAACAATAATAATCATTTTGGAATTTTTTATTACTATTCCTTTATTATATAATATAAAATTACAATAAAAATTTCATATTGCATATTTAATGCATATGTTTAGTTAACAAAGATTGGCCCCTAATTCTCTACGTGTAAGAAACTTTGAAATTAAATTCTACTAAATATGTGGATATTTCTTTTATTTTATATTAATCTCATTATGAATTACAGATTGTGCTGAATTAAATGTTGGTAATATGAAGATGTATTTGACCATTTTAGTTGGGGAAAAAAATGTTACGATCAATATTGGGTTGTCTTAAGTCTCACGCTAGCTAATTAACTATAAACAAATGATTTTATGTTATATTTTCAAAGTGGTCCCTTAGTTAGCTTTACATCCTTTTAGATTATTCAATCACCCTAACGCATTCTTATGACAACTTTAGTATTGGTTTCTTCATTTTTTTTTTTATTTTTTTTGTGGTAGTGATTTCATTTAAAAATTGACACAGAAATGAGAAGATGGTACCAAATTTAGTATTAAATTCATAGCATCGGACATCCTGACAATATGTCGGAAATAAATTAAATATGATTCAATTGTAGAAATTTTAGGACTTTGATTGACGGCAGGCGTGAAAGCTGTACCCTTTTTCATCTGACGAGTTGAATTGTAGGCCTTTTCTCTTCATATTGAAGGGGAAAGAATATCAGAATAATTTACATAAAATGTCAAATAAATAACCCTACTTATAAAAGGTTAGGCAAGAATTACTCTAATTACTTGTGACGAAAGCTACAATTTATTTAATATATGATATTTGTATAATAATGTATATGTATAGAAAATTAATTTCATATGTGTAGAATATTAACACCTAAAAGATGCAATACATTCATCACATTCTTTAAATGATGCTGACTTAAGTATCATAGATTTTTGTTGGATTGAAATTTCAAATCTCCGACGTTAATTTTATAAAAAAAAATTGAGTTATTTACTTAATCTAAGTTTCATTACAACATAAATAGAAATTTTATGTTGGTATTGAGATCCATTGTTTGATATATCTCATGGACTTGTATTATAGGTAATGTGAAAGGGTACTTATTAAAGGTAGGGAAGTTTTTTAGGGGACTACGTTACTTAAGCAAGATGTCAATTTCCATTTCAATATAAAGCAAAAATAAAGAGTCAGATAATTATCTAAATTGTATATTTCAACTTGCAACTCAAAGAGTCAGATAATTATCTAAATTGGTTCTGAATAACAACTTGACAATTACTACATCATTGACTAAATGCCTAGGCTCAAGTGAAGCTCTTAATTTTGTGACCAAATTGGACTTTGTGTAAGCCAATTTGCAAGTACTTTAAATTAGTTAAATAGATCCTTTTGAAGAAATATGGATTGCTGCTGACAGCTGAGGCACTTTTTATATTAAAAGATAAATAAAAAAACAAAAAGAATAAAAATACAATTTAATTTAATTAGGAGGAGCAAGGCATGCAGAAAACGTATATGAGTCAAAATTGATATCTTATGGACCCGAATAACCTATTAATTTGGTGTATTATTTTTAAATTTGGATTTTAAATGGATCAAATTATTCTAAACCACTTATGATGTGGTCTAATTTGGGATCTCTCCCAGTCATGGAAAATCATCCCTTCACGCAACCTCCTCACTAAGAACTGATTGTTAGATGGATTCGTATTTACGATAAGAACAAAAGATTATGGGTATTTGGAGTTGTCCCGATGATAACTATCCAACTCTCAAATCAAATTTAATGTAAATTACATATTTCAAAAGGATAGAATGTGGAGTATTTATTAGGAGAGTTCTGTTCCAATATAATATGGTGCGCGGACCATTAAGACATCGAAAATATATGGGCTTGGGCCATTCTTGTTGGGCTTTCGGCATCTATTATAACCCATCAACTTAGTTCCAAATTAGCTCCTATTTCTGCCGAATAAATAAATTCTAAATGATCAAACCAAATTTGGATAGCCTTGCACTTTAATCCAATCCATTAACGCCCCTAATCAGTTGAGGTTAAAGATGTGAAGCTACGCTAATTTTTAGCCTATTAGCTTTGCCCAATTGACCGACTAGTAGACCTGACCATGATTCAGGAACCGTTGATTACAATTCGAAACTGTTGGTTCCACGGTTTAAGAAAATTCTGACCCTTAACCTTAATCGTCAAGGCCGGTTACAGTTCGAAACTGTCGTTCCACGGTTCAAGAAAATTGACGGTTCCACGGTTCAAGAAAATTCTGACCCTTAACCTTAACCGTCAAGGCCGGTTACGATATGAGTTTTGGAACCGCCGGTCCAGTTACGGTTACGGTTACTGTTCCGATTCCGACCCTTATATTTTATTTTATTTTTTATTTTTTTTAACTTAAATTTACAAAAAATATTGTTAATTTTTGAACTTAATGAAAAAAATTAACTTAAATTTGAAAAAAATAGCTAAATTTTATGCATATGGTAAAAAACAAGAATGACTAAATTAATTTATGAAATTTCTAAAAATAATTTTTCCATTTACACTGCATTGATAAAGCACAATTTACTAAATTTTGATTTTTGGAGTTAATGTTATCATATAAAATCGATGTAATATTATAATAATTTAATAATATTAAATGAGAAGTTGAGAAATAAACACTAAATATTATAAAGTAGCATCATTTACTTATTAATAAAATCATTGTAAAGTAGCATCATTAAATAATTTTTAAAATTTACTTATTATTAAGATGAAATATATAATGTTTAAATATAGGACTTGATTTACAACTTGTTGTAACTAATTAATTAAATTTAAAGAGGTGCTCAACACCAATTATATTGATTTTAAAAACAAGACAAACAATTTGAGGAGAAAAAAACGAAAAAAATAAATTATGAGACTTATTTATGCACTTATTCAAAATTATAAATTTATGATTTATTAACTCAATTGATTAGAGTGTTCTGTTAATAACTTGGAGGTCATGGGTTCAAAACCTCTATCTCACACATTATATAATTTTTGTTAAATTTTTTAAAAAAATTAAAAAATTAAAAAACCGTTGGGTCGGGTTCGGTGGTTCCGGCCCGTGGAACCGCTAGGTCCAATCCGGCGGTTTTCGGTTTGATAAAACCATAACTGGCTCGTGGACTCACGGGCCGGTTCACGGGTCGAACACGTGAACCATGGTCAACGGGTTCTAATCCATTGACCACTGTCCGGTCACGGGTCGGATCCGGTTCGGACCGGCCCATGGCCGGGTCTATGGCGACTAGACTACTAACCCAATACCCTCTTTTCTTTCAAGCCCAAGTACACTCTGTAAACTTGGGCCAGTTCGGAACAAGAAAATATCAACTAAAGCAGCCCTGATTTTACATTCTCATTGGGGTGTCAAGACAGATCGAACCACAAATCTTTGTTGGGCTTTTCTAAATTTGTTTTTAGCCCAACTGCTCAAGTGAAGGAGAGCTTGTAGCACGAGGTTCATGAGTTTAAATTCTGATAAGATCAAATTTGTTCAAATCTTGAGATGCGTGCAAGTTGATATGCATACCCATCATAAAACTAAATAAAATAAGTCGCAAATCAATCCACATACCACCATAAAACTAAATAAAATAAATAATAGGTTCAATCTTTCACAACAAAACAAAAACTTAATTTCACCATAGTTATTTTATTTTTTTGTCCTCTTCACATCCTTTAAATTTCAAACCGGTTGAACAATGTGTCTTCTTTATCTTCTTAATTTGAAATTCTTTTAGCCCTTTCCAAATATCAAATAATAAGCTGAATTTTATATGTCCTCCATTAAAGTCCAAATCCAAGAGAGCGCCAAATCCCTCCATATTATTCCAAATTGAATGGATGCGATTGTCCCATGTACTAATGTGCTCTAAACAGACACAAGAATTTCACGGACTTGTGAATAGTAGAAAACTGCCATTTAGGAAAAAGACAGCAGCAACCAATTCACCCTTCATGTGTTCCCAGAACAAATGCCATTTATCAAATCTTGTCCCTTTGCTCAACATGCCTAGCTGTTTCCTCAGGTGCACTTGCCAATCACTCCCTGCCACCTGTCATTCTGGCCCCACAATCACCTTCCCTCACAGCCCCTCTCTCTGTCATTTAAGCCCTCACCATGATATGGCTCCAGTCCACAATCATTCATCACTCATTCCATCTTTCTATCAAAGAAACTGCATTTATTTCAGTACCCTTACATAAAGATTTCATTTTTGTGTCAATACAGTAGGAGGACATTATTTCCTTATCATTAATGGCTAACTCCATAAGTCCATCTTTGATTATTCTTGTTACCGTATTTATGGCATTTTCATCATCACTAACCTCAGGAAATAACTTGCCAGCCTCTACTATTTCTGCTGCACCTGCATTGTTACCTGATCCTATTGCTCCATTATCTGCACCACCAGCATTATCTCCAGATATTGCTCCTCTTTTTCCTTCACCTGGTGGCTCTGAGCTTTCTCCAAGTGAATCCTCACTGCCCCTTATCCCCTCAAGTCCTAGCCCACCAAACCCTGATGCAATGGCAGCTCCTGGCCCAGGTATGGCGTTTGCGCCATCTGGGCTACTGCCAGATTCTTCTTCAGGTAGGCTGAATGTGGCAGTGTTCTTGAGTTCAATGGTGGTTTTGTTTGGTGCCATTTTGGTAAATGCAGCTTTATAAGGCTCAAAGTTGAAGGCAAATTAGTTTATCTTTTGTGATGAGGTGTGAGGGATTTGGTCAGTGGACAGAGTCCAATTATATGTTTTAGGTTCCTACTCTTTTCTATATAATAATATTTGTGATGATTGTGGATCAATTTGTTGTTTTCATGTTTAGCAGTGTATAGATGGTTTGGTGGGAATTAGGCTACTGAGGTTTTGGCATTTTTATGGCTTCTGATATAGAATAATAATGCGCTCCAAAGATATCTATTTTGTTCCTTAATCTTTGATCTTTTTCTTGCAACTGTGTGAAACTTCTGTCTACTCACAACACTCAAGGCACAAGCAGAACCACACATCACAATATCACATCAGAATGATAGGATGGCAAAGAAAGGACATTAAACACCTTGAAGTTAGATAAATCTAAGCTCTTTACAGTGTGACATTGTTTTGTAGCATATACACTTTTTATCAAGAAACTGAATGCTGTTTTTTCTATATCAAAGAAAAATAACAATGACATTTCAGAAACTAATCAGTTATTGAATGGAAATGAGCAACTACACACACAAAAGAATGAATAAAGAATACAATTCATAGTTGATGCTAGTTTAAAGAGAATTCCTGCAAGTCTAAACAAATGCTAGTTGAAATAGTTCCTAAAACATATATAGTTCTGTAATGCTAGGGGATACAATCCTTACATGGTAATATATATATGTTACATAATGGTGCACACACTAGAGAGCGACTAGATTAGCCGGTGATTTTGCAAATCCATTGAACAACCTCCCGAGGAAACTCTCTTTCAATTTGTTGTACTCAAGTTGATTTTCTTTCTTGGGAGTGTTCTTGGCAAGACACTGCCTCAGCTTCACATTCTCTTCCCTGAGCAAGTCCATGGCTAAACTTAGTTGCCTGATGACTTCCCTTTTCTCTTCATCCTTTTGCATTAGTTGCTCCTGTTGAACCTTGTTTTCTTCTCTAAGTCTCTCTACTTCTTCCCTCAGCCTCATGAGTTCCTCATTGCCAGTACCACTTGACACTTTCTCTGTTTCAGATAAGAGGGGATCTTCCAGTGTTTCTTCCTCTTCTGGATCATCAACTTCAGACTCATCAGACTCCTCTGGTCCATAGGCCTCAGAGTAGCTATCATATGCTTTATCATTCAAGCTCAATGATTTCTCTAGCCGATATTTGGTGAAAGATAATGGAGATGACCATGGTGTTAGGAGGCGAGTTCCAGATTCTGATTTGACTTGATCATATCGCTCAGCTAGCGAACGATGAGTTCGATAAAAATCTTCAACCATGCTAATGAGCTCAGGTCTCTTCCTGTAGTACATTTCTGCACGTTGGGCAAAGGAATCTGCATCTTCCTCGATCAGCTTGAGCATTGTTTTTGTTTTTTCATCGAGCTCTGCCAAGAATTTCAGGAAGCATGAATCAGAGTTAATTTCTGGACAAATACCAACAGATAGTGGGCCAAACATCCTAAAATGATTGTCATGTTGATCCAGCAGTTCAATCCATAATCAAGTTTGTCTTAATACCACTTAGACTCTTCAAGCAAAGTGTACCAATGAACCTATTCCGGCAAGTATTCTTTTCAACCCCAACGTCAATGAAATAAAATTCCCACCCGAAAAAGTGCTACTTTATGTACTCACAAGTCAACTTTTTGCAGAAAGTAAACACAGAGCAGAGAGGCACATGCAAAACTATTAGAAACAAAATCTTTTCATTTCAAGATTCTACCATCACAAAGTTCAAATGTATAGATCTCCAACGGTCAAATTATCACCCTAAAATAGAAAAAAAGTAAATATATTCAAATTGCTCACTCAAAGTACAAGCACTTGAGAGATATCGATACTAACAAATTCATCCAAAGAATATTAACAAAAAAAAAAAGGAAAAAAAAAGAAACAAAGGAGAAATGAAGTGAGGATCACCTGCAAGTGTTGACCGAAGCCACGGGGACCGATTTGAATTACCCTTGTTGTGACTGTCAAACCACCACCAGTGTGATGATTCCTTGTTCTTTGCCTCCACCATTTTTTCTTCTTACCTTCACAAATATGGAAATTCACAACCCAAATATATATCTATATATATATATATATATACTAAGGGGAAAAATTAAAAGGAAACACAACAGAAGCAAGATATCTAAACACAATTCCACCTCAAGACTCTGAAGATCTAGCAGATGCACTGCAGAGAGTTTCAGTTAACTCTTTGCTGTTGACATATTATATCTCACAAAGTGCTTTGATAACATCAGCTCAATAAATAAAATCATTTAAGCCTAAGCTAATTAAAACATATCGGTAATGCATCTCTAGTTCTCAACAGTTTCCTGTCTTATGTTTTAAGGAAATCTAAAACTTGATTGATGTGCTGATACATCTTTTTCCAGACTAAAAAATACGAGTAAAAATAAAATCATTCCCATAATATAATACAAATAAGAAAAACAACAAAAAGAGTTCAAAGTTTACACCTTTTTCTACTACTTGGTAAATTATTACAATTGAGACCATCTAAACCTCTCAGTCTATAGTCCATAAGTGATTCCAAGCAACTCTAGCTAATTTAAAGGCACCAATAACTAAATAAATAGATGAGAACACTCTATTCCAGTCCATTTTTTGCACACAGTAACACGTCCACTGCGTGTAAACAAGATGGATGTATCAAATGCACGCATATGCATCCGCAAGAACAACAACAAAAGCATTTTTAAAATTTTTTTGGTGAAGAAACAGAGATGGAATAACAAAAGGTGGTGGATTTTACCTGGAAACGAACCTCTGTCTTCAAACCAACGCCGTACGTCTGCCACTCCTCTCTCTCTCAGACACTCACTGTGAGAATACCACTCTTGTGTTGGAAGAGAAGACTGTGCTACAATTTAAACTCCATCGCCTCGATATTCGCATTTTGTCTTGCTCTATTTAATCACTTTTTCTCCAACAAAAAACTGCCACGTGTCGTCCACCTTTGGGATTTTCTCAGTCCCCTGAAGAAGTGGGCGTACAACAGCACATGCAAATTTCAAACTCTCAGTTTATTGACTATTATACCCCAAAAGGTGTGGCTTATTTGCAATTTTACCCAACAGAACTTGAAAATTTTGTAGGGTAAAACCGTAAATGAGTCGAGATAGTTTTCCATTTTCGTCCGTGTTAAATTAATTTTATAAATTTTTTTCATTTTTTTTTCCTCCCTTACAAAATTGGGATCTGAGTTGTCTAATGTTCGTTGTACAGGAAGGAGGAGCGTCTCCTCATATAGAAAAAGCAATCCAACGGTCGAAAATTAGAATAAGATGGACAAAATATAAAAAAGGATTATTTTACTTTTTATTTTCATTCGACAATATTGAGGCTAATGTGACATCGAAAGATTTTGCAAATATATTACTGGATTTAATAAAATGTGAATTCCACATAGTTTGAATTTTTTATTTATTATCACAACTTAGATTTGGAGAGTTAGTTTGAAAGCATAAAGAAATTCTTGCACATATACTAGAAGCGCTTCGGTAAAATCCTTCGCAAACTCATTTCATTTGAATCGAATTTTAATTATATAAATAATTTTGATTGAATCAATTTTTTAAATTGTCAGATTTGATTCAAATCAAACTTAACCTATTTAATTTTTAAATAATATATATTTTAAAAAAATTATAATATTATTTTTAAAAAATATAATTATTAATATTTTTAAAGTATAAAAATGAATATAACAAATATATCTATTTTAAGGACTCATTGTCGTCCATGCATCAAAGTCACTTACATTGGCAAAAACTACAAAGTTCATTACTGGACTTTTCATAATCTAATTATTCTAAAGAAACAATCAAATCTATATAGTTTATTAAGTACATCAATAATTTTATGTTAAATCATACATCATTAAAAAATACTATTAGTGGCACTTTTGATACGACTTGATGTCAAATCCTCTTAATTGTAACTTTTAGTAGCCTTAACATCGGGCAATTAAGTGAGAACTCAATAATAAGCTTGTCTTTTAGCTTTTTAAGGTGAAATAAAATCAAAATAGCTAGTTGAAAACCTAAATTTAAAAGATTTAATTGCATAGACAAAATGCCATACATATTAAATGTTTACACAATGATTATATGCATTTATAATATTTAATGTTGAATTAATATCAGATATTAATTATGCAACTTGGATTTCACAATTTCTGATTCCTGACTTGTTGCACCATGAGATTTGCCCACGTTGGGGTATTTAATATATTGTTGAGTTTCATGTTCGAAATTCAAAATCATGGAGATTGATGATGTGTATATTTAGGGACGACAATAAGTTTGTATTGGTTCTAAATTTGTTTTGAATTCGTTTCATTTGGAATAGATTTGAAAAGTTATAAATGGGTATGGGGTGAATTTTAACTTTTAATTTTTAAAATTCAGTTCTAAATTCGTCATGTTTTATTATTTATTTATTTTAATTTATATGTATTTATGTAGTATAATATTTTAAAATATATATTTTAAAAAAATGAGTAATATTATTTTTTAAATTAAAATTATAAAAGGAATCTAATAATTTTAATAAATCTAACCGAATATGATGATTCGAAAAGATCTCATTTTAAATTTTGACACATTCACCCCCAAACTCATTCCGATGCTGTTAGCATGTATATTGGCTTATGAATTGCATCTTCATACCAGCACCACTAAAAGGTGCTGGATTTTGGCAACAAGATGGTGTTTAAATTATAATTAATTTAAAGCAGCATTTTCAAAAAAAATATTATCTATTGAATGTGTTATATTTGAAGACCCATATATAGAATAAAAATAATTTTCCCAACATTGAACTTAACATCCTATGAAATTTATGTATCTTATTACAACTATAATTCAAGAGTTCAATCGTATTATGACTCAATCATTTAGAAATTTGAATCTCCTAAAGATAATTAATTGAGCCTTTCATAGATTAGGATGATCTAATCAAAATACATTTTGCTCTTTCTTTTTTTATTTTTTTTTCATCTCACACGTAAAGTTATTTAAAATAAAAATGCAGAGTTTAGTAATAATGTTGGTTTTGTGATAGTTTTTTGTGTATAATTAATAGTACAACAAATACAATTTTTTTTTTATGTTTTATTGATTTTGGCAACGGGAAACACTTGTTATTTGAATACTATGAATTGTATTATTTAGGTTTAATTTTATTCACCATAATCTTTATATATTTATTTTTCTCGTGCTGCATCTCAGATTTGCAATTTTTTAATGATTGAAAGTTAATTTTACTTTCATAAATAAATGTTAGTTTAGACTTTGGTAATTAATCAAAATAACATTTGATGAAAACAAATAAAAATTAATTTATGGACAGATGAAGCATAAGTATTATCCAATTTGCCACCACGGAAAGTGACTTCTTCAACACTATTATTCCCCTCGCGGAAAAACCCAAGTCATAAAGCTGCAAAATAATAGTCATAAAATTCGTAGAACATGCTCTGCCCAACCCTAATAATCCCTATAGTTCTCTCTGCTCTAAGCAATCCTCACAGTTTTTGAGCTTTGAAATTTTAATTATCGACAAATGGGTTTTACACCCTAACCTCAATATCCTTCCTTTCTTGCTTAAAAAAACAAAATGTTCACCTTTATTTCCAAGTATAATTGTTTTTAATAAAGCAACCATGTAAAAAATCTTGTTTTGGAGGGATTACTTGCGTGCAGATCTGTGTTGCTCTCGATCTTTGGAGGGTTCTTTTTGGAGATGCTGATTTTTTATGATGTGGGTTTGTTGCACTTAGATTGTATGTATCTGAAGGTACTTTTATGTAGATTTTTGTTTCATCAAGAATTAGAGTATTAGGTTTGGAACTGTGTGTTGAAACATTTCTTTGTTACCGGCTGTTCTCGGACTACTTTGTTATGCTATAAAGCTTGCTTTTGTCGGGGTTTTACGAGAAAAACCTTTAGCATGTTTTCTGTGCGCAAGCAGCTTGATTTCCGGGTGTTACAATCTACCGTTAGAAGAGAAGTTTTGTTGGGCATGACGGGTTTGTGATATTCCATCTACGTTTAGATTTTTAGGCTTAATCTTTTGAAGGTTTTGCAAATTAATCTTTATTGATTGCAATCGGTAGAGAAAGATTTGGTTTTTGGAGTTCACATAGCATTATGTCATTTAAGAGTATAATACAGGATATGAAGGGTGAGTTTGGTAGCATATCTAGGAAGGGGTTTGAAGGGAGGTTTGGTTATGGAATGAGGTCAAGGTCTCATCGTGTAGTTGAGGACTTTCCGGTGACTGTTGTGGATGCTCTCAGGCAGAGTTGCTGGGCGAATATGCCACCAGAGCTCTTGAGGGATGTGCTAATGAGGATCGAGGAATCCGAATGTACGTGGCCCCTGAGAAAGAATGTGGTTGCTTGTGCTGGTGTTTGTAGGAGCTGGAGGGAAATCATGAAAGAAATTGTCAGAACCTTAGAAGTCTCTGGGAAGTTGACATTTCCCATTTCTCTGAAGCAGGTTTGTATTTTGGTGCTTGATGTCCGTCATCTCTGTTATGATTTTATGTATTTTATTCATCTATTTTCTTTTTTGTTTTGTCACTATATTGACATTTAGAGTTCTCCATTTAGATTCTCTCACATTCGTGTCATGAAAATTGTCCCAGAACCTGATCAGTTACGCCTGATGCAACTGTAGCTACTGTTGTATTAATTTGCTACTTGTCATTGGGATAATATATCAAGTCGACCATAAGTCACAATGAGGGTTATTTTAGATGCTTGCTAATTACTTTGTTCACATATCATCGAGTACAATTGAGAACTGGATTGGTTCAAAAGGGTAAGGCTACTTTGTTCATATATCATCGAGTACAATTGAGAACTGGATTTGTTCAAAAGGTAAGACTAGGCTTGTGGCAGGTAAAAATTGCTGGGATGGGAGTATTTAGTGCATCTCTGCATTGGCAATGCTTAGTCGCACATGGAAATTTGTATGTGTTGTATGTCTTCTATTATGCTTGACGTAGTGGCTTTGAATCAGGAAATTGCGGCAGACACTAAAAGATACTAGGTACTGACTTTGATGAAAAACTATTAAGCTTTTATCTACAAATTCTTTGGCCGATGTGAAGTGCCCGCAGTCATTGACGCATCCAAATTTCCAAATGCTCCAGTAACTAGCAATAGTAACACGGACAGTAGTGAAGAAATGAAGACTGAAGAAATAAACTAAACAAGTTTTTGGCCAGACTCGTGGATGGGTGATCAACAATCCTGGTAACCTATATCAGTTGCAAAACTGTGGCTATATGAAGACATCTTATGAGACCTTTCACAATTCATATGATCTGCTGCATGGAAGATGGATCCGCACTTGCAACTCTTCTCTTAGTTAAATATGGTGTTTGTAATGGTTCCTATAAAGATAAATAAGACTTAAAGTAGACATAGTTGAGTAGATAAGCGCAAAGAGTCCAGCATCTCATGAATGTGGTTCTGAGTCTTTAGGCGAACCATTTAGGGACCAATTGAACTGATAGGCAGAACATTACTTTAAATGCATAAGTGTGAGTAGAAAATGACAAAAAATCAGTATTGATGACAAAAATTGAGGAAAATGACAAATCTTTAGTTATGGCTATATTGTGGTGATTGAGGGTTACGACTAGCATTTTGTAATTTGCAGACTAGAAGAAAGGATGGTCAATACTTTATTTCACTTTTTGATTTTTATTCAACTCTTTTTTGTCCCTGCATGCCAACAAGCGTTACCATACTTTAAGGTTATATCTCATATACACCCTTTTTTTAGTTATAGATTGCATATGGTGCATTCATAAGATACTCTTGCAAATCATGCATCCAAGAAAGAGAAAATATTACACTCTAATCACTTCCTTGCTAAGGGCAAATTAGGTTATTGTAAGCCAAAACATCACATTAGTGCTTTGGCGTACTATCAGAGAGATAATGAGAGCTGTAGTTCTATCAATAGGAAGGTTACTGCATCTCCTTATGTTTCCATGTTGAAATGTATGGAACTGTGTGTTCTAATTCAATCTTATACATCCTATAACAAATTAATTTATTACATACATGGATGGCTAGCATTGCATTTGTTGAAAAAACTCTAGAATGTTGAAATTTGAATATTGTTGTATGTGGAATAATCCGAACCCTATCTCATCAATTAGAGTAACCCAGTTGCAAGTTGTATGTGTAATGCTGGAATGTGGAAAGCCCTGTGTTAGCTGGAGTTCAACAGGCCATAATTGATTTCTATGAGTCCACTTTTTGTGTTTTTCATTTATATTGTTCGCAGTGAAACAATTAGAGAACTGATGAACTCAAAATGTTTCACTTTTCAAACTTGTATGCATGGAAAAGCACCCCTGTAATTTGAAGTTGAAAAAATGTTGGTGGAATCTGATGTGTGCCTGTCTTATGTCAAATCTTTCATTGCTGAACAAGGTAAGAGGTCCCTGAAGATAGCCCGCCTTGTGAATTCATGGCTGACCGTGCGCACTTGTCTTGTTTGAAGTTTTTCAACTTGGAAAAATTTAATGTTCTTATGATACATGTGGTTGTAAATTGGGAGATATTTCTGTTTGGTTGATTTTCTGTAATGACAATTGCCATGAAAAGAATTTAATACTTTGCATACCTTTATGAGAATTCTTTTAGTTGATATAAAAGAATTGTAGTATGGCTGTGGACATTTGTAATTTGTGTAGTTATCTTAGTTGTGCATGATTTATAAATGGTTGTTCTTGTTGTCCATATCTTTCTTTCTCTAGCATGTGCCAAAATAGCTTTTTTGGTTGTTTCTGCAGCCTGGTCCAAGAAGCACTTTAATTCAATGTTTCATAAAGCGGAACCGCGGCGCTCAAACCTATCATCTTTACCTCAATTTGAGCCAAGGTAAATCGTAATACTTTTATTTGGATTCTGATCTTATTAAACACTTTAATTGATCTATCTTTGTTCACCATCAAATAAATAGCCACAGATTTATGATTTGATGCATCTTTCTCCTGTTCTAAAATTTTAAAGTTGCACAAGACAGTGTGCTTCTGCTTCTCAAGCTGTATTACTTCAGTCTTGACATCTTTCTCTTTCAACAGCTTCTAATGATGATGGAAAATTCCTTCTTGCTGCTCGAAGATGTAGACGGCCAACTTATGCAGACTACATAATATCCCTAAAGGCTGATGATGTAACAAAGGGCAGTAGCAACTACATCGGGAAATTGAGGTAAATCCAACTTTCATACAAGGTTGTGCTTCCAAACCTTGCAGATTAAAATTCCTCATTTCTGCAATAACAGGTCTAATTTTTTGGGCACCAAGTTCACAATCTATGATGCTCAGCCTCCAAATGTCGGAGCTAAAGTTACTAAATCTCGCTCTACCAGAATAGTTGGAGTGAGACAAGTCTCCCCCAAGGTCCCTGCTGGCAACTATCCTGTGGCCCACATTTCATATGAGTTGAATGTCTTGGGTTCGAGGTGAGAGCTTAACCCCCTGTTGACAGACTTCTCATATTGAGGTTAATTCATAACTGTATTGTTTTAGGATTAACATTATTGAGTGAAATGAGAATCACCGTATTGCTAGCACCTTAAAAGGGTTATTTTGTAGTTTCATGTTTAGGAGTTGGTAAGTATATCAAAGAGGTGCATCTTTACATTATAATGCCTTTACCTGCTAATATAAGTACATATCATAACACAGGGGTCCAAGGCGGATGCAGTGCATCATGGATACTATACCAGCTTCTGCAATTGAACCAGAAGGTGTGGCTCCCACTCAAACCGAACTCCTGCCTGGGAACTTGGATTCCTTTCCTTCACTCCCATTTTTCAGATCAAAATCAACCCGCACAGATAGTTTCCGATCTGGAACTTTGTCAACGGAGAAAGATGAAATGCTAGTTTTAAAAAACAAGGCTCCTAGATGGCATGAGCAACTCCAGTGCTGGTGTCTCAACTTCAATGGACGTGTAACAGTAGCTTCAGTGAAGAACTTTCAGCTTGTTGCATCTCTTGAGAATGGGGCTGGTGGACAAGAGCAGGAGAATGTTATTCTCCAATTTGGGAAAGTGGGAAAGGATATCTTCACCATGGACTATCAGTATCCGATCTCTGCTTTCCAGGCATTCGCCATTTGTCTTAGCAGCTTTGACACCAAAATTGCTTGTGAATGACATCAGGTGCCATGCTGGTCTGACTTAACATCAATGTCTGAATTGACCACCGTGAACTTCTTTTTTAATTTCTCTTTCCTTTATAGATGTGTTTGTTTGAGATGGACTGTAGTGGCTGAACATAAATCCATCCTGTGTGTACCCAAGTAGCATGCTTTTGGTGCTATCTTATTGCGTCCACAGCTTACACTGTAATGAATATGACCTGTTGAGGTGGATAAAATTGAATACTGATAGAAGTATATGCTGCCATAGCATGGTCAATAGCCCACTTTCCTGGTTCATTAATTAAAGGTCATGGAAATATAATGGTTCGGGCACTCTTGACTTCTTAGTTGAACTTGGCAGGCGCTGAGGAGGGTGCTCTTGTAGAATGGGATGCCTCCAATGAATGCACTATTGCAGAGTCAATAATGAATTTGGGCAACTACATTGCTCCTTGTGCTGGCTGGCAAGAGAAGCTTATTCATGTTTCGCCTTTTTTCTTTTCTTGGTATGTCTTTTAACTCCCTGTATATTGTGAGCAAGTTCTTGTAGTCACATGGTCTGTTGTTTTAGTAGCGTTATTTTCTCTGCCGTTTTCTGAAATTTTAAACGTCAGATCCAATTGGTTTTGGATATTTGTATGAGGCCATCTAATGTTAGATTGCAGATTCTTGTCCTCTTTATTCAGGTTATTTCTGTAATCTTCTTGAAATTGATCTCACTAGATGATGCTTTTGCATTATGGCACAAATTCCTACTGTAACCTGCCTATATTCATAGGAAGCGAAGTGATGTAACGTGGGATGCCTGTGATGAACGATAAAAGGAACCCCACCAAAAAAAGGGGATTCTCATGTGGTTGTATTATAATTGCCTTACCCTGCGATTTTGTGATTGATCTGCGGTGCACAATGTTCATGCTATCATCTTCACCTGGACCCACTTGTTTCGTGGTTTTCTATATTCTGATACCCTCGCCTTTTGGTTCTCGTAAATAACCAAATATCAAAAAGGATCATATATTTTGACTTAAAATGCTTCCACTGGTACTTTGTGTTTGATTGATGTTTATGTGATTTTTTTTTGGAAGTTCTTTTGCATTCAGATATAACTAGGGGTACTACCTTTGGTACCTGTACATATTAATTAATCAAACTGTTTTTGTTTTGACTGTTTCTTTTTGAAAAAAAAAAACTTTATATATTTTCCTGGTACACATGCACAAAAAGAAAAACTTGGATACAAGGGTTAAACTCCTTGTTAAAGCTATAAATCAGGCAATTCTTGATTATAAAGTACATTTTAACCCCCAAACTATTAACACTGCTTCAGGAAAGCAGATGTTGATTTTGTTGCTTCATTACGGACCTTGACAAGTTTCTATTTTCAGTCTCTTTAGGCTTAGAATCATGGGATCATCCCATGATTCAGATGTTAACGCCACACATTATCAAGAAAATGTGTAATATTGTGAAATAACAAAAATAAGTTCTATTCGCACTAGACAATCTGCAGACCAAGAATAAAAAAGCTGCTCCATTATACTATTCCTGTATTCAAGGCTGTGCTTGAACATCCCATTCTTGTCACAAAGGGAGATTTAAGTCTCTAATTAAACAACAAATGGACCAGGTTAACCGTCAGCACCCAATTGATTGCCAAAAAACAGAACACCCCACTACAGTTATTATTTTCAGGAGATGGGATTGTAGTGTAATCAACAACGCACTACTTATGTGACATTAAGTACATCAGCAGCTTAATACACAATTAAACATCATTTCATTCTATGAGAACAGTAACATCATTCAATTCATAACAACTAAATAACATATCAAACGGGCACACCGCAACATTGAGCTGTTACACTCTTGATAAACTTAATGAAAACATATATGAGCCATTGCAGTGAAAAAATGCATTCTGAAGCTGCTCACCACGAAGCAATCATATCTGCAATTCCATCATATCACACCACCCCAGAAGCAGAAAAGAGACCAGGGACAGGGCCCCAACCAGGTCCCCCAAGTTCAGGACCCCAGCCAGGTCCCCCAGGTCCAGGACCCCAACCAAGTGTCAAGACCCCAGACGATTTACCAAGGGCCAAATATACAGAGATCCAATAAGAGATGCAAGAACCTGGTATTCTAACTCTAAAACCCTCTCAACATTGTACCTCAAAATGCTTACAAAAGTTAGATCTTGGTTTCATATATTATAAGAAACAATGTGTGTGGATTTACCTATTCAATGGAGTCTCTGGCATAGTTAGAAATTCACAACCACCACCAAAAGACAATTCTAACCTTTCACTCAACTTGTACATAAACCAACAATTCTTAGGATATGGAGTTGTACAGAACCTAACATTCCAGTAATATAATTAGTAAAAAATATGAGAAAGAGTTCTATGGGTAGAACCGCCAAATTTCAGTCAAGCAAAAGAGTAACATGACAATTGAACGGACAAATTTTCTACACCATTAGTTTAGCCAACTACAAGTGAATAAAGTGATCCTATAGATTAAGAAAAGAAGCTTATTGTTTCTTACTATTGACAATGCTAATCATCAAGATTGCTCAATGCAAAAATGCATTCAATAAGAAATAAATTGCACACGGCAGTAAGCTTAAAACCATTTCTTTAAATTTAACATGAAATGAAAACAAGGATGTGAATCTAGCACTAAATTTCCATCTGCTTTCAAGTAGATATCAGCACGATTACCAAATTATTGCTCAGAAAGCAAAACAAACATAAACTAAAAAACTAGAAACCAAAGCTTAGTCTAACCTTATTAATATTTGACCTTAATAAGCACTATATAATCAGTCTAGAACACAGAATAGAATAGAGAAAAAGGTAGCTCCAAATAACAAGCCGAATACAATCTCATTCCCAAAAGTAAATACAGTTACAATATACAAAACATAAAATGAATTGCTAAACTCCAATGGAAGAAAATAAAACTCTCTCTCTCACACACACACAATGTAGTTAAGCCTCAAATTACAATATTGGCACATTCTTCCTCAAATTATTACTGAAATTATCACCGAATAATTCGATCAATTTCTCAATCATCAGTTCATTCCCCCATAAAATCAAAATCATTCTCGGCAATCAACAAAACTCAAACAATAAATAAACTCAGAAGAAAATTCTAGAAAACTCTAAGCAAACTCGCATTCGAGATTGGGTAATTATAATCCACGCAATTCGGAATTGAAAAAAATGCTGGTTTTCTTTCCAAAATTCATTAAACAATGAAGAAAAAAGGAAAGAAAATTATCATATACAAGTGCCAATCACAACTGCAAAAGAAAACTAAATTGAGGCCTCAGATTAGCATACTGGCACATTCATCATAGCAACAACAACCCCACGATAACTACCGTGGATGCGCATTAATATTATTGCAGCTCTTGCCAATACTCTTGTCATCACCGGCGTAATTTAATCTCACTCCATTCAAAATCAAATTTTGAAAATTATCTAACAAAATTAGGAGAAAATTTTGATAAACGACATTAAAACGTAATTAACTTGGGTTGTTTCAAGTATTTCGAATGTTTTTTAGATACCAGAGGCAGCGCATACTATGTTAGGGTTAGGGTTTCGTAGAATGAAGTGAGAACTCGAATATATACACTTGTAATGGGCCAAAAGCCCAGATTATATGGATTGGGTATGTGGCCCATAGTTTTTATGGGCCATCAAATCAACTAAGTTTATTTTTTCATTTTTAAAATTTTGAGGAACATATGTTGTGAAAAAAACTATATATATATATATATTATTTTTTTTTGTAGTTCTAATTCTGCATTCAAATTAAATTTAATGTTGATGATATAAATTAGCGACTATTATAAATTTACACAGAGTGCAAATGTAATATATTTATGTGATTTATTTAAACTTTTCAAGAGTATAATAACATTTAAAACACTAACAAATTATCTGATATACGTGATAATGCTTTTACAATGTATATATATATATATATATATATATTAGAAGTATTAAAGACATGACCTATGTGACTGTTGTCTGGGCCGAGACTTGTCTCCTAGGTGGTTGTCTAGGCCCCGTAACAACTAACAACAATAGTATATTTCTAGCTTTTTCTTATCCTTTGGAACAATGTTTATATATTTTCTGTGGTGTTGCTTTTTGGACCATTGTGCAGCTTTTATAAGTGGTCCATCGTACGTTAGAGGTAGACAGTAAATTGTGAAATGAAGCTCAATCATTGAATTAAAGCTTGTGGTTTTTGTGTTTAGGACTCAATTGGTCTTTGCTGAGCACAGAAAAAATATGCATACTACATGCACTTAGGCCCGTGATGATAACCCATCAAAAAAAAATTAATGTTTGATTTTTTTTTTTATTGAATGATTTGGATTTAAAAGAAAAAAGTTTTCAAATAGTTCAAATATTATGTCCATCTTTTTTTTTATAATGGATAATATTAAAGAATATCGAATTCATCATAATAATTAAAATTAATTTTAAAATAATATTAAAAAAATGAAAATCCATGAAAATTCGAAATCATCCAAAAAAACTGCTATTGATAGACCCAATTTTCAAAGATAAGAAAAGTCATATCAACTCATACATGTTAAATTCATTACAAAACGTTCAACTTTAGTTATCTCTTTATATTCATTTGCTCAATGTGCGACTTTTTCGACACTTTTAACAATTTATTTGTTTTGGATCGAATAGTTAAAGCGGGCATTGATCCTCATCGACCCATAAGCACTCCACTAACAGCTATGAAATTTGTCATTTTATATTACTATTAATAGCTATCGGATTCTTCAATTTTAAAATGAGTTCGTACACATAATTTCCTTCTCTTTGTAGATAAATTTATCAAGTCTGATCCAACGTAAGGTGCATAAAGTCAGTAAAGGTTAAAATTTATGAAGAAAAATAAAATGTTGTACTTATTCAATTTGGCATGTTTACGCAAGATTGACTAAAAATCACATGCTTGATTATTATTATCACACCTCTTTTCCAATTTCATAGTTGTAATCACGAAATGGAATTTGGGTGTGGAGACATAATATCTTCAAATGATTTCAAATGTGTTGGTCCGATGATAAGTATCATGGGATTGGAGTGTTTTTTTTTTCTTTTTTATCATTATTATTGAAGGAGTTTGCTAATAGTCCAACGTTTAAAATTATAGGATTAGGTCAATCACAAGTTTACATTATCAATACGGTATAGACAAGGTATAGACAAATGAATAGCCATGTGATTTGAACTTTGAAGAGGACTGGAAAATCAATTGAGTAGTTTGAGTTAGTGCTCAAGTTGACAACGTAATTTTAATTAAAATATAAAATATTTAAAGTTAATATTAAAATTATTGAAAACTCGATCTATGATTTATAAACTTACTGGAATATGAATATGAAATCATCGATGGATTAAACACTCATTTCCAAACGTGATATGAATAAACCAAAAGTCAAGATTTACTTTTTAATATTTGCTTGAGAATATATCCGAATATATCGATACTTTCACGTGTTTTGGTAAACATAGAAGATAATTCTATATTTTCAAGTATGGAATAATTTAATATAATATAAATTAATAATTGAATATTTGATGAAATTCGAATCCAAAAATTTATAGATTTCTAAAATGAAGCTAGCTCAAAATTGGTTGGATTGCAGAAAAAAATGTCACACCCTAGAAACCTGGTCACTAATCATGAATCAAGATTCGAGATCTCAAATCAATTTAGCACCGAAAAGAGTTGGTTTAAGTTTGACATTTTTTCCTTTTTTAACAACTTTGAATAAGAATGGAGAGAGGACGAAGAAAATCCGATATCAAAACTTGATTAAAATGATTTATATATATATAAAGTGTTTAAAATGAGTTTATTTGTTACGTAAAATCAAGAATTGGTTTAATTACGTAAAGCAAACTAAAACTTAAAATTTTGTATTGTTAAATAAATTTTAAAGATGAACTTAAAATCAATGAGGTAAAACTATACAAGAAAAAGTATATACAAAAATATTAAATTATTTAAGTGTACTTTGAGCGAATACAAAGTTTAATGGTGTATTGTTGAATTGAAATTAGGGATAATGGTGAAGTTATGAGAATGGTTAAAAGAGTCATAGCATTAGGTATAGGCGCAGAAGGATGATAAGGGCGTGTTTGTCGGTGATCATCAAATCATAAATCAGCCTATCAGAATTCCAAGTGAGGAGGGGCTGCAAAACTTTTCCAAAGGTTTTTCTTCCCCAACTTTTAACCAAAAAGAACATAATAAGATATATATATATATATATATATATATATATATATATATATAGAGAGAGAGAGAGAGAGAGAGAGAGAGAGGGGGGTGGGGGTGGGGTAGGTGTGGTGTTGGGGCTATTAGGCCAAAAAGTATGAAAAGACAGTCCAAGGCCGGCATTAGGCAGATTGAAGGCCATGGGCCCACTTATCAGGTATTTCTACTATTGGGCCCCCATTTAATTGGTTCGTGCCATTGAGTTTTGAGTCAACTATTTTCGTAGCATCCCACTTTCCACAGACGCCCTTCTTGGAGGTATTCTCCATATTTTTCTTGCTTTCTTTTTTTTTTCTCCTTCATTTTATGACTCATTTTTTTTATTTTAATGTTTTTTTAGATATACTTAGCAATAAGGTTTAAAAAAAATCAATTAAACTATTATAAATTCAACCCAAAATCGATCTTAAACGCTTGTACGAATTTAATAAAAAATACTAGTTAGTTATTGTAATAAAATGTGAATTATGCAAATAAAATTATCTTCTTATGTGCGGTATACACATAATGTCCTACAAAAGGAAGAAGAAGAAGTGGGTTTTAAATTCCACATGATTAGTGGGTCCAAAGTATTTACTCCATGAAAGGGTAGCTCTATTTATTATGTTTATTTATTGGTTCACTCATTGTAAGGGACCCTGCCTCATTATCTAACACCTTTTTCTTTCTTTTTCAATAAATTTAATTTTGATTTTAGCTTACATTTACTTTACTTACAAAAGTTACAGAATGCAGTTTGGTAGGTCCAACAATTTCCCCAAGCCATCAAGTTGGTGTACGTCAATGGACCTCCCATAATTCATATCTCAATATGTAACATTAATTTTACATTCACGATTATACATATATATATTTATCATACAAGAAAAAATAAATACATAATTTTTTAAATACTAGTTTGAATATTAACGACAATAATAAAATGCATGTATCTCCCTTTTTACTATCTACCTAATTTATAGTTTCGCAAGAGTTTTATAGTGATTACGATGATACTTAAAGAGGGATGAAGCCTGAAAACTTAAAAAGAAAAAGGAGACGATTTTTCTTATCAACGCCTAATTGTACCATTATTTCACTCTGAAAACGAGATAAATTTTAATCCAAAATACGAATGTAATAATAATAGCCAAACATAACGTCAATAATAGATGGTGCAAAGGGGCGGTCTAAAAGAAGAAGGATAAACATTAATGGAATGTTGCGTATGCCAATTTGCGCATACAAATTATTGGAGGGTTTAAAAAGAAGGTTAGAAAGAGCTACAACAACATGCATATCCATTGGCTTTTATAACTTAGAAGTTAAGACTTTTTTGGTTGCAAATCCACTAATCCTTGACTCTTCAAGTCTAATCAGCCTACCCTACCAATCAGGGAACATGGATAAATATAACACGACATAGGATTCTAGGACCTAAAATCTTAACCCTTCAAAAGTAGCCAAGAATACAAGGAAAAGAAAGTAGTAGTAGGAAAAGGTAATTTGGCTGAGAGGGTAGCTAAACCTAAACCCCCATTGCCGAATATCAAGTTCATTGTATAGATAAAAAGCAATAATGGAAGATACATTAACCTAGGATATAAGGACATAATTAGTTCGAGTATTGAAAAGTTAATGTTGGTGCAAAATGATTAATGAGTTCAATGTATAAGCACAAGAAGATGGTGTTGTCACATATGATGCCTTCCGAAAGTTGCAGGTGCCATTTTGGTGCATATAGTTTTTGAAGTACTTTGTTTTGAAAAGGATATATCACCCGTAAAATTTTGTCATCGAGGTTTTTTTATTGAATCGATTGATTTCACATGCAAAATTTTATTTATAATTAATTCAATATAATAAGAATTGCTCATATTTGATTTTTTGAAATATTTGATGTCTGTAAATGTATGGATTATATTTATGACGAGTTAATAAATGATTATATTCTCACATATTATTCAAATTTTTTAATTTTTATCATTATTTTTGGTAAGGAAATACCCTATTATCAAGTTAAGTTACTTGGTTGGAGTCCTTAAGTAAATATCCTTGGAGCTATTCTAACATAATGGGTAAATAAGTAAATATCGAGGTTTGGTTGAACTTTAAGTAAGCAATTAGAAGGTCATTAACGTTAATAATAATTCAAGTTAACTTTCCAGTCACGTGTTCCTGGTTTTTATAATACGATAATTCAGAATCTGTGGCTAACAGTTGTAGTTAAGATGGCATGTATAATGCTAATCATGTAATGCCCCATTAGCTTTATTTCCTACTGACCCCACCTTGATCCGTCGTTTAGTGAATACAATGGAAAATAAGATAGTACACTCCAAACTCTTCAATTGTAACCAAATTAAACTTATATTAAATTTTATTAATATCCTCACTTCTAAACTCTTCACCTGTAACCAAATTAAACTTATATTAAATTTTATTATTATCCTCGCTTCTAAATATTTATCACTTAAGACAAAACTAATTATGGTGTAATAATAATTTTTATACATGAGATGAATCTTTCCAACATGAGTTCCTAATAGGTGGGTGGATTATGTGTGCAAGGTGTTAGGGTGGACTATATGTGCAGGGAGTCGATTTGGGATTTTCGGAGACAGTATCAAATTAATATGACATAGAGTGGGTAAATATTTATTTAAAAGGTATTGTCCGTTTTAGTTAGAGTCGTATTATTTTATCTTGAAAATGCTCGTATTGAGAGAAAGGCTAGCCTTTTACTTATAAAATAAAAGGTAACCGTTTATTCATTTTACGTGGAATAAATCAATTCTCCACAAATGCCATATATAAACATCAAATCATTAAAATTTCTCCACAAGTGTATCTGTGGATTGAGCAAAACTATCGAAATTTGAGACTCATATGATTACTAAGTCTCATGTCTATTCCTTTTTCATGTGCATAGTTCACAAAATTCTATAATCCATCTAAATTTGTCGAGGTAACCATAAACTAATGTTAGCACTGTCATGTTACTTACAACCTTCGATGTAATTATAGTTCGACAAATAAGTACAAGTTATCGTAACATGTAGTCCATATGGCATAAAAATAACATTGGACCATGAAGCATGGGGCAAAACCCTATAACAATTAAACCCATAAATAAAATAATCTTCAACAGTACATGGCATTGAAGATGGCAAAGAAAAAAATAATTACTAAAATATTTATATAATTTAACTTATTATAAGCCCTACAATTCATTTCCCAAAAAACATGTAGTTGGGCGGTACTGATATTTGCTAGAATATAAATACAGCAAAGTCCAATCCGTCCCACTCGAGGGAGGAGAGAGATTCCCGGAGAACCATGCGTGGGCTTAATAATTAAATCCAATTATTCTATTATAATTAATTAAATAATTTAATTATTAATCCCATTATCTTACTGCAAAACAATCAACTTTACGTGCATTACAACTCAGCACACTGCGTACTTGATTGGAAATTAAATAATAACAATCTGATTTGCACCTTAATTTCTGAGCACATAATTCTAATAATTATGAATTTTTTTATTGATATAATTGTTTAAAAAGCAGAAGGATGGTTTTCAAATCTTACAAGTGCAAACAAAACTTAAGGGTGCGTTTGGTGGAGGAAAATTATGGACAGGAGGGAAATTGGAGAAAGCAACATGATTGTCCTCCTATTTTTTTTATATATTTTATTGACAGTAATTTTGATGATCTATCTTCATATTGAAAATTATTCTACCAATCGTATTCCTTTAATCGTTTCTACCAAAACAGTGGGGCTACACTCATTGTACATGTATGGGATGCAGTATCTGGTGTGTAAGTATTCGATTTACTATAAATTTGAATATTTAATAATTGTTCGTACAATTAATATACGATGATACATTGTGTTGAAAAAAAATTCATCCCACATTAATTAAACACTTGAATGTCATGTGTCTTATTAGCAAGATGTCAGCCTCTCTCCCCAAGAAACATCATTTTCAAAATAAATCATGATATTTTAACTAAAACGGACAATACTTTTTGAGCGGACATTTATCATTACATACCACATAATTACAAGGATAACATGAATCCTACCCAAAATTGTCTTGTACTGAAAGCCGACGGTGGAGATATACTAATGCCAACTTTATATCTATGCCCTTAAATTCAAATTTTAATATTAACAATTTTTTTTTATTCTACATACTCAAAATTGGCACAGAAGTATCAGCTTTTGGACATAAAAAGGGACAGGTCTATGGACTCCATGCTGAGACAGTGCCAACCCATTATACCATGTCCCTTTCATGGACTGACAATATTGCCCCTCATTTAATCCAATGAGGGAATTAATTGTCCGAATCTGACTAAGGGTGATATCGTCATTAAATCGTCAAGAGAATTAGCAATGCTGTACTGGTAACATTTTGTGCAGTGTCCAGTTCTCCCCAGTTGATGCAAACGTGGGGACACCTCACTCTTTTTGTTAACCACTTAAAAAAAACGACCGTTTTCTCAACTATTCGTCTAACCCTATTATGATGGGAACACTCCAATTTAATATATTTTCACACGTAAATAAATAAATAAATAATATATTTTCACACATAAGTTTTGATATAATTGAAATATGACAAGTAAAATAAAATTAAACCCCAAGACAAATTTTAAGGGTTTCTTTTTGTTTAGTGCAGCGCTAGTTCAATTTGATTTGAGATTACATATTCAAAATCTTTTTAAAGGTAATTTAGGAAGTAGCCACGTTTGTAGTAAAAATAGATCATTTTGACTGATATTTTATTGGCGCACATGTGTTTTTTTTTTTTATATTAATTATAGTTTGAATCGAATTCACAATAAAAAAAAAGACTTCTATAATTATACTAAAAAAGAAATGATATATTGGTTATCTATTAGAGTTCAGACAAGAATTATTAATTTTATTTTTTTAAGGAAAATCGTCGAATATATATCAATCATTATATTTTTTAAATTCATCAAGTACAAACTTTATATCATATATAATATCAATATATCAAATACTAAATAAAAAACTACTACATATAAATTAACATTCATATTAATAGGACTCAAAACCAAGACCTCTCCGATATGGAACCTCGACCTTCACTTTCTTAAATTCAAGAATTATTAAATTAATCGTCATTTATGTGCATTTTAATTAAAAAAAAAGAAAGAAAAAATTAAATATTGGTGAGACAGCAAAACCCACTCATGCATATCTATTTCCAAATGAAATAAATATGGGGAAATTATTTAAAAAAAATTGAAGATATATGATTTATCCATGAATTAATTACTGCGCGCTACACCTGTAAACAATATATCTAAGCGTAGCTTGGTCGGCAGTAATGCAGGTTGCAATGAGTTATGAGTGTGTACGGTGATAAAATGAATTGAAATTTGTAGATTACATTATTTGAAAGCTAAAGCACGTCGCAGTTCTCAATCACACATCTCCACATGCAATTACATTTCTACCCCGTCACACTATTGCTCCATTTATTGAACTGTCCTCCTACTTTCCTTCAAGAAAACCAATATCCTTTTTCACAGCAGCATTGAATTTCATATCTTACACAAGCTGTACTGCTAATTTTTCCCAGCATTAATTTGTTTTTGAGATCTATTTATGAGTACAAAGATCTAGAGTTATGAATGAGATCCATACGATCACAGTTGAAAAAATATTTTTAAAATGAAACATAATGTAAGTCTGTATTTTCATAATCATTTCACGGATCATATCATTAAATTGTCGGTTCAACTGATTTGATAAAAATAGGGTATATTTTTTCTTATATTATATAAAATAATAATATAATAAATTAATTGTTATCTATTAAAAAAAATAAAGGTAAAAAAAGTTAATTAAAAAATATATTTAATAAAATTTAAAATTCAAACAACCACATGTATAGAATTAAATATCAAGATTAAATTTTTTGAAAAAAATTATTTTGATCGGTTCTTGACTAATTTTGATCGATTTTATTGAATTTTTAATTAATTAAAATCAATCACAACGAATCAAATTGAAAATTGATTCTTGATTTAACTAACTTATTCGATTCGATTTTTTAAAATACTAAGTAATATTTAATTTATGCATTTACAAGATTATTAGTAGTAATTTTTCGACCTAAGTAGTCTATATGGAATGAAGGTATAGAGTTAAATGTTACTGCAAAAGTCATTAGTGGTATGCGATTGCCGCCATGATTACGATGTGCCCACTATGTTGAGGGTAATTATTGGTACCAATTTTTCTTATCCTTCAAATTATTAGTTGTTTATCCAAATCACCAAGTGCAGATTGATGAGCTCAAGGATAATTAAAATG
Organism: Paulownia fortunei; assembly: GCA_019321725.1. Taxonomy (NCBI): domain Eukaryota; kingdom Viridiplantae; phylum Streptophyta; class Magnoliopsida; order Lamiales; family Paulowniaceae; genus Paulownia; species Paulownia fortunei. The sequence goes on along the minus strand of CM033109.1, from coordinate 1,453,198 downwards.
GGCAAGTTAGTTTCCTTTCAATTAAGGATCTTCACTACACATGCCATTATATGGTATCAATAATGAAAAAAAGTAGATGAAGACCCTTTGGAAATTATGAAATTGGTTGTCAATCACTATTCACCCACATCCCATAATTCTCTTATCAACCAGTTTTCATTATAGAACATTTAATAAAGTAATACTTTTTTTTTTTTAAATCCTATTTACACAATATTGGAAATTGAAAAGGTTTAATAGAGAAAAAAGCGAATCTGCAGAGTCCCAAATATATTGACTTATTCAAATATGTCTCGTTTTTTTGTAAGATTTATATCCGGTTAAAAAATTTAAATTTATAAATAACAAATTAGTTGTATTTGTTTGGATAGTTTAAAGTTGCTATGTATTTTCATATCATTTAGCACTCATTGAAATTATTTTTCAATAAAATTTCAAAAATTAAAATACCTAAATTTGGAGATGTTTGAAATTATTAACTCATTTTTTTTTTAATCCAAATGTAATCCTAGTTATTTTGCTCCGACTCTGCAGTGGTTTTTCGAACGTAGCAGACTATGATTGGCTGGCACTGATATCATGATTAACGCAAATCACATCAGACCATTCCTAACTTCTCTCACTCCCTACTGCTACTAGTAGTGTATAATTTCCAACGTGGTCCCCTCCATAATCTCGTCCGTCAGATCCAGCCGTGCATTTAGAATCATGAGATTCCCTTGCTTGCTCTATTTAACCCTCTATTGTTTATTTACATTATTGGGAAAGTCAATGTTCTAAAATTTACTCGTACAATAATAACATGCACATCAGTGCTGCTATTAAATTTTGGATAATTGTGAATAAAAATAACTCAATTATAAGAGTGGGTTTCTTTTGGTTCCACAGAAAATTTTAATTTTGAACCAAAGAAGTATAAACTTTATAATTTTATAATTTTTATATACAAAAAATTAAAAAAATATAAAATTTATTATCTGTAAATCATTTAAAAATTAATGATGGCACATCATAATTTTTAACAGAATGACCAGTGGTAAACTTTTATTTGAAATATATAAAAAAAACAATAGAATTAGGACTGAGGGAGTAGTTGATAACTACCCTATATACAAATTCTTTTTTTGATAAATACACATTTACAAATTCTCCAATTTATAGAAGTAGAATCTAAAATCATTTGTTTCTTGTAACTGTCGAATTTAATATTTTGTTTAATATTTTTATATCACAGATATATGTGAAGCATATATAATATTTTTTCAAAATATATATTTAATATCATTTAATTTAAATTAAATATCAAATTGCAACAAAATAAACACCCAAGGTGATTTGTACCCCACTACAGGCCCGTCACACACATTTTTCTACGGTCGCGCTTTGCTTCAACCTGATAAGGCCCCCACCGTTAAATCAAACGGGTAAAATCCACCCAGGACACGTGTCGTCCTCCCACTTGTTGATTCATACACTAGTTAAATCCTACGTCACTACAGGTGACATCAAATATAAAAACTCTAAAAAAACCTTATCTTCTCTACAATAAGCCTCTCACTCCACCTCACACCCTCTTTCTCTCCTGTTTCTCTGCCTCTATCGCTCAGATCCAGAGCTGAAAATTTACCATTTTAGCCCTCCCATGGCGTACTCGTTTCCGGAGGAAGTTCTTGAGCACGTCTTCTCGTTCTTGCACTCCGATAAAGACCGAAACGCTATTTCGTTGGTGTGCAAGTCGTGGTACGAGATTGAGCGGTGGTGCCGCCGCCGTATTTTCGTTGGGAACTGCTATGCTGTCTCTCCAGAGATCGTGATCCGGAGGTTTCCGGAAGTGAGGGCGTTGGAGATGAAGGGGAAGCCGCATTTTGCGGATTTCAACCTCGTGCCGGAGGGTTGGGGCGCTTACGTCTACCCATGGATCGCAGCGATGTCGGCGGCTTATCCGTCGCTTGAGGAGATCAAGCTCAAGCGCATGGTGGTGACGGATGAGAGTCTGGAGCTGATCTCGAAGTCGTTTAAGAATTTCAAAGTTTTGGTGCTCTCCTCTTGCGAGGGGTTTACGACGGATGGTCTCGCGTCGATTGCGGCTAATTGCAGGTTAATAATTGGAAAATGAAATACCTAATGTTTTCTCTTGTATCTTTGTCTTTTTTTTTTTTTTTTATCTTCCTTTTCTCTGATGGAAGTTTGTTTGCTTGAATGGGGAGTGGAAATGCCAAGAAAGTTTGGATTTTTGAGCTAATAGTAGTAGTTCGTTTTGCAGCAAATGTCCATATTTATTTATCGAGTGGCAATGTCGTAATTATTAAATTTTCTGGGGCTTAATGGACAACCTAGCGCTAGAACTAAAAGTTTAAACCTGCCTTCACGCAGCTTAAAGGAGGGAAAATTTTGTATATGCTTTAGGTTGTGGATTCACGATTCATTATATTCCCAAGGTATTTAACTGTGTGCTTCCTTGTCAGCGGAATATTAGATCTCACTATTAAGCTTTTGTAATTTTTTCCCAAGTAACTTGGGGATATATAAGAAAGATCTGAATGTTTCTTGCATTATGGGTGGAGTTCTTCTGTTAGCGCAAGTTGTTATTCTCAGAATGTGAACACAGCTGCTTAGAGTTGAGGAAACTTGTTTTTCTCATGGATCATGCAGCCATTTTAATTACCGTGTCTAATTTGCTGATTTGTGGATGATTCTTTGTTGGTTGTCCTTGGATTATAATGACATGTATTCCAGTTGTGGATGATTTGGCGGACTGTCTGACCTTTTTGATTACTGACTATATTCTATGTTTTGCTGCTTTATGTGGGTACTCTCGAATAATCATGTCTTTCCTTTATGTTCTTTTTGTGGTTTTACTCATTATCTGGAGTTCCTTCAGTGAAAAGATTATGGATTCTATAAGATATTGAGATGGTGGGCAACACATTTGCATTATGATTTAGTGAAGTGGTTAGACATGCTGAGAATTGTTAATTAATTACTTGAAATGGTACCTCATATGCAGTATTAATTATGACATCAATTATTTAGTGTAATACACGAGAACTGTTAATACTGTTTTCTATTACCAAGTTATTGGTTCTTGTTGATTACCACTTTCTGAACATGCCTGGTCATTTATTTTGATACACTACAGTTTTCATAATTGTTGTATTATTTTCAATGCAGGAATCTCAGAGAACTAGATTTGAGGGAGAGTGAAGTGGAGGACCTGAGTGGGCATTGGCTTAGCCATTTCCCCGACAACTGCACCTCACTGGTGTCACTTAATATGTCTTGCTTAGGCTCTGAGGTGAGTTTCTCCGCCTTGGAGCGCCTGGTTGCACGGTCCCCTAATCTGAGTACTCTTCGGCTGAACCGTGCTGTGCCCCTTGAGAAGCTCGCAAACCTACTTCGCCATGCCCCCCAGTTGGTTGAATTGGGTACTGGTGCCTATTCAGCTGAAATTCGATCTGATATCTTGTCAAACCTGACTGAAGCATTTTCAGTCTGTAAGCAACTCAAAGGCTTGTCCGGTTTTTGGGATGTGGTTCCTGCTTATCTTCCAGCTATGTATTCTGTCTGCTCTGGAATCACTTCGCTGAACTTGAGTTATGCTACCATTCAAAGTTCTGATCTTGTCAAGCTTGTTATCCAGTGTCGAAATTTACAGCGTCTTTGGGTATGATTCTAGCTAATTGTTTATTATGTCATATGACTGTTGAATGAATTAAGCTACATGCTGTTTTAATAGGATTGTTAATTACAAAAGGAAATACTTCTTGAGTTAGAATTAAGAGCTGCAATGTCTAAATTTCAACATGTCAGTTTACTTATTCAATGCCTTGGGACAAATCTTTTGCGTTATTAATTGTTATCATTCGAAATTCTGTCCATTATCTGTGCCATTTTGTTGTATTATATCCTTTAGTTAATCAACACATGACTGCACACAGGTTCTGGATTACATTGAAGACAGTGGTCTTGAAGCCCTTGCCGCATCTTGCAAGGATCTGCAGGAACTTAGGGTATTCCCTTCAGATCCTTTTGGAGCAGAACCTAATGTGTCTTTGACAGAACAAGGGCTTGTCTCTGTCTCTGAAGGTTGCCCCAAACTCCAGTCTGTTCTCTATTTCTGCCGCCAGATGTCAAATGCTGCATTAGTTGCTATTGCAAGGAATCGGCCTAAGATGGTCCGCTTCCGACTCTGTATTATTGATCCTCAAGCTCCTGACTACATAACCCTCGAACCACTTGATACTGGTTTTGGAGCCATTGTGGAGAACTGTAAGGAATTGCGGCGCCTTTCCATGTCTGGCCTCCTCAGTGATCGCGTTTTCAAATATATTGGGACCCATGCCAAGAAATTGGAGATGCTTTCTGTAGCTTTCGCTGGGGATAGTGACTTGGGCCTCCATCATGTGTTGTCTGGTTGTGAAAGCCTCCGGAAACTAGAGATCAGGGACTGTCCATTTGGGGACAAGGCTCTTTTGGCCAATGCTGCAAAGCTGGAGACAATGCGATCCCTTTGGATGTCTACTTGCTCCGTAAGTTTTGGAGCATGTAAGCTGCTCGGTCAGAAGATGCCCAGGCTAAATGTTGAAGTTATAGATGAGAGAGGTCCACCTGATTCAAGGCCCGAAAGCTGCCCTGTTGAGAGACTTTATGTTTACCGGACTGTTGCTGGACGAAGGGTTGACATGCCTGGTTTTGTTTGGACTATGGATGAAGATGCAGCCTTGAGATTTTCTTGATCGACAGTGCAACATAGGAATTGAAATTCCCTATGGTTCTTGCTTATATGATTGAAGCAGGTACATACATGCTCTATGTGCTAATCATTCTACTTTTATTTCAGCAATGCTTTGTGATTGCAGTGCCAGTGGAAAGTGGGAACATGCCATGCCCAATGAGGGGTTGAGAGAGAGGCTTGCGAGCTCAAATGCCATCAATTTTTCACTTGGCTGAGCTATTCATTGCAATCATTGCATTCGGTTAATAATAAAGATGCGATCTCTTATTATCATTAGATGTATGGTAGCTGAGTAATTTGTTTTGGTAGTATCTATGTATACTATGCGCGCACTTGTGCAAGCTTTATGTGGCTGATTTATATTGTTTAAAGCATCAAGTGCTCGTATTTCTGAGTCGATTCCAATATCAGATATTGTCAATAAAGTGTGTATATCTATCTACACGCATAATCCTATTAACTGCGAACTATTTGGCACCTGGTTTGAAGGTTATTAAGTGATTGGTTGTTATGTACAAATCACCCCATAATGATAATCTTTGTCATTCTGCGACTTAATTTACATTCAACCATACATTTTGCGTTATATTTTTTTCATCATATGTTCCCTCTCTGAAAAAATTCTTGTTGGCCCCAAAATGATTACCGTTTAAGTTGTAGATAAAAGTTCAAATGTGATTGATTTAGGATAATAAACTGTGTGTGTGTGTGTGTGTGTGTTTTGGTTTTGAAAATAACATCTCAGAGAGGGCTTGGACTGCAGTGCCATGTGCTGGATTCTGAAAGAAACGAGCAGAGTGGTGTTTTAAACTTTTCTAATTTTGTTAACATCACTGCAAGGTTCATTCATTCCTCGGCTCTCCACAGGCACATCATCACCACTAAAAGAAGGGCCAACTGAAATTTCATATCCCTAATATCATACACTTATCTCTGGTTGTTAATATATTATATATGTATATAATAAATTTTTATTTTTATTTCTGAAAAAAGAGAAAAAGAGGAAACGAGATGAAAGACACAAATCATAAATGGGCAGATAGTAACACAACACCAACACCCCACCATTAGGAGAAAAGGAAAAAAAAAATAATAATAAAGAGGAAAAGTAAAAGGAAAGGCTGACATCTGCCAAGGTGGGGGTACATGTCTCCATCACTTGTGAACAAACAGTTCATTGACTTATGATTCTTTTCTATTTTCTATACCTATTCTTTCATTTAATTAAATTGAATTAACACTGTAGTAAGTAAATGATTTCTCTTTATTCAATTACTGGGTTTTTACTCTTTTTAACTTTTTATTTTTTCTCATGGCGTAAGGATTAAATTTTTTCTTATTGGTCATCAAAGTACAAATATCTGATTCTACATTTGAAAATCAGAAATTACAAATAAAATAGAGAAACAGAAAAATAAAAAATATCCAAAAAAGCTTTTATTTTTCAATTTTGGCAGAAACTCAAGTCAAAAGAGGAGAAGCCAACTAGTTGTCCAACTCTTATTTAGATGAGTTTTATGCTAAACTTATGAATTATAACACTCCCTGTTACTTTTAGAATTGTAGGATATTGGGGAAAGGACATATTCGCCAGGAAAAATAACAGTCTTCAGTTATGGTAACTTTAGTTTCATCTTGGTTGGGTTCGATGCCTCTTTTTTTTTTTTTTTTAACCTTTTACTTTTCTGTATCCTCCACTACTTTTTTCTTCATTGACAGGCTTCTTGGCTACATATGTTAAAAGAGTTTTTGTTCTTCCACAATCCTGTATTATTGTCTTATTTTAATTTTGTCGTGAAATTTTAGATAAAAGTTGAAAAAAATAAAAAAAATATTTTACATTTTTTACTTTTAAAAAAATGCATTACATTATTATTTTATATAAGAAATTACTATTGAGACACATTTACTCTTATAAAAAATAAGACGTAAAAAGAAAAATTGCAAAAAATAAGGACGATTAATTTAGAACAGAGAAAGTATATATATAGTGGCTTAGGGCAAACAATCTAAAGATCCCATCATCACGAGATAATTTGTTGTGAAGTCTCTCTCAAATTCATTTGTAATCCCTGGATTTTGTGGAATTTATATTCTTTCAAGGAATCTACTTTGAGCAAAATACAGGTCTCTTATTTTGATGGTGAGAAGATAGTACATCCTTGCATTATTGCATTGTACTTTTTGCCCTGAGAGAGTGGAGGAGATGAATGCTACTACCAAAAAAAAAAAAAAAAAAACTATCAGAAAATAGATTTGGCTTAAGGAAAGGTCACATAAACAAAAGCAATATTTTTTGCAGGATTTTCTTTTATTTTGACTCTGACAATACGTGATGCTTTTGATCTGTAATTATGTTGTCCAGACAAGTCAAAAAGCTTTAGACATGGATCACTGTTCTAGTCCTACAACTAGGGCTTGAGTTATTAATGTCTGAATCCCACTTTCCATTAACTTGTGGACAATAAAATCTCATGGGCCCAAAAGACTAATAAACTTTTTACTTGAGACAGCATAGCCCATCTAATCATGAAAAACCTAATGTATGCTTTTTACTTGTGGCTTTTAGGCTTCTGGAGGAGCTTTAAGAAGTGGACTCAATGTGTTCTGTGTATTAGATTACTAGTAGTATGTTCTAGGGAAAATTACTCCACAAATTCTTGGAAATTAGGATGTAAAAATCTAAACAATTTCAGTGAAGCTGCTAATAGTTCAAGAATATCATTTCATTATTTGCACAATTTCATAGTGACCCTGGGCCTTGTATTTCAGCAGTAAAGCTACAACATTCAGAAAGCATCGGAGTAGTTCGAAGAGACATTAGACATAACAAACCAAAAAGGGTTATAACACTTAACTTGTTGGACCTTGAATTGTTTCTAAAAGATGCTCAATTCTGTATTTCATTACAGGTTGACCAGACTTTGTTTTCTTAAACATTTTCTCCTTCAGAGCTCTTCTTCGAGCTTCGGCTTGCTGTTTCTCTTCCTTCTTTGCCTGAATCATGGCTTCCCTCTCCATTCTAGCTTTCTCTTCCTCCTCATGTTTCTTCTCATACAACTCCCTAAGACTTCGGGCATTCTTCTTGCTTCTTTTATTCTGGTTAACATAACCACCTTTGTTTGTTCCATTTTCACCCTGTAGCAACAATTAAAATTGCAAATTAGACCAAATTTCTCCTACAAATCCACTAATATGTTTGAATGTGAGCAGCACAGCAAATATGTATATACCCTACAATGCTGAAATGGCCACATGTCTAGGTTACCCTGTAGCAACAATTATAGTAGCAAGTTAGACAACATTTCTCCTAGAAATCCACTAATAAATATGTATATACCCTACAATGCTGAAATGGCCACATGTCTAGGTTACCTGTAGCAACAATTATAGTTGCAAGTTAGACAAAATTTCTCCTAGAAATCCACTAATATGTTTGGAGATGAGCAGCATAGCAATTATGTATATACCCTGCAATTATACTCATACTTCAAGACTAGCTGCCCCCCTCCCCACGTACACAATCCCAAGAAAAACAAGAAAAGAAAAGAAAAAAACAGAGATTGGACTGGGAAATAAAATTCACACCTCCAATGGTCTTTCGGCAGTGGAAGGAATATTCAGCTGCTCTTGCTGCTTTAATGACCTCTTATATTTCTGCACATACTTAGCATTTTTATAGAATTCTCTTTGCTTTTCTACAAAACAAACGAATTAGTAAATAGACATAATAGAATACCATAAAAATTTCCTTCATAAACATTAGTTATCTCATGATTCTAGACATATTTGTAATGTCAGTAAACCTCCCAAATGTAAAACTTTATCAACAGTAGAAGCAAAAGAAGGCAACAAAACCAGCTCAAGACTTGACAAACAGAAATTCCACCTAAGTGATTGATTTGGATTCAGTGAATACCTATATATGCTCAAGGTCTCTGCGGGGTTCAAATCGAATCCCAACATTAATGAATGTTAGGCCCAAAACTTTGGAAACCACTCATTTTTTTGGTCCTATCAAATTCCTTCTGCCCTACCTCTCACTGCACTCATCTGGATCTTGCAAAATCTTGTCTGCTGAGCTTCAACACCCTCCTTTCCCCCCAGCCCAACAACAAAAAATCCAAACATCTAACTTCCACATATCACTTGGCCTTCTTAACCATTGACCATTTTCAGTTGTATTATCTGTATTGATTAATGAGAAATAATTTCACTGCTTCATACTTTTAATCAAAGACTAAGCAGAACAATTTTGCTCTGATGAGAAATTTGACACATTGAACCAGCCATCATAACGCTTGACTGCCGCCACCCCCCACCCAACAATAACACTAGACACGGATATCAACCGGCCTAATCCAAACTTCCAAATGAAAAGATTATATTATACAAAATAATTCAAACATGATATAATTCATTAATGGATCATCAATGCAGATACTTCACAACTTTTTCTTCAACATAGAAAAGTACAATAACTGCAAGAACTGATCTAAAAGCAATATCTAAACAATGCAAATGCTACCACGTAAAATCTAATAGTATAATTTTATCCATTAGTGAAGTCAATTTTCTAGCTACTTACTTCACATAAAACTGCAAATAAAGCAAAGAGCTCTGAAAAAGTAGTACTCCATAAAGAAAGAGAAAGGGAGAAACATACTGATCACCGAAGGGTTATAATTTTCGTTCCTAGTCTTAGCATTCGCGAATGATTCCAGTGACAGGCCGCCTCTCCCTCCCAATCTCTGCATATTCTTTTTCATCTTCTTCTTGTTCATGATCAAATCCTGCCCGCCCATTTTCCTCCCTTTATTTTCATTACGCTCTGAAATTCCTCCATTTTTCTTCATCGCAACGATTTAATTCAATATTTCAATCTATTCTCAAAACCCCAAGTGAAGAAGCAAACCCTAATTGAAATAATCGAAACGGGGATTTTAGGGTTTACGAGCAACGAGGTTCTGCTTTCTTTCCTCCCTTTATTTTTTAGGACCTTCCGAACAAACCAGACCTAACAAGGCCAATAAAAATTGGGCCGGGCCTAAATAATGTTTTAATATTTAGGAAAAATTTATATATCCAAAATTCCTGTTCCACCTACTTTTCATTTCAAAAGATCCAATAATTAACTTTTTTACCCTTTTGGATAAAATTATCCTTAAACTTCTTACATTAAGAAATTTTTTATTTATTGATATTCAATTTTAAAATAATTTTATTTTAAATGTACTCATTTATTTGTAGTAAAAACTTTTACAAGAAAATATTTTTCTCCAAAAATTTAGTTTATTAAAATTAAAATCTTCATTGATACAAATTAACCGAACAACATACAAAAAATTTATATTAAAAAAATCAATTCATTAAATTTCTTAATCTTAGAAGTCAAGGTTAATTCAGTTAAAAAAAACAATTGTTGGATTTTTTAGTATGAAAAATTAATGAAATGAATTTTTTGGATTGAAAAAATATTTTGATAGATATTCTGAATAAAAAGATTTATTTTAAGGATTTTTTAGTTGTCCAACTCGGAGATGCAATTTGACTAAATGATCATAAATCTTTACTGAATGTGTAATTTTTCTTAATTTTTATTGGTAGGACTTGTGTAGATCTAAGTTTAGACATATCAAAAAGTACAAGCGAGGCCCAAGTTAATGTTATTTACATGCTCCTACATAATTAATACCATAAATATTTTTCAAAAGTAATGCCCATTTGATTTTTTAAAAATATTTTATTAAAGTTTGTCATTATTATTTACATTATTAAATACGACCTTAGCATTTATCTTTGATCTTCCATTTGTTTTAAAAACTTCCAAAACTACCTACCATTTTAAACTTTTAGAAAATTATGGTTTACTTATCATATATGGAAACCAATATGCAACCTTAATAATATTGATATACGAATCAAAATTTGATTTACAATCTTTCAATTTTTCTTTATAAATATATTTTTTTTGAAAACCTAAAGTGTTTTTTTTTTTTTTATGCATCACATTAAGAGTGTAACAATTTTTTAATCAAACTTTATTTGAAATAAACCAAAATCTTAGAAGAGGCCGGCATAAATATTTCAATATCGTCGCATGGTAATTAGTTCATATAACTAGACACACACTTTTATTCTTTTCCTTATTTGAAATGATATTACAATTATAAAGAATAAATTACATATCTTTAGCCACGACTAAAAATGCTCGACTTATATAAACTCTAGAAGTAGAACAATAAGCAGCAATAAATCAGATAAACTTATCTAGTACCAGAAACTTCCTAACATTATCAAATCTTATCTACATTATTTTCTGCTAAGAGACATAGGCTTGTTTGCCTCTACATGCGCATATTAATAATCATTGAGAAATAAAAGATGTGTCCCACTTGAAGAAAAGAGACAATGTCAGTTATAAATATTTGATCTTTTTGTTTGCTCAAAACTCTATGCATTGGGCATGAAAATCGTTGATGCCCCCTCTAAAGTAGAAATCTCTGCTTTGAATAAATTTTGTGTAAAAATGGGAAAATGTGAAATATTGGGGCTCTAACCATTGAGATGGTTGTTAAAATACCCTTTTCATCTTTTCTGTATGTGGGAATTCAGATTCAAGACGTATTTTGGGCCCAATATGTGAAACTTTCTTTTGTTTCATTCATTCAAATTGCTACTACCAATAATGAAAAAAGCTGGACTTTTTGTGCTTCAATTAGGTGGTATGTACCTATTAACTTTGACAGAGATTTGCGTCTGTTTTTTTGAAGATTGCAATCATTATAATTTATGGCCTTTTTTTTTTTAGAATGATAATAAATATCGGATATGATTTTCTACTATAAATTCTATTGTCCAATATATATATAATTCTATCCGTAAAGTGTACACATAACATCAATCAGGCTAATGTAATAGAGAAATTTGTCTGAAAAAATATCTATCTCTCTCTCTCTATATATATATATATATATCATTTTTCCAAAAACTAGAAAAGTGCAACAGACAGACTGGACCAACCTTCATTACTTTGGACCTCCTTACAGTATCCATACATCATCAAATATTACATTCTTCTGGTTCTGGTTTAATACAAATTAGTTGCACATGAAAAGGATATATGTCTATTGTCTAAAGTACAGGGGCCTGTAATTATTACAACACAGCAGATAAATCATTTATGTTATGCATCAATCTTTGTATGGTGTTTTATGTCATGCTAGGTTCTTTAGATTGGACTAGAACTATTCCAGGGACTTGATCACCATAATCGAGAACGACGATCTCTAATTCGTGCTTGTTAGATGGATTTTCTGAGTTCTCTTGATGAGGCTGATCAAGTGCTTTCAGTTCCATCATGATAGTACTAGTTGTGATATCATGAACCTTGGCTTCTGCAGCAGGTAGAATCTGTTGTTTTCGATTCTTATTCTTGTACACGACGTATAAAGTCATCTGTATGATCCCAAATACGAAACCCACAATGTTTGGTGCCTGAAAGATCATGTAACAACGAAAGATAACACTCAGCATAATTTAACTAAGAAAAAAAAAGGAAAAAATTAAAGGGGAAAAAAAAAAAGAATTAATGCACTCACAGCAATGAAGAAATCCCTGATCAAAAAACCATAGAAAAACCATACGACAGCGCATATTGTGAGGAAGAAAGAGAGTGAGAATGGCATAAATTCCACGCTCTTGGTTCTTATAACTTGCCTCTGCATAGACACAAATTCAATCAAAAATAGATAAAAATAAAAATAAAAATTGATCTAAATATCAAACTTTCATTATTTAATAAAAGTAAACCATAAAGGAAGACTACATATTTATATGTATGTCATAAAAAAAGATTTACCATAATGCTAAGAGGAGCAGCAAAAACGCTGACAGAGAAGACTGCACAGATCCAGCCAACAATTTTCACTCGTATATGCCCTTTTGCAAGAAAATACGTGCCTGCAATAATACATCCTAGTGATGACACATTAAATAGGAGCAGCAGCTTGGTAGTAAAAACCTGAAAAAATTACCACAAAGAGAAAGAAGATTAATTCCCATCGATTAATTTGCATGAACTGATATTATTATCAAAGGAAATTAGTGACAGCAAATAAATTTCAAGAAATTATAAAAAGAGGCTGGTTTGGATAATCAGAAATGGATAACAGAATTTACTCTGGATTCTTTTGTTGCATAGATCATGTAGATTGTGAGATATGCAACTTCCATGATAAATCCAACACTGTTGATGGTAATGAGGATCATCACTTTGTCTTTCAGAAATGCATAGTATAAATACAGCATGGCACTGAATAATGCCACTGCATAAGGGATTGCCTGAAATCCCTCTGTCGATTTCTTCTTGCATATCCTGTAAAATGTTGGCCTGAAATGAAAAGAAATATGCACAGACACATATACATTTATCAGAATTTATCTCATGCAAGAAAAGAATTCGAAAATTCAAGCGTTGAAATATAGATAGATCAGAACATACACTGGTGCCAAGTAAACCAAGAACGACACTATGTTGCCTACAGAAGAAAAATATAGAAGTTAGGACAAACAGCTAAATCATTAAACACTTCAACAGTAGGGAAAGACAGAGAAAGAAAGAAAAAAAAAAGGAAAAATCAGGACAAGGGTTTCGGAAAGAGAGTGGATACCAAGAATGCCAAAAGCATAGGCCATGTGAAGTGGGAATGAAATTGCCATTCTTGACAGTGAAGTTCTTGGTTTTTCAAATTTCAGGTTTGGCTTGTTATTAGCTGATGAGAAAAATCTCCTCATTTTTGTTGAGATTTATATAGCCCTCAAAAAGCAGGAGTTTGGAGTTGATAAAATGATGACTTGTTTGGAGTGTAACATTTGGCTTTGAGCTGTCTCACAACTGGTCAGATATTACTGAAATTTTTGATCAGTGTCAAGGTAAAGCAATTTAGTATTAGTTAGAGTTGAACTGGAAAGCTTGCACTTGACGCTGGCATAGACATAAATCTCATTTATATTTTCTGTTTGAGTCTGTAATCTTCTTACCTGAGCCTTCTTCTCAAGTCCAAAGCCAGTTTGTGAAAATCTATAAAGTCATGAAAATGTGAATTTATAAGGAAAAAAGAGTTTGATTTTATGTATAGGACGCGATGAAATATCATTTTTATGTCATAAAAGAGTGCATATGGTCTTGATTAGCATAATCATATGAATTTGGCACACTTTTTGTTTTCTTGCAAGAAAAAGATTTTCACCTTCATGTTTCCTAAAACTATTCTTCACTTTGATTTAAAATATAACCTTTAATAATTAAGGAAAGAAAAACTAATATTGTTGATGCTGCTAATATATTCTTATCTTCTGTCACGTTAATATTAATTATAAAAAAAAACTTAAAATATCATTCTTTTTCTCAATATATTTTTAGAAAAACAAGGAATATTTGAGAAAAATCTATTAGAAATTGGTGCTACGAAGAATATAAAGAGTGAGTTTGGAAACAACTACTAAAAAGCTTAACATTAAAAAAAAATTATTTTAGAAAAAAATTACTTGTAATACTGCATATAATTACATGAGCCGGATTAATTGGCTGGCGAGCAGTGGAGCCGCTTTGAGCCGAGGCGTTCAATTTCGTGAAGAAAAAAAAATTGACAGATGAAGACAGAAAGGTTAATTAGACGGTCAGGGTTGTTTGTAGTGTAGAGAATGGAGGGCTGTAATTTGCACGTGTGATTGCTGGGGACCCCACTTCCGTTACGTTTCTTTATTTCTCTTTAAACTGACTCCACTTTTTACACGGCTTGCCTTTACTTTTTAATATGGCTTTTCTTCATGCAATGCACTCAAGCCCATTTTCGTCATTTCGTCCTAGTCCATCATTTTACTTTCATACACTCGTATATAATTTTTAAAATTATGAATTTACTATCAAACCAATCAAGAATATTATTAAAATTTGTACGAAATTAACGTTTATATCTTTCTCAAAATTTTTAAAATTAAAGTTATTTATTGTACAACGATAATTATCAAGTAACGTACGTGAATAACGATATATTATCAAGGAATATACGTGAAAGATAAAAAAAATCCTAAAGTAAAAAAAATAAAAATTTACATAACTATTTTGGAAGTAGTTTTAAGAATTGGTGAAGCTCATATGCAATAAATTTAGGTTTCCAAACAATGATTGAGTAATTTAAGGGTTGATGACTATGGTCTCGTTTTTGATCCATGCATGTTTTGTGGTTAATAATTATGAAAGAACCATTGACACATTGTTAATACATGTTTGGCAATCATTAAATAATTTGGTTGTTGGTGATGGCTAATTTTGCCAATATTATTAATTTACAGTTCATACTCTTCTAACCATTGAATTAATCAGCTTCCAATTTTGAAGCATAGACAACGATGTTTCACTCATGAGGAAAATTATTTTGATGATGGAGTCAACAATAAACACTCAATCTTAAAACACATCACAGTGTGTGTTCTTGTCTAATCCTCGTAATCTCACCTACTGAAAGTTAGGGCAAAAGAATTTTGACTATATGCTCCTATCTCCCGAAACAACTCATAAGAACCAATCATTCGATATATATAGAGATTCTTTTTTGAAAGAAATAATCGAATATATCAATATGTCTGCCTATCAATAATTACATATACAATGGTCATTTAATCATATATTACAGTTCATTAATAAATTTAATATAAAAATACATTAATAGTTGTATTTTTTTTTATGGGATTTGAATTCAAGACTCAAACATTGGAATTTCAAACTTTAAATGAATAAAGAGTGCAGGATGTAATTAGCATTACAATCCCCAATGTGTATCTTCAACATAAGTTGTATAAACCTGGTAATTGACGCAATGAAAAATGCTTCAGTTACAAATGTGAGCGACGGTGGTTCGAATCTGTGAAAGAATTAATAAATGTGAGTGACGGTGGTTCGAATCTCTGGTAAGTCTAATAAGGTTGTAGAGAAGTACCGACCTCTGTGTGTTGTTGCTCATGCAGGAAACAGAACGAGTCGCGTGTCCGACCTAGGTGCGAGTATGTTGTGGATACCACACGACCGAATTTACCTGAAACGTGTTCTTGGAGGGTGAACATTCTCTACATGACTTAGTTTGGGTGCACACCTTGGACACCTGAATATATATATTAAAAAAAAAACATAAGTTCTATAACGTATATTTTGAGCTCAACATTAGATCATTCAAATTAAAATATTTGTTAACTACTAATATAAATGAATTTGAATTTAAATTTCTCATTTTCTTATAAAGTATTATGAATCTGATCAATTAAGCTACCATTTTGATGATCAAATAATTTATAGAAGATTTTAAATGTTTTAAAATACTTGGAGATGTAACAAGCAATTCATACCTTGATATTTAGGTTATAAAATATAATTTGATATTGCCAGTTGCGAATAACGTGCCATATATAGTGAATGATTTGATTGTGTACACGTTACTTGTGATAACTGAAAATGTTAAGTGCCAATGTACGAGAAAAAGTGGAAGCCAACAACATATTATGGTATTTTTTTGGTGATTTTTTGTCTTTATTGAGGATGGTTTTAGTCCAATTAGTTATGGTGGACCTGTTTGGATTCAAATCTTCAGCCTGCCTTTTTGTTATTGTTTGGCACATAATTTCTTTTATGAACAACTTGCCCTTAAGGTTTATGGGCGCATTTGAGGTCACCAAAAAATTCACGTGTTGCCGCGTCTTTTGCCTCTTGTCTTGTTCTTCTTTTCTATCTTCCATTTCTTTTTAGAGGGAGACGACCAAATAATTTAATTTAGATATCAATTAACAACAACTAAGTAACTCCAACAATAATTGCTAATTAATTATATTGAATAATCATATACCAAAATATGCACATGACAATAATATAAAATTTAGACTAAATACTTAATAATAATACGAGATAATTTCAAGATTTATAATTTCAATTTTGCTACTTAAAACGACCCTTTTTGTTTACTTTTATGAAGTAAAGAATCGATCAAAAATAAATCTAATAATGTAATTCTTCATCTATGAAAAAGAAGTAATTAAGACAAAGAAATAATATATAGCCAAATTTGAAATAAATTGGACTCTGTAAACAAGTGTATTGCATGAAATTTGCCCTTTGTATCATGTGTGCAATCCAATCATTGGAATTAACAAGTCAAATTGCAAATCACATCTCCTTAAAGAAGACATGCAGAAAGATAGATGGTGCACAAGGTCACTGCCTGAAAAGACAGTGTTCAAGACTTGCAAGAAATCCCGAGTTAGGATTGATTGGATGTATGATATTGCATGAATATAAAGTTGGCATTTTAGATATAGTGATATATATATATATATATATATATACACTCCAAATTAATCACATAAAACAGAGGGGATGATGAGGATAGTCAAATCCAAAATATTTGCTTTCAACCACAAAGGCCCATTTATTTTGTTTTATGAGCTTTGATATTAATAACATATGGACTAGTCTGATTTTGATTTTTTTTTTCTTAATGAGACAGGCGCACTATGACGAGCCACCTTGTATGAAATTCAAAAAATACTAGCCATGGAATGAAGGCCATAATGGTTGGCAATTCGATGAACGACGTGGATTTGTTAAAATTTTAAATTTATTTTATTAAAATTTTTAAGGATTCGAAATCATCCTTTGGATTTGTATCAAATTCGTTAGACATATTTTATAATTTTAAAAATATTAAAAATTATATATTTATTAAAATAACATCACTAATTTTTTTAAATATAATATTATATATATTAAAATAAAAATAAATTAATTAATTAATTAAATGGGGTAGTTTCGAAGTAAGACGGGATTGAAAATAAAAAATTAAGACCCGTCTCAAACTCGTTTATAATTTTAAAAATCTATCCCAAATTAGACGGGTTCGGGACGAGTCCAAATTTAAACTCGTTCTATTGTCATGTTTAATCAAATCCAACATCTAGAATATATGAATTCTGCCAGGTGGTGGGAATATCATTATCTTAAACTATCTTACCAAAACTGATTTATATTGTACCAAATAATCAACGCAATCCTTCTCATCCATCAACCAATTTGCCTTAATTCCATTAAACAAAGTGAATGGGGCCTTAGGGATGAGTTATTTTCCTGTTGGTCATTTTCTTTGAATAGGATCAACTTGAACATGAAGATTATAAAAAAAATATATAAAAAAATAAACCTCTTAGGTTTTGGTAATTACGGTTACCTCCACTTTTCATAAAACGATATCCTTTTATTGTCAATTGTTAAAATATCCTAAAATAAAAACACATCCTTAAATTAAAGAATACTCAACATCTAGTTTTCGTCATAAGTGAACTTTTGGAGTAAGAGTCTCACTGATGTTAAAAAGTCTACTCATTAACTTGTCATCATGGCCTAGCTTTAATTCTCAATTCCTAATACAAAATTTCTGCATCATTTTTCTTTTAATTTTATCTTTTTTGGGTTTTTTTTAGACAGGAATTCTGGCTAGAGATGCAAATTCACTTGCTAAAAATGGTACATTTATTCTGGAAAATCTCAATATGGCTGTCTAAAACATGTCATGGGTTCTTAGAACAATCCTCCGGATAAAAAACCAGTCGCTTATTCTTTGTGTCATGGATGATCCTATGATTTGTCTGCTGATGCGATCCAATAATGGACGCCATGTTATCCCGAACCATCGCCAGACAAAAGTATTCACGAAACCTGATGGGACGAAATCGACCGACAACCTCAAACACCGCCTGAGCCTTCATAACAAAGTCTGCTTGTGATCCCCGTAAATGAAAAGTAATATCAGGTAGCTTATTAAAACCTTCCGGCTTGCTCCTCTGGTAGCATAATTCCAGGCCAAATCCCCTTTGATTTTCTTCAAGCCCTTCAATCTGGAAAAGTACTTTTCCAACTCTAGTTTCAATATGTCAAAGGCAGGTGTTATGATTCTTGAATATGGCGTGCCCGAGTCGATTATGCAGCCCGATTTACCATTGTTCTTGAATGCAAACACCTCTGGGCTGATGTTAAGCCTAGTTTTATTGAGGCTAATGCCTTGCAGTTCTACATAATAAGGGCTAGTTTTATTCTTCCTGTACAATGGGGTACTTTTGGAATTTTTGTGGTGGACTATATCATCACCAAATCTTAGATATGTGCTAGGTGTTTTTCCTGAAACAACAGGTAGGCAGTAGGAGAATTTGCCTTTGATTTGAGGGCTGAGTTGTTTCACAAGCGATATATCCTCCCATCCCAGTCCCATTATTCCAGCAATCTTGTTGTTTTTGTAGTTCCCATACTGCATATCATTGTGCAAACCGCACCCGAATTCTAAGTTTTCGATTTTTGCTAATCCGCCAGTGTTTGATCTGAGATAAAACGTTTCTCGGGCGAGCATGCCGTGAGTGCTGGCTCCATCTTGATACTCACACTCATAGTGTGAAGGCTTATTTTCAACGAGAAGAGGGCGAAAAGATGAGGAGTTTTCTTTGGGAAATGGCTTTGGTGTTTGCTTAAAGCATTTTGTGCAGCCTTCACATTGAATCCATACCAGGGCGCTACCAGTGTCCATTTCCAAGTAGTACTCTTTGTATGGTGGCTTGGATTTGAATGTTCCAATCCCAATTTTGACAATGTAATGAAAGACTTGCACATCAATCTGCGTCTGCATAAGTGCAGATGATGTTTTAGCCAGGTAATTAGCACGTATATTGGATTGGGAAGCTAACATTTTTATTCTTTTTTCGGGAGAGAGATTACTTTGGAAAAAAGGCGATTCTGGCGAGTTTGGATGGATCAATCTTATTGTCAAACCCTTGGAGTTCACAAGAGCACTGTTTAGTACAAGTATTAAGTTAGTAAGGGAACATAGTGACAACAATGTTAGTGTTTTTGCCATTGCTAATCAAAGTGTTGGATTTGCATAATTATCTCTGCTAGGTCTCAAGTTCTTTTATAGTTGCACTGACATAATGGTTATTTAGTGGTTTTTTCCATCTATAAATCGAATTCAATGCAGCGCTTCCATCTGTAATTAATGATGACAGCCTGAGGGATAAGATATAGGGGGATAGATGGATGCTTATCTGCTATGCTATCTGCTTATTGAGTTGCTCCAAAGAGAGAATGCGCAAATATTTTTCCTATATTATCTGCTGAAATCCGCAGCAAATTTCTCACAACTTTTCTGTGAAATTTGGAATCCATTTTTCTGAATTCCATTGCTAAGTTTACAACAGAATGTGGAAGGTTTGCTGCTAATTCCTAGATATCATGGTTTCGATACAACGGTTAAACAGAGTAAATGTACAAGTAATTCCCGTCCTATCTACTGACTACAATACTATGCAGGTGGAGTTCTGATAAATGACAAAATACTTTTCTAGACACCACTTGTTCGTTTATTACTTCTATATGTGAATGCCATACTTTCTTCCTTGTTGTTCCATATATAGACTTTTTAGCATTAAATCTACCTGCTAAATTTTCTTCTGAATGTACTGTCCTGATGCAAATCTATGCATCTAGAGAAGAATCCAGAACTTAAGCATCTTTAGAGCAATCATTTGGGCTGAAAAGCAGCTGCTTTTGTTTTGTATCATATATAAACCGTTGGTTGGTCTGTTGGTATGATCCTAGTACACTAATGAAATCACTTGGAAGTATTGCCAAGCAAAAGTATTCGCCTTTCACCGAACTAATCTTATCCATGACAAGAAACAGTGCTTCTGCCCGAACCACAAGATTAGCATTTTTGAAATGAAAAGTCATGCTAGGAAGGTTTTTATACCCTTGGGCCTTTTTGCGCTCATAGCAGAGTTCAAAACCTTTAGGCCCTTTATATGGCTTCAAGTTTCTTTGGCCCCAGAAATACCCCTTCAATGCTTTTTCCAATACTATATAAGCCGGCTTTATTAGTCTTGAGAATGGAGTGCCAGAGTCTATTATGCAGCCACCGGAGCCATCACTTCTCAATCTGAAATCTTGATCAGAAATGCTCAGCTTCTTGCTATTGATGCTAATGCCTTGTAAAATCACATGATAAACTTTTTGATCCTTGTTACGCAGTAATGGTGTGACGCTTAAATTTGTCCGTTTTACTATATCCCTTCCAAATCTTAAATATGTATTAGGCCACTTCTGAGTGTATTTGTTGATTGCTGGAAGACAATAAGAAAATTTACCTTCGGTTAAAGAGTTGGCTTGACTTAGAATGGAATATGAACCCCATCCAAGACCCATTATCCCTGCAATTTGATTGCTATTGTTACCATAACTTTTCCTGTTATCAACTCCACAGCCAAATATCAGGTTTTTCACGAACTCCATTTGTCCAACATCTGAAGTGAATGCAAAGTTTTCAGACGCCAGAATGCCAGATGAGGAGGTACTGTCTAAATACCTAACATTATATGAGCACGAATTGTTGATGCACTGATTTGGTACACATAGGCTGTGTTTGTTACAAGGGAGGGGATGATAAGAGCCCGACCGACTATTTGGGTATACAGGTTCTTTCTGTGCAAAGCATCTACCACCAGGAGCCCTGCATCCCTCACACTGCATCCACGACAGATCACTACCAGTATCCATGTACAAGTAGTATGACTTAAATGATGGATAAGAGGGTTTGGTTTTGAAAGTGCCAATGCCAATTTTTACCATGTAATAATAAGGAGATTGTATACCAACTTGTGGACGCACCAAGTCAGGATCCATATTGTGTGAGGACTTACTTTTGGCAACTGAAGATACAATGGTGGAAAGGTGCCCAGCAGCTCGGGCATGGGATTGATATATTAGTCTTTGAATTCTTTGTTCATGAGTTGGGTTGCTTTCAAAAACTGGTGATTCATGGAATTCCGGGTGGATAAGTGGTAGTGTCATTCCATTGGTTTTCGCTGTCATGGCATGTTTCTGCAATAGCAAAAACAAAATACATAGAGCAAGTGACATCAGGGGCCTGATGGTGGCTTTTCTTGAAACTTTCTGTTTCAATCCTGTAATGTCAGCAAGTTTTATAGAGTTCTACTGATAATTGGAACCAGGGCCTCTAACCATGAAGTCTTCACGGGTTTATGACAACATTCCATCAAAAACCTCCTATTTGCCAAGAATTTTTGCATTAGCAAGAACCAGATTTCTTTTCCCAAAATGCCGATTCTTGTTAAATGTAGTTTCAGATGTTCATTAATTAGAATCTGTTTGAGAAAAAGAGATGGAAAACTTGGGATGTCTGATCTCTACATATCTGGTCTAGCTAGTATATTAGCATCTTAGTTAAGATAGGCCAAATGATACAGGTTGTGCAGATAGTTTCTCATACTAGAATGAACTGACATAAGCCTACAATTAAGAGTAACATATCTCCTCTTATTCAAAAATTTCAGAAACTTTATCTAAGCAATAGTTTGAGAAGTACATGTAATTCAGAGTTCAGACAGGTGCTGAAATTCGGAGAAACTAAGCACCAAGAGTGCAATCTTCTGGGCCAAAATATAGTTTGTGTTTCAGGGTGTCAAATATGAAACGCGTGTTAGCCTGCTGTAAAGCTCCAATTATGGTCATGCCATCAACATCTTCAGGAAACATTGCTAGACAGAAGTATCTTTTACCAGAAGTCGTCTGGCCGAATATATATCCCACTTGAGGCGGAAACACGAGATCAGAATCCTGAAGATGGAAAGTGATATTTGGGAGGTCTTGTAGTCCTGTGTTCCGTGGGAACAAATAACAAAGATGCAGAACTCCATGATTTTTTCTTGTTCTGTATCTCAAGAAATGGTTCTTGACCAGCATTTCTTTCAACTTTTCATAGACGGGTGCGGGCATCAGGGTAATTGAACTTCCCGAGTCCACAGTGCAGCCACCATATTGCTTGTTCCTTCGAGCAAGCATCCTCTGTGGAATATCAAGTCTTCTATTTCCAACGCTTATGCCTTTCAACTCTACAAAATAAGAGGAGAAGCCCGGGTTTGTCGACAATGGTGTCACTTGAAGGCCTTTTCTTTGTGGAATATCAGCACCAAACTGAAGGAAATTGGTGAAGTTATGCGCCGTGTCCCATGGTGGCAGGCAATACGAAAACCGGCCTTGAGTAAGAGACCGTTTTTGCCTTAAAAACGAAAACTTTCCTGGTCCCAAGCCAAAGTTACCTGCCACCAAATTAGTCTTTGAGGACTCATTAAAACCTTGGTTATTTATCCCACAGCCGAAGACTATGTCTTTTATTGTTTCGGTTTTGTTTTTGTCCGAGTCAAATGTGAAAGATTCATAAGCCAGATATCCTAACGTCATTGCCCCATCTGCGTAATTGAGTAAGTAGGAGCAGGTAGTGCCAATGCACTCCCCAGGAGAGCAAAGTGTGTGTCTGTCACACGGGAGAGGGTGGTATGTGCGCGAATGGCTGGCCGGAAAAAGAGGAGGCGCTTGACGAAAACAAGAACCCCGGCCCGTTTTCCGGCAGTCCTCGCATTGAGTCCATGCGAGATCGTTGGCCGTGTCAAGATGCAGGAAGTACTTGTAGTAGGGGGAACGAGGCGAAGCAAATGTGCCAATTCCAGCTTGAACCATGTACATCAGATATTGGTTTCCCATCTTTGGACGTATCGACAAAGTACTTATTGTGTGCTTCGAATTGTTTCTTTTGATGCCTGGCGACATAGCAGTGAACAGCCGGCTAGCATATGCTGATGCTGACTGAACCTGGAGCCTGATTCTTTCGCTCCTAGTGATGTTTCCAGGATAGAATGGCGACTCCACAGAGTCCCTGTGAATGAGTTTGATACTCAGCCCACTGGCTTTTGTAGCCTCAAAAATGAAAAGCAACTGCAGAAAGTTTGCAAGTACATGCAAAGAAAACAGTTGACCACTTCTTGCCATGTTTCTTCTGATACGAACATGTAAAACTCTGTTTACTTGATTCCAGATTTATGTATCCTCAGATTAACCTATGCAACTTCATTCATTAATGGTACACATATCCTCTATTGCCTCTCTTTTTAGTGTGTTGGAGATTACATTCTAAGTAAATATGCCAGAGATTGATTTGGAACTGTGAGAGATTACATTTCACATAAAAAAAACAAGACCTGTAATTTTTACCTAATTAATTTAAGAATAGACTAACAGATGCTGGTGGCTCTATCTGCAAATGTAAATCTTCTATAATCAAGCCTTAAAAGTCCTGCCAGAAGCAGAAATCCAGATGGATTCTGCAGTAAATCTATTCATTAAATTGGTGTTCCTTTTTCTTTAATCCACGCGTATGAACATATCCAAATAACTGTATCCAGAGGAGAAAAGGCAAAAAACAGCAAAAATAAATAAATAATATATATATATATATATATATATACTGTGTTTCGGTGTTACAAGGGAAGAGAATTTTTTGAGTTCTTATTTTTGGGTTGTAAATATAAACAACAGGAAATGTGGTTATGAGACGGCCCTAATCATATGACACATATATCTGCTATAAATATACAAAGAATATCCATGCACACTGTTGAAGAAAGAAACCAGAGGAAAAACAAGAGTTGCACTATTATCAGCTAAATCTCAAATTATGGACTACGAAGTCTAAACTAACAACAAATGTTGGCTGTGCAAACTGTTTTTATTACACACCAGCCGAAGGAAGCAGTATACAGAATTAGTTTTTTGGAATTGAGACGCCATTAATTTGTAAAACAACGGAAAGAAATTTCTTTGCAAACATACTGCAATTTCTTTTCCTACTTTCAGCCACATTTTTAACTGGGGATTACAGATCATTACGAAATAAATGCCGTTGGAACATAGAATAAGACATGGTTGCCTGGATGAGTCCAACTTATCTAAGAATTAATTTTGAATTGATCCAAAGAGTAATCTCTGTGCTATCTACAAGAACCATGTAGTTAGAATTCTGATAAATCACTTTTATCGTACAGATAATTATTTCTTCAGTTACCACTTCTTTCAGTGTTGAATGAGATAGGATTCACACGAATCACATCAAACCTACCTGCCCAAATTATCCTGTGATTTACTCTCTTTGCAAAGAATACATCTAGAGAAGAAAGAGAGATCTTAAGCAACTTTACAGCAATTATCTGGCCTAAAAAGCAACTGCCATTGCCTTTCTATCATATATGAAGTTTTGGTTAACCTAAAGCATCCTAGTACACTGATAAAATCACATGTGTTCTTTCTGTCCGAAAGATAAAAGTGTAATGCAAATTTTCACCATAACAGGATTACCTCAGTTCAGATGATTCAGATTCTATGTAAGCACAAATTAACCTACTCAAATTCGATTGCCCACTCTAAATTTTGCAAACCCTTCTGATAAAAATTATTGAGTTAAAATCCACATTCAAGATCTTTGATTCTACCTGACTAATTTCAAGATAGACTAACAGATGTTGCTGTATCTTTAGATGTACTTCCTATAAAATCTGCCATTAAAAAACCATGCCAATAGCAGAAATCCGGATATTCTGACCAGAGTCGTTCATTAAATTGGTGATCTTAATCCCTTAAACCTATGTGTGTGAACCCAAAGCCAATATGGGAAGGAAGAAAGGCAAAGAACAGCAAAAATATGAGTGTTTCTATGTTGAAGGAAAGAATTCTGAGAATACTTATTATTGGCTAGTGAATACAAAAAGAAAACAGAGTAATTATGATACAGCTCACGTTACAAATCACACATTCACTTGCTACAAACATACAACAGATATCCATATATACATTCGCAAAAGGAAAGCAGGAGTGAAACAATAAATTTGTTATTAAGAGCTAAAATTTGAGGTTACCACTATGAAGGCTAAACTAACATTCGGCTACCCAACTGCTGTTAGAACCTGCCAATTGAAACAATACACATTTGTCTTTGAGAAGTGAGACACCACATAAATTTGTAAAAAGCATGGAAAGAATCTTGATGTCTCATCAATCCATGTTTGCAAAACATCCAGCAATCTTTAACCTACTTTCTGCCACAGTTTCAGTACAGAATTTTTTGAACCATCATCACACAGCATATCCTAGCGATCCATCTTTGCGAAACGACCCTTTATTCTCGTCCTACTTTCTGCCCGAGCTTTCCTTGATTCATATCTAATGTGCTTCTCATACCTGTTACATCACAAATAAAAAATACTGGATAAAATAGATGCAAGAAGATAACTACGAACCAACCCAAAAGAAATACATAATGATGTATCCCACTGAAAGTATAACGGAATCGATCCACATCAATTTGTCAGTTAAGTCAAAATTGTATAAGTAAGACTCTTTTAAGATTATTGTGTGATCAGGGTGACAATTTTTCAGGGAAACCTAAAGCCATCAGATCCAGTAAGTTCACCAGGGAAACAGGGATGAACTTGTCTCACACAAGCAACTCTTTACTGCACTGTTTAACACAGTTATCCAATGATTTAATTATCATTACAAAACATGAAAATTATTTATTCTTATCACGATGCAAGGAAAGAAAGCGGAAGACTGTCCCCCAACCCCTGAGTCCATGATGTTGTATACATCTAGAATGTGATATCTAATTTATTCAAAGACAGAATTGAAGTCTAAAAAGCTGGCAGTCGTCATATTTTAAATTTCTGCTGTGATGAGATTCTGACAGAAGTCAATGTTAGTTTTACACCAATCTCAAGTCGCCCCTTTTATGATAAAGATTATAACAATTCAAACTTCCCATCTTCGATATATCAGTCAACAAGAGTTTTCAAATGTTCGAAATCCAAAAGAAATCAAAACATAACCCCTTTGTCCAAGGACCCTCCAAAAAACTTGGTGGGGGTGGCGGGATGGTGGGGGAAAGAACCAGCTATTCACATATTAACTTAATTGCAAAAGTGTTTGTATGAAGAAGTGAGACTTAATTAGGTACGATGAATGAACAGTTTTTACCTTCTAGTTTTCCTTTTTTCTTTGTACCGTGAGATTGCAGAGTCTCTTTCCTGGCTGTTCAATTCACGTGCTCCAGCCTTAGGAAGCACTTGAAATGTCTTGGAATCCACAGGAACACATGATTGAATTTCTTGGAAACCATTTGCAATACCTGTACTGTTCTTGGAATCCACAGGAACACATGATTGAATTTCTTGGAAACCATTTGCAATACCTGTACTGTCACCAACATCTGAATCCTTGTCAGGTACCAAGTGGTTCATCTCGATGAAGCTACCCATGAAGGTGGAAGGAAAGCCTTCATCTGGAACCCCACCAGTAACACAACACCACTTAAGTGCACTTGTCTGCAAATAGAGAATATCACTTGTTTCCTTTTCTATTTAAACTAGAAAAATCATGTGCAAAACATTGTTTTAAGAATACTGAGGACCTTCAATAAAGAAAATATGTCCACTCATATAAACATTGAAAATTTTTCAACAACAATACATTTTATACGTCAAATTCCAGAATAGAGTATGAAGCAAATGTACTTAGTTGTCCATTCTCTTCTTTTTAATCAGCATCTCCCAGTACAAATTGCCTCATTATATATTTCCAATCGCTTTAACTTATGTTGCCTCAAACTAACATTCTATATTAATTATCAACACCAGTGAATATTTTAACAAACATGTGTATGCATGTAAAACTTTTTCCTATGTTTAAAGAGGCGTATTACCTCATATGAAGGAACTGATATTGGCTCTGCATTGTTTTCAAGGTCCGGACTACTATCCATCAACTGACACTTTCCAGTTACTTGTGATTGAAGTCCAACATGGGGTTCAAGGTCTTCCAGCGAACCACTGAAGTTGGGATCTTTTTTTCCCATCTCACGAAGTTGGCAAATAATTTCTTCTTTGTGTTTACCACATGCCGCATTGCGGTTCTAATAGAATAACAATATCCTAAACGAGGTTAACATTTAGCAGATGCAGAAACAAGCACAACAAGAAGATTACAGCAGTTGTTATTTGCAAACTATATAAATGGAACAATAGAGCAGATTTGAGGAACTCAAAAAGAGTTCAAGCCCCAGGCAATTCCAGCTGCTGGTGCCTACATACAAGCTCTGAAAGTTCCACACACAAGCAAACATATATAAATCCTCAGAAACAATGAAGTTACCAAAATTTGAAAAAAAAAAAAAAAAAAACCAAAAGAATCATCAGAGACAGCACCACCATGTCAAACACATAAAGAGTTGCATAATTTAAAAAACACCAAAACAAAACTTCAGAAATCAACCACAGAGTACATTGTTTGCGTTCAATAGACAAAAGTACAATATAGGAATATTTTCCTCCAGGGATCACTAACCCATAGGGAGAAATTATCAAAAACAAGCAAATGTAACCCAGAGCAAGAAACTATCGCAAAACGAGCAACCCTTTATGGAATTGAATACGTTACATAGCTATTACTTACAATGCAAACCAAGGCTCCAAGATATACACTGACAGCTAATCAAAATTACAAGTAGTCTTAGTGCACTCATCCTTATACGATTATTTAACGGAACCTTCACCAATGCAACAAAACAGACCACCGTAAATTAAACGAATAAAAGACAAATAAAAACCCAACATCCCATGGTACTGAAACACAAAACGCAAAGCACAAACTTTAGAAAACAAATTTTGCCAAAAAATAGTGAACAAACCTTAGGCAAAGGAGGGACCCCCATAGCCTGAAAACTATGCCCAGAATCCACACAATCATTCGAAATAATCAAATCATCAAGACTCACAACTGAAGGAGTCTCCCAAACCAACAAATCCAACAACTCTTCATCGTTCCCACCACCAAAAACCAAATTTTTCTTCCCCAAATTCTCCAACCCAAGAAAACTCAACAACTCACTCACAGAAGGGCACCCAGTAAACCGTCAAGCGGTCTTCGATCATGAATAGACCTAAAGTTCTTGTGGGTTTCCCAGTCGCAGTTCTGACAAAGCACGGCAGATTCAGTGCAGCAGAAGATTGAAGAAGGCGAAGAATTGCACGAATCGCAGAGAAGGGAGCGGCTATGTTTCTTGAAAAGTTGGTTTGTGGAGTGTACATCACGATCGCAGTTTAAACAGAGTTTAGCCGAGTCCGCCCGGCAGTACAGGAGGGCTTTTGATTCGTTGCAGAAATCGCAGAGGCGGGCAGTTTGATCAGCACAAGTGTAATTTTCTTGGTCTGGTACACTCATGGTGTTGGATTTTCCCCTTTTTCTTTGTTTAGGTTCTTGTTGATATCTTAGGAAAGAGAGTAAAGATTTTGGAAAGGTATAAGTACTGTAAATGCTGCTATCCAATCTTTTTCTGGGTCTGGAGTTGCAGTAATCGATTATCAACTGAATAACTCTGATTCAGTGAGTGTTGTGGAGTGTGGGAGATGGCAGCAGGTAAAGGGCAAACCAACCTTATCGCTTTTCACGTGTCTTGATACGTATGGAAATTTGTAAGAAGAGGAGCAAGAAGTATGCTGGAAAACTGTATTACTGTTATTTCTGTGGGAAATACTATTCTTTTTTATGTTAGTTTTATCAGTAAATTTCGTTTTTGTTGGATATAGTGTTGTACCAAGAAAATATTAAACTTTACGATTATATAATTGATATTTGTAAATGCAGATTCTCCATATTGTTCAAATTTATTATTTAAAATTTTATCAATTTTTAAAAATTATATATGAATTTAATTTGATTATTAATAAAATTGAGTTTGAACGAGTTTTAACCGAATCAAACTCGAGTAATTTAAATTTTTACACATATTTTATTATTTTATTATTAATTAAATTGAGTTCGAATCAAATTTTAAATTTTTTAAAAAAAATATTAAACTTAATTTATTATATTTAATAAATTAAATTAAAACCAACTTTTAATAAACAAATTAAAGAATTCATCACTCATAAATACCTTTGCACCTAATATGGGGTTGTTCTCGCAACTTCGACAAAGACGAGTTCATTAAAGGGTCTGTTTGACCATGTTTCTTTTCTTGATGTTCAAGTTAGAAAATTAATGAGTATTAAATTAGCTTATTTGTCAACAAAATTCTTTTGATTCAAATCAATTTAATTTTTATATTCTTAGAGAATATTTCTTGAAATTTAAAAGGTAGAATATAATAGTCCATATGAGGTGCAGTTATAATAATTTCGGGTGGTGCGTAGTTCAAAAAATATTTGTTGAGTAACTGCAATGAGAAATTTCCAAAAAAAAAAAAAAAAAGGAAATTAAAAGAAGAGAAGAGAAGTAGACAATAAATAAACAAAAGATTTTATGAGTCCCATACAAAGATATTTGTTGAGCTTTTTATTAATTGTAGAGAAGGAAGGGAAGAGATATCAGTCCTGATGTTGTCTGGAAATAGGTAGCATAGACATCCACGCATGTAAAAATATCTTGAAAAAAATAAAATAAAATAAAATAAAATAAATAAATCAATCTCCCTCATAATTGTTTATGTACAAGTATTATAATCATGTTTTTTCTTTGAAATCAAATTAAACAAATATATAGTGAATTTTTTTTTTTTTGCTTAAATCCAAAATAAGAATTGCTAAATTTTGGAATTTTCCACATCACAAATATTTCATTATTAATTGGCTTAAATGACCTTTCCATGCTTCTCTCCAAAAAAAATTAAATGTCTTTTCAAGCAAAGACAGATATTTATGTTCCCAGGGACCCAAAGACTTGAAATTAACTCTAGAACCTGCTCACAGAATTGCCAATTGCCAATATAATCACGTCTCTTTAACTGAACAATAATATATGGATAAAAGATAAATATTTAATATATAATATCTTATTTTTGATAAAATGAAATATTTAATTATTATCCAAGCCCCAATGAAACCAACCGTATATGTGGTGAATGAATCAATCATTTATTGGAAAAAGCCAAAACTTCAGCTCAGAAAGATGTAGAAAATCATTTACAAGATCCGGACATTTCCGTTACCTACACACCTAATTTTGGTCACCATATTACTATTACCCACAATTTCGCCCATCTAACATGTAATCTGATCTTGAATATTATTGAGAAAAAATAAATAAATAAATAAATTTATCATTTTCTCTTTTCATGTAAAATAAATTTCTTTTAAGTACTTTGTAAATGAAACCGAATTCCATTAAAAGGAAATAAAATAGTCGTACAATATTCCTGTAATAAACTATGTTTGTATTTTCTGTCAAAACTAAACAAAAGAAAATATTTTCTTTAATTTTTCCAACGAGAAACCGATGCCCAAACATCGTCTAGATTGCACGGTTACTGGTAAACAAGCAGACATATGAAACAATCTGGATAAAACTTCCCCAATAGTAATGGCTGTAGATCATTTCTGTAAAGTAATATAATCACAAATTTCTCTATGGAACCAAATTGTCTTCAATCAATTCACCAATAAGCATCCAAATTTCCAGATAAATGTCTGTTGCATAGCATACTAACCTCAAACTGAAGGAGACAGAGAATAGTTGGCAAACATCATTTGATTGATAATCCAAGAAAGCTTTTGCAAATGTAATAATTTTTCTCCTAATCAAGTGAAGAAATGTGCTGAGCATTATGGTTTCTGCTCAGCTATATTTGATGATTCTCCCCACTTGTTATCACACGGGTGTTGTACGAATTACAGTGCCGGCACTTGTGGCCAAAAATGTGAAAAAATGCTCTGCTGGTATTGTTGCAATCGTTGCACAGTATTTCAACCTGTGAGATTATATTAAACTTCTGTTATCTTAAATTAAATCAGATAAAAAAAATTACTAAAGAGATATTCCGTCAAGGAAGTAAAGCGACAGAAAAAGAAACTGTTTCATATGCATTTGCCTCTAAAATAACGATTAACATACACATGCTAGCACTATACTGAAAATTTCTCTTATGAAATATAGCCACAAGCAAATGTCAACAGATTGATGCACAAAAGTTAATGGAGAGAAATGATGACGAAAAGAAATGGACAATGAACTTACCTCATAGCGGTATTCCTCAGGCATTGCAGTAGCTTCAATCTATCAAAAAGTAATTTCAACATCAAAATAATATCACCATCCTATGCACAGATTCACAATTGAAAGAAGAGAATATTTGGCTGCATAGCGAGGTTCAAATTATGTCTTAATCTCAGATACCTAGAAAAGGCATCTTCAAAATGCAAAATAAGAGAAGTAAAATGGAACCTCACTCAACTCAGGTTATTGGATGATACAGGGAGATTTCTTCAGAATACTCTCAACTCAAATCAGATATTTTCAAACCATAATCGAAAAATAGAAATTTGGACGAGAGGTAGGATAGATGCCACTGACAAATTTAAAATTAAATTTGCTTGTTAATACCAGTTACAAAGTCTCTCATGACCTGTTTAGGTGTATATCTTCAGAAAGAAAGGAAGCATATTGCAAGGACAATAAGATATCTTAGACTCAAATGCTCAACAACTTCAGAAATTTCAGAGGTTCGCATAAGGTTAGAACCATTTGCATGATAAGAACCATGGACTCGCACCATTTCTATTTCAACTCTCTTTAAAAATAATCTTTTTCCAAATTTAAGCTATATCAGGGAGCCGAAGAACACACCAAAGCAAGCCAAGAGTTCAAGCTAAGTTCTTAGACTACTTTCACCTAGAATGTGCTAAAAAGTCTAATTAAATTCAAAGGGCAAAGCAGAAGATATTTTTCAGTGATCACTGTGTATCGAGAGCTCAATATTAATGCACAATTAGGAAATCACATGGCATGTCAGCCAAAAGCCTTCAAGGAAAAAGCATAATTGCTATCCATAAGCATGATAAGTTTGATTGAAAAAGGAAAACAAGAACCAAATAGGTTCACCGCAGTGTTCTAACTTGCCAAGCAGAAGCATGCTTTGAGAATTTGAAAAGTATCCTTGAGGTAAAACACGTAGAATCTATAAAATTCGTTAACAGAAATCACAAATTATCTATTAAATTCGATGAATTCATGAAAATTATGAAACGTAGAAGAACCAGTGTCAGGCTCATTCTTACAAGAGATTCACATGAATAAATAATGAATTCTTAGATACCAAAACAAAACAAAAGAAAAAAAAAAAGGAAAAGAAAACAAAAGAAAAACTACAAAAGCAGAAGGGGACCATGCATACACCCAGTGAGCAGAAAAAGTAAATTACAGAATACCTCCTGATCTAATCTTTCCCAAGTTCTAGACATATTCAACACTGACTTGGAGCAGATTGGACAGCGGTACCTGTAAAATAATTGGAACATAATTTAAATGTTATTTCAGAGGACCAAAACAAGATAAAAAACGAGCCAACTGATTCAGGTAAGAAGGAAGAGAAGAGACATAAAAAATGTCATACGTACTGGTTTTGGCTGAACATCTCCTCATAGCACTCCACATGCATCGTATGCCCACACTTCAGAATCGTTGTTTGTTTGGTTGAGTCGAAAAGAAACTGCATCCAGGACACAAGATTATTTATTCCAAGGACATAAAACCTCATTGATATCAAGATTTATACTGCAAAGTACCAAACCTCATAACAGATGGGACAATGGCTCTTCATTGAGTCCTCTACACACAAGTGATTATTGCGTAGACCTATTGGATAGCAAGATCCTGCGCTCAGAAAGAGAATGTTAAGATGGGATGTGTATACCCACAAGAATCATATAAAAGAATTGACATTGAAAAAAATGTGGAAAATAGACACAGTAGGCAAACCCAAGATTCCAACCTGGGGGATGGGGTGGGGGAAGTTATTCTAGTTTCTTCTTTTCCCCAGTGATGCACCCAGAGGAGGGTTCGTTTGAAATGTTGGCTAAGAAATTTTTTTGTTTTTCATTAGTTCGGGTGGAACTCCTCAGAGCACAGGAAAGGTTGGCCATTCTTGCTTCCCTCCCCTATGGTTCACATTTGAATGCAGATTTGCATGCACACTTTGACATATAAAATGGCCACGTGTAGTACCCACAAAATATGATGAACATCTCATTTGGTAATACAATTGTAAAAACCTTGCCAGCTTTATATCATAGTGAAACGTTGCCTCAAAACAGCTACCACTTACTTAAGTTCCCATAGAGAAATGCACAACACAGAATAGGCATATTGAAAAAAGTGGTGGGAATTAAGGAGGAAAACGTGCATGTTAATGTTCTCAAGTCTAATTAAAGAAACATCTCATGTTTGAGAATTTCACATGAAAAGCATGAACTTGCAATATGATGTTAGGGTACGTAGAGAAAGAAATTAATTGTACATAAGAGTAAACATTACAAGAACAAACCAAGCAAAAAATATTTAAACTACTTACCACACTTTGGGCAGTGAAAGAAGTTTTCTCGACCACCAACTCTGTGAATGATGATTGCATCAAATTAAGTATCTATTACATAAAAATCAGTAAACTGTACATATTGTGAGATTATAGAGTTATCTTACCTACAAATGCCGCAGTCACTACAATGAAATTGCTCTTTAGTTATCTGTCACATCAAAAAAGCTACCAAAGTCATTAAACAAACAAGAATAAGAGAAGACGACGCTATCCCTGAATTTGGTTCAAAAAATATCTGCTTCACTTTTTCTTTTTTCTTTTTATTTATATTGAGCAAGTTTTTGAATTGTCACCAAAATATAATAATGAGGACAAAGTATTACGTCGTCGTCATAGAATTTGCATATATCGCAGAAGTATTCCCCAAACTTGACGCCACAATTCGAACAGAGGTTGGAAACCTACATAAAAGGAAACCGGCCAAAATCACTCAATGGAACCATCAAAACGACTGCTTAAAATGACCAAAAACGCACAAAACTTAGACAAGCAGATGATAGATGAGACCTGTTGTTCTGTATCGCATACTGCACAAACCACCTAAAAGCATACAAAAATCAATCAAAATCAACCATGATAGTAAAACATAACAGTAAATATTCACAATCATCAAACCAAAAATAAAAGAGAAGTGAAATTACTTGCTTAACATCATGGCGAACAAGCTCGTGTCTATCTTTCGGATTGCTCAAAGTACTCTAGAAAAATTCCACGAGATTTCACAATATAAAACCCCCAAAAAACACACATAAATAAAATTAATTAAAAAAAGATGCACGCACACACACACAACACAAAAACTCACTGTGGCTTCGTTGTGACAGTGACGGCAAGTGAAAATCTGATCGCAACAAGGGGCTCTTATTTTGCATCTCCTCCTATAATGCTCGCACCTAACACAACATTTTGAAAAGAAAAATCAAGAGTTTTTTTTTTTCATTAATATAGAAAGAAAAGGAAAACCTACCAAGAAATAATGATAAATAGGAAAGGGCAACAAACCCA
Source organism: Paulownia fortunei (assembly GCA_019321725.1). Taxonomy (NCBI): domain Eukaryota; kingdom Viridiplantae; phylum Streptophyta; class Magnoliopsida; order Lamiales; family Paulowniaceae; genus Paulownia; species Paulownia fortunei. The sequence goes on along the minus strand of CM033109.1, from coordinate 1,418,107 downwards.
TTAAGCATTTTTCCAAAATCTTCTCTCGAAACATTATCATCATCACGACTTTGGGTTTGTTCAACGGCGGTATTGGCTCCTTGGGTTTCCATTGAAGGATGGTTACACTAATTAAAAAAATAAAAAGTGATTACAGGCAGAAAACTTGTTCCACCCGTCAAAGATTAAATCGCAAAAATTCAAGATATATATATTTAGGGAGGTTGAAACTTTGGGGTTCCACTGCGGCTGCGGTACTTTTGTGGGAAAGGGAATCTCTCTGGTTTTATTCACTTTAGTGATTTCGGATGTGAACTAAAATCGTTGTTTTGTTCATTGTAGTTTGATTATTAAGCGGCGAATTTCATGAAACGCGATTTTAGAGTAAAAATTAATTAACTCGCGTGGAGAAAGAACAAGAAATCTTAATATTATCAGCATTTTACTTTTATTTGATATCAATGTAAAAGAATTTGTTTAAAATATTGAGGAAAATTTTATAAAGATTTTTCATGTGATATCTTCTTGATGTAGTCATGCCTTTCATCTAAAAAGAATTCTTTTTCAAAGCGAAATGCATTCAATTTTTTTTTCATAGGGAAATACATATGAAAATTGAATTTGAGCAATAAATTGTTAGAGATCAAATTATGTGCTTAATAATCAGATATTTTATGTGTTTCTGTCATATAACAAAGTTGCTTCATTGACTTGAGAGCTATTTTTCAGATTCACTCTCACCATTTATTACATTATGAAACGTTATGCGGGTCAACTGATCACTTTTTTGCTCGAATATTTGAAATTGATTGAGAAATTCAATAAATTGAATTCTGCTTCAAGATTCGTAACCATAGAGCAAATGCATAATTGGGCAACCAATCCCATTTTTTTTTTCAATTCAAATTGAATGACTTTCACCTGTATAACTCATTAGTACATACCACTCAGTTTGAAATCCCTTATGTAAGATCTTCATGTGATACCTTACTATTGGACTTTGAAAACTTGTCGAAATCAAATCTTCTGTTATTCAGATCTCCAGTTATTTTCTATTGCCGATCATCACACATCAAATTGTGGATCAAATCTGAACTTCTCAACCAATGATTGCATCCAAATCCAGAACTCTAAAATCAGCCTTACAACCAGTTGGGAAGGCAGCCCTCTGAAGTGTATTAAAAGCACCATTTGTAGAGACCATACCAACGCATTAGGAATACCCAATACTGAGCAGCATCTAAAACTCATTCATTGCAATTGAAGCTGAACAGAAAGTATAACATCACTTGCAGACATCACAATCCACACTGTAAAACAATCAAAACGTGAACGAAAAAATGATTACAAGTATGTTGGCCTTGTCAGCAAGATGCCCCTGACTCGTGGCTCTAAAGGATAGTGCAAGAACATAAGCTCTGATTTTGCTTCTCCGACAGGTTCTTATCTGCATGAAGCCAAAAGGAAGGAGATTAAAAGACTGTGGCTCAAATTTAGACCCTCTTGTGAAAGTACTCTCTTGCATCCAAAGACCAAATCTCAATGTTCTAAAGAAGAACAATGTTATATTCCAATAAATTCAGAGCATGTTACAAAAAATGATGGCTCAATTTTTATCTTTATTTCTTCATTAACAGAAATAGCCAAAACCTAGTTCAGTAGCTCAGAATATTTGCCCAAACAAAGTTAATTATAATATGCATGTAGGAGGAGGGACTACAAGGGCCAGATTTTTCCTGAAAAAAAAAAAACAGAAATAGATAGAACACTTCTACAGAATAAAACTGTCACTCCCCGTCACTGGAGGGGAACCACAGTCATAACATTGTATATTCTCAAGTATAATTGCTCCACCCATGTGGGCCAGTAGAAAAACACCTCATAAGGCGAAAATAAGGAATATAGCTATATTCAATATGCTAAAACTAATGGTTGCAAATGAGAATTCTAATAATCGAATGGTTGCCTTTTTCGACCTCACGTTTGGCTACTGGATGGTTAGGTTTTGTGCCATATTGGAGATTGGTATGCTAAATACGGCTGAGATGATATGACATGGCTCGGCGAGATAGAATGTCACTGGATTGCTCTTCTATTTCTTGCTGTGGAAGAGTTTATATTGGATTTTCTATAAAGTAGGATACTCAAAATTCGGGGGTCAAAGAGTTTTAGAAAACGTTCTTGGTGGAAAAAAATGTGAATGAAAGAATGCTTGTTTGAGTAATAGCAATGATATTTCCCAATATCATGCTAACTGCCGAAAATGATCTATGGGTAAATGAATTCTAGCTAGTTTTCAAATAGATCAGGATCGCTAGATGCCTAAAATGTTCTTGTTTTCCTAGTTATCTGGGAAATTTGATCTTGATGAAGTCTGAGTCTGACTGGGGACCATGAGCCTGAGGACCACGGGCCAAACTTATATATTACTGCTGTCTGATAGACATTTTGTGAAATATATAATGGTACCGTGCCACTTTTGTATATCATCAAGACATACTTTTGTAAGTTCCCAAAACCAAGAGGACAAACCAAACAATGGGGTTCCCTAATTTCAATCGAGATAGCATCAGGCATCAAGGAAATAAAAATGTTTTAGTCCATTTGCATCCAAGATTAGTTCTAATAACAGGAATTTATGCCTGTAAACATCCCTGTAACGTCATGATTAAATATTTTGATTGGTACAAGTTTCAACTAAAGCTAATGAGAGAACTTCAAGAGCAAACATTTATGATTTAAAACACTTAATATGCCAAAAAGAGAATAAGTTTTTTATCTCAAAAAAAGTACACAGACGGCTTAACAAGGAGTCTCTGCTGTACGCATTACCTATGGTGGCAATCATACATGTTAAAATTGAGAGACATAAAAAAATTAATCGGAAGATACCTGTCTTCCGTTTAGCAACAGAAGGCTGTACAACCACATGCATAGTAATAACTCCACCAGGAAGGTCACCAATGTGTACTCCAGACTCAGCAAGTGTCTTTCCGTTCTCCAAAATTTTTCCAGCATGTATCAATTTCATATCATTCACTGACTTTGGTACAATTGATTTATCTATAAATGCAGCGGGCCAGAGCTCAATCAAAGCTTTAATAAAAGTTGAGAAAGTATTCAGAAATAACATTAATATATTTAACTAACACGTCATATGAACCTCAACTACAGTCAGCCGGTAGCTTAGTGAAACAAAAAGGAGATAAACTAAAATATAGTTACACTACAGTATTCTGCCCATTTCAGAAGAACTTCCTGAAACTGGGCGTACTGTCTTTCTTACTCTACAAGCTTTCTTCCGTTTTCTACTCTATTGTTTATCCAACTAGTGACAGTTAACTTGTCCATTGAAACCATGAGTGATACACAATTTACTCAATGCACATCACAAGCCAGAAGAGTACATTTCCAAGAGAATTGAAACACTATAGCAAGTTTTCAAAATGGAAAAAAAAAAAATAGCAAGCCCTTGGCAGGATCACAACTCCATGAAACATTAGTTGACAACTGATTCACATTCAATAGTGGAAAAATCTTAACATGCCAATAACTTTTAACCAAAAGACCTTTGGCTATACCACAGCCAATCAAGATTAAGTTTGTAACACACACACATATAGAGGCAGAATCACAACCTTGAGGCCACTCTGAAAGAAGCCTTTGTTTTAGTGTAGCAGTAGTAATGGATGATGAGTATGTTCCATGACCTATATCTGTCCCATCAAAAATTCTGAACTTAAGTTCAAGGGTTTCGCCTCCTTCAGCCATAGTAACTCTCCTCTACTATATTTGCGAAAGTCCAATGCAGCACAAGTTTATGAGTGAAAGAATTCAAGTTACCAAAACTCACCTGCCCATATAAGAATTTCAGACTGATGAAAAACCATTCATGTCTCATAAACAAAAAATGATGAACTTCATAAGTATTGATACATTCTAGCAAGTAATGGTGAAAAATGACTTCCAATCTTGAAAATCAGACAATACCAAATTTCACACACCTTCGTCAATCTAGACAAAACTTCACAAAAACACAACAGAGACTGTACATCTGAATCACCACCCAGTGAACTGAGTAACCACTTCATATGATCCAAAGCTTCTCTTTCACAGAAAACCTCAAAGACCCTGTATCACAAACCCATTAAATGCTGCATGTAAAATTCTCCATCAAGACATTCTTTTGGATCAAGGATTTATCAGAGGAAATTGTAAAGAACAAAACATTGAAAATAAATTTCATTGCATTCCCTTTGGACAAAATTCATATTAGTTATCATTAGAAAAAAATGACAAGCAGTTGAACATTCAAGAAAAATGAAAATAACTTCATACGTTAAAAATTCTATCCCGTATTTGTACAACAAAACTTCCATAGTATTCCCTTCTAACACCGCGTGTAAGAAAATTTTTCCTTAGCGTTAAAATCCAAGGTCCAAAAATATCGTTATTAAATATTAAACAATCCAAAATTTTGCAACTCCATCAAATCAGATCTCCCGATTCTATTTCCACAAATCACACACTTACCAAGAAATATCGAAACCCTTGTTCGTTACATTTCTTTCAGAGGCTATGGTACAAAAAAATCATAAGAAATTCTTGAACACCCGATAACAGAAACTGATACACAAAAATCGCAAAAAAATTACTAATTCAATGGAAAAAGTACCTATTTTCTTCTTTTTTTCTTTTTTCTTTTTTACCCCTTTTGACAGCTTAAGATAACAAGAAGCACTAGAAGAACTAAAACTAAGTGTGAAGAGTAACCTGATCAAGACGCCATATGATGAAAGATCGGAGAGGCGCGGAGAAATAATTCAGTGCATATGAGAGTACGACACCGCCGGAAAAAAATATGTCGCTTTTCGGACAATCGCCGAGATTGTAAAATTCAGTCCGCAGAGAGAGAGAGAGAGAGAGAGAGAGAGAGAGAGAGGGAATTCGGTTGTGTTCGACGCTTTGGCTGTCTATTAGCTTCTCAGTCCTTTTCACACTCTTTTTTCTTTACTTTCTTTTTCTATATTTGAATCTTGAATTTTAACCAGCAAGACGCTCTGTAAAAAAATAAAAATAAAATTGGCATGTAATTTTGTGCTTTATCTGTTAAATATTTTGTTCTTTTTTCTTAATTTTTTCTTGGTAATATTTAAAATTCAAACATAGCTTGGGTAATAAAAAAAAGGATAAATTCAAGTTTGGTGTGTATATGTACGATGCACAGATACTTTTAAAAAAGAATTGTAAATGATACAATATATTTTTTGGATACATTTTACTATGCGTACAAAAGATTAATAAAAATAATAAATTTGTCAAATAATTTTAATATGTATATTAGACGGGTCCAATATTAATAAAACATATATGTTAAATTATTATAAATTTAATTATGAGATAATGTTTGTCTTCTTTTATGTTTACTTAAATTTATACTAAATGCATAAACAATATATTTACTATGCATTTAAATAATAATTTATTTTCCTTCTTACAATAACATCATTTATATGATTTTCTTTTACACAAATTATCAAATACTTTCATGTTCTTATTTATAACAAATAAACTTACTTATTTGTAGATAACATATCATTGTTGTAACATATCCTTTAATTTTTATAAATTTGTGTATTGCGGTGTCTGTACGGTATCATAGCCGTGCGTCATTGCAAACCTCCTCCCTGATCAAATGCTCCATTCCTATCATTGATTAATCAATTTGATGATTTTTAAGTCTGGTTACAGATAATCTAGTCAATTTTTAAAATAATTGGTTTAATAATATTAAATCACATGCTATGTATTAAAATTTGTAAGTTTAGTAAATATTAAAATTACCAAAGAATCAATATATTAATAAGTTAATTAAAAGATGAAAAATTTTAATTCATACTACAACAAATAAAGCAATTATTTCAGTACTAAGAGAATAATAAACATAGACCAACCCCCAACATATTTTCTAAATTTTGAAAATGTAGAGGTAGAGTAGTGATTATTTACTCAACAATATAATTTCACATTAATTATATGTATAAGCAGCATACAGTAATAACATAAATACCATACCCGATTGTATGCATCAAGTGTAATATTTAGTATTTACTACACATTTACACAATTTATGAGTATGTGTAAATATGTGGTAGATGCCACGTTCGTACATGTTGTTAAGTGTAGCATCTATAAAATTAATTTTTATTAATATTACTCAAATAAATATCATGAAATTTATATTAGTTGGTCATAAAAATTCAAACTAAACAAGTGATAGACGAGAGAATATAAATTTTGTGTTTGAACTAAAAGACCAATTAATAGCTCTCTATAAGAAATATCTCATATACTTTTACTTTCTAATTATTTAATTTTTTTAAAAAAAGTGGGAAAAGGATTTCAAATGTGGAAAAAAAAATATATAATTTCCTATTTAATGATATATGTGATAAACCTTACTGGAGTTAAATATAACAAAAAAAGTTTATAAATGAATTGCCTTATGTCTGTTGTTATTATTTATGTATCAAATTTTTTCTCAATAAAATATTTGACAAAAGTGGAGCCTTAGTAGAACTTTAAAACCAAAATAGTACTAACAAGGGATGCAAAATTGCAGGAATTATAATAATTAATATATGGGAAATTTGTTATGTGTTATTGAAAATTGGAAAATTGAGGTAAATTTTACCGATCTTTCCTTTTTCTAAAAAAAAAATCTTCAAAATAGGGAGGTCACTTTCCGACTTATTTTTCAAAAATATCCAAAATTGAATATGTTTTCTCCTAAAAAAATATACGATCAAATACAATTTTTTTTTTAATTTTTGTTGCGATATACGTATATGGAGCCCACAATTAAATAATAAAAATGACCCAAAATCATATGGTTCCACATTCAAGGCTGAAAAAATCTTTATTTTGAATAGTCCCAAGTATGTAGTTGTTTCAAGGGAATTTTATGTCTTTCCATATCTAAGATAAAGTTGTTGAATCCCATGGATTCTTATACTAAAGAAGTGGAGCATTTTTTTTTTTTTGTTTCAACTTTATGCAAATGGAGAAATGCATAAGGAATTTGTTAAAGTGAAAGAAAGCATCCCAAACTGTGCCCCTTTCTTTCCTGGCAAAACATTCATTCATGTTTTGGAATCGTTTCTTAATGCACTGAACAGTAAATTGTCAAAACGTTAAATTCTGGTCGTTTTTTCATGTCAAAAAAGCTGGATGTCATTATGCTATTGAGAAGTATTGAACATCATATTTTTTTTTTATTATTATTATTTTGCTGTCATGAAAATTCAAGGTTGATGGTTGATGAATATAAAAGTAGCTAAAGGTTGGCAACGAAAACATCTTTCGACAAAATTAAGATTTTAGATCAGGAACTACGACAAGTTTTAATAAAGTAGACAAAATCAAGATTTTGGATTAGGAGACGGAAAAAGTTTTGATAAAAAAACATTATTTGTGACATCCAAGCAAATTATTATTGGAAAAGAGAGGAAAAGCTTTCAATTTGTAAGAAGTTATAGTATAGTTTATATGCACTTTTTTTCAAGTGGGGGTTTTCTTATCACTGGACTGGGTCTACCTTTTAAATCCAAATTATTGTGTAAACAAGATTGATGAATTATATATATATATATTAAGAAAGTGGCTTTTGTTGTGCAGAAGTATTTTTTTTTTTATATTCAAGTTTCAAGTTTTCGCTCTCACTAATTTCGAAATCGAATAATTTTTCTCTAATTCACCAAGAGATAAATTCAAATATAATAATATCATATATATACTTGAGTAGATATATAACACACTCACGAGATAAATTTGAGTATAATAATATTATATATATATTTGAGTCGAGAATCCGTCTTATTAAATTATATTTGGAATAATAACACATCCTAAACTCTCTTCTCGTGCAATCTTTTTAAATCCAGGAGAGGAATCAAAATATCAACTTTTACATTAATACCGAAGTGATATCCATCACACCGTTGCCCCTTTTTCCCTGGAAACAATATGCATATGCTCGGATCACTCAGAGTAGCGGCCTGTCAGTGCATTGTCTGAGTGGAGACAGGAGACTGGAAACTGTTGTATTAGTTAGAAGGTAACCCACCTTTGTGTTAATTAGAAATACCTCCCCTAAAATTAATCTAATGCACAGGCATCATCCTTATGCATGCATAATTATATCAGTTTATATATTCTTCCTTTCATTACGACGTCTTGAATTCGTAATGTAAAAAAGGCGACACGAGCAAAAATAAATAGTAAATATTTAATTTTATACTCAGCATTATTGTTTCGTGAATGATAATTTATAATCCCATGAGTTTGTCTAAACTTACAAAATGTCCCCATAAAGTTTGTACAGTATGCAACATTCTCCCTTGAGGTTTAGTATTCGTTGTTATTTTCTATTATATAGTAAGTACACTATGAATTAATGGTATTTTGCCTTTTAATATTTTAAAAGAGTAGCAAAATGTTGTGTTTTTCTAAATAAATATGATCACAAACATTCTTTTGAAAATTCATCTTATTTAAGAAAAAATAAGCATACATGTTTTTCCTTCCACATCATCCATTATTTTCAAACTACGTTCTTATTTCTACCACAAATTAAAATTAAAAGAAGTAGTGAAATATTCATATTTTTGAAATAAACAAAAAAATTACATTAAACAATCTTATATATTGTCATATTTGACCTAACCTTAAGCACAAAATCCTAAATTGCCACTTTCACCTGTCGCTATCCGCCATCATGGATCGCCCTCTCTCGGCTACTATGAGGAGGAGGAATGAAAAACATATAGAAGAGTTTGAACTAAGATTGGATTCAAATATAATATCACCAATTCAATTTAAATTTAGACATTTGAGTTCACATTTGCTATGCTTATTAAAAGGCCAAAAAATCCTTTGAATGTTTAAGCTATTTCTTTATTTTATTTTATTTTTTATATAAACCACAAGGAATCTATTAGTATATTGAACAAAATCCAAGCACGTCGTTATAACTGGATATACTATAGAGGAGGTATTTGTATATTGAACAAACTTTAAGGAGAATTCTGTAATTTCTGATAAAAGAAAAAAAGGGTCATTTTAACTCAAAGCGTTTGGATTTTTTAATGAATGTTAGTTTAAATGAGGTAGATATAATTGGACATGTCGTTAATTAATCCTTAAATCTATTTCTTTCACCACATTGACTAGGGAAAAGTAATAAAACCATCATTTTAATTAGGAAAAGCAAATAGAACATATTCCTTCACTAGCCAATACTGCTTGAGAGAGAGCTAATTAGCTACATGCTCATGCGAAATTCAAAGCTAGCTACTAATAATAACCTATCAAATTACACAGACAATAGCTACATTGATAAGCCACTACTTCTAAGCTCTCTTGTAATGGAGCAAATCTTATTCGTCTAGTTTATTACATAATAGAGAGCAGTAGTTGAAACAGGTAGCATTTTCCATCAAGATTATTAAGACAAAGCCTGATATGGCCTGAGCAGGGGAATGAGGGAGCCACTGAGATGTAGGGACATGACCTCATTGGTTGATCCCACCAGCTTGCCGCTGATGAAAACCGCCGGCACAGGGCCACTGCACCCCATCCTCATCAGGGCCTTCTCAATTTCCTTTCCCTCAGGATCATGGTCTAGTTCGTGGACCAATGGATGTACCCCCAGTTCTTGAAACAGTATCTGCACCGCGTAGCACAAGCAGCAAGTGCTTTTGCTGAAGATCAAGATTCCATTTTCTGATGCCAGTTTTACTATCTTCTCCATTTTTCTTTTTTTTTTTTTCTTCCTTTTTTTTGTGGGGGTGGGGTGGGGTGGGGGGTGTTTATCCCTTTATATAAGTGACAGAAATGGTATTCTTTTTAAGCTCTAATATTGTGAACAAGCATCAGATCACACAATTTCCAAGTTGAAAATTGTGAGCTGATGGTGTTTTGTGTTGGAGGGAAAGTATGAAATTGAGTAGGCAAGAAAGCTTGCCTGAACTTGATCTGTTTTTCAGCTCTATTTATATATAAAAATTACAGCAGCAAAGAGTGGACTGCTTTTTCCAAACAAGAACATTCAAAAGAAGGTGGCCTTTACACTACCTGGATGCCAAAAACCAGCTAAAGTCACTTTTTCAAGAAAAGATACTAAAATATTTTTGTTCACACAAGTTGAACATCAGAGACAGATTATATCTCCCTCACCACTTTTGAATAAATTCTGTGGAAATGGGAATATTTTTGACCCTATGATGATATGCAGAATTGCAGATTATTAGTCATTAAATATTCCTCCAGAAACTTTGCTGCTGAAAATGTTGGTCAAGAATAACTCAACAGGTGATTTTGAAAACACGTTGTGCGCCTACTGACCGCTCAAGTTGCACGTTTCATTATTACAAGGAGATTGAAATAAGAAACCATGTAAAAAATTGCAAAAAATTTGAAGAGGGGTGGTCAATTTTCCTGCAGATTCTTGAAATCATCCTTTGTGGAAAAATATATTCGGTCTCTGGAGGAAAGATCACGAATAAGAAGGCTTTCGGTGGTGAATCTTGGTGTTGCGCCCACCAACTTGTGGAATCTCTTGCATATATCGCACAAACTACTTATACCCTTTACATGTTATGTATGCATGTATACTCGTATGTACTATGAGCCTCACCAATTCTTGAATAATACTACAAAAGATTTCTGTCGAAAATGTATTCACGCAAATCACACTAACCACATGACAAGTATTAGTGGCGAAACTAGGAACTTCACTTGGTGGGAGGAAGGGGATGGGATGTTTTCAGTTGTCTGCACATCATAGTAATACATGAAAATTTTGGAAAGCTGAGATGGGGAAGGAGGCAACTACCCCTTTGATCCAAAAGCCCCCGTTGGCTTAGTCTATGACTGTATGCATGATTCTCCATTTCCAAGGCGTTTGGAAGGTTAATATTAAAAGTTGAATTTGTTCCGTAATATTAATTTATTGAATTGTTATTTTGTATAGACACTTTTGGATGAGCTAACTTTGAAAATGAGTTTTACTCAAACTTATTTATCACTCAATATTATTCTTTTTCAGTGTCAATTCAATACATGTTCCTGAGTTCTTGGATGTGGAGGAATTTTGTCGGGACAGAGACTAATTTTATGGACACTGTGGCTTGCACATGGCTTAGGGTACCATTCTTGTTGCAGAAGTTTGGGATATAAGGACCAGGGTTATACTTTTATTCGACCAAAAAGTTCACTCACAAAAAAAAAAAAAAAAAAAAGACAACTTTTGACCAAGAATATTAACAACAGAATAAAAAGAAATGTAAATCGAAAAAGAAAAAAAGAAAGAGAGAGGGACATACGAGGCATAGATATCATTCATTCATTGTTGTATCAATTTTTATGTTGTCCAGAGCGTTAATGGTGCATCTCTGGCTATTATGACGAAAAAAGGATTTAAAACAAGTTGCCCTCTTGCTATCTGACTGAAATGAGATGACAACAAAAGTATTAGCAGAAAAGATTGATAACCATGATATGCACGAATATGTTGTCTTAATTTGAATATTTGATGTTGAACTTGTTAGTTGGGGGGAATTTTGCCTGATATTTTGCAGTGGTAGGTGAAATATACGAATTTACTTTTATTTACATAAAAAAACACAAATTAAGATTGTTATTGTTTATCCTTTTATTCTGTTTATTTTTATTTTGAAAGAAAATAGTGATAATTTTTTTTAAAAAAATTGATTTTGAGGATTAAATTTAATGTGAAATTTAGTATAATAATTACAGTTGATATGATGTTTTTTTTTAATAAAGAGGTGATTTGATGTTAGAATTTTTAGAGAAGAAATTTATAAAATAAATGATGATTGGGTTTAAAAATTTATGTGGAAAGATTTATATAACATTTTTTATGAATACTATTATTTTGTAACTGTTGATGACCATTGTTTTGAATATTTTTAATTATTCTTGTTTTTGTGTGATTGTAAAGGGTATTATTATGTCATTCATATCAATCTGCTTTTTGTTTATTGATTTAGGTTTATGATTGTACTTAAGTAATCATATTGTGTATATATATATATATATATGTATGTATGTATAAATTGATTTGATACCTTAAGCTTATATGTATTTATTTATTCATTAAGTGTTCATATTTGGATAAATATTTACATATTGATATATGTATAAATTGATTTGATACCTTAAGCTTATATGTATGTATTTATTCATTATGTGTACATATTTAGATAAATATTTACGTATTGATATATGTGATATACATATATATATATATATATGTATTTATTATGATATAATTATGTTATGAATGTGGTATTATTTTGTATATAATATATGTATTGTATATATCAATACGTACGAATATATGAAAATAATTATAAATTACTTGGAAATTGATATATTTTCTTATATTTGTGAATATATAAATATATTGGTATATATTAATATTTATACGAATGTGAATGTATATATTTATGATCGTTCACATTTACGAAAGTATTTTAAAATCATGTTGTGAGTGTAAAAAAAAATTATTATGCCACAATATCTTTATTAATTTTTTTACTTATTTAAATAACTCATATTTATTAATCATAATTTTTTATTCTATTTTAACAATAAAGTTTGTTGTATTTGTAAATAAAATACTACATAATATCTCTATTATATTTTTTATTTTTTTCAAATAATTCATATTTAATTATAAATATTTTGCTCCATTTCAATTCTTATTTTCTCTTTCTTAATTTATTTTTTAAAATTTTTTCTCTTTCTTCTTCTTCTCCTCCCACTACCAACTACCTACCCACGCACTGGCAGCCACCACCGCCATCTCCTTCCTCCTCCTCCTTTTCTTCTTTCTTCTTTCTTTTCCACCCACCACTTACTCACCCATCTTCGCTACCGCCACCGCAGCCACCCGCCACCACCGCCTGTCAGTGACCGCCGCCAGGCACCACCACCCTCTTCTTCTTCTTCTCCACCGCTCCTTCTTCTTCTCCTTTCTTCTCCACCCACAACCTACACACCCATCCACTCACTGTCCGCCCACACCGCCACTTGCTCCTTCTTCCACTTCTTCTTCATTTGGTTGGGGAATGCCATTAATTATGAGGGGATAACTTGTGAAAATACTGTTGAAGAGAAAGAGAGATGTTTTGGCAAAAAAGATTTGATTGGAAAAAATCTCGTGACTTTTTCATTTGCTGGGAGGATCATATTGGTGACCCTTTCGTAAAAAAATTTCATAAGCATTCATTGGTCTGCTGAAAAAAAAATAATCGCTGGACGAGAGAAAATGAATTTTTTTTATAAGCAACCAAAGCCTCCAATTCTATTTCATCCAGCCCATTTTTATGGATTCAAACATTATTTCATTGTATTAATGTTTGTTTCCTTTTCCTCTTTAATAATATTGATAAAGATAAAAATCGTTAATAAAAGAATGGTAATTTTATCTGTTTGTGATTTCAGAATTGGCAAAGATGAGCTCTATGGGTTTTGAAAGACTATGGACAGATGCTTGCTAGGCCTGTTATTACATATAGCATTCAAGAAAACAGATGGGCATGACCACTTCATTTGCAAATATTTTCATCGAAATAACATGTCATGATTTTTTTATGGACAATTATCTAATTAATATGGTTTCCATTTTATTTTTTTTTATAATTTATGTGGTACAAAATAAAGGAGATGGGTATTTATGGAGTTCAAATGACTTTTGGTAATACATGGTATCCGATGTGGTATGATTTCAAGTTTTAAAATTTATCATAAATTATCAACTTTTAAATGGATTCTTGTAAGTATCACAACAAATTGTTAGAGTGGCATTATTGTTCTTGACGATTTTTTTTTATATTTAAGTAAAGTTGAATAAATATAAAAAAATAAAATATTACAAAATTTCAAAATTTAACGTATATCAAAATAATAGAACATTGTAATCTGACATAGTAAGATACACATACCATTAAGGCTCCATGAGCCCGAGGTTTGGATTTTTGTTGTTGGGCCTCGAACTTAGCATTTGGATCTCTTTGGGCCTTTATTATATCATGATTCAACAATATTCTTGTGCAGGAATATGATGAATTATGGATTATGGAAGATAAAATATCCTCATCGATTAGACCCGATTTTGGATTTGTCATCACATTCCCAAAGGTTCTTCTGTCTCTTTCTTATCTCATTATGGAAGAAAAGGAACTATATATGAAGATTTTTCAATACAAGCTTTATTACATGTGGGCTCGTAATGTTCATATTGATCTATATATAAATCTTGGATATTAACGTGTCAAGAATGAAGTGGTATTCAAGCTTAATGAATTATGTCAACAAAGTACAACACTTATTCCACCAGGAAAGAAAAGAAAAGAACACATATACCCTTACAAACTGACTATTGAAAAACAGTTGTTTCGGCATCAAATGCATGACGTATTGTCGCATTCGAATCATCCCTAAATGTAATAAAACCAGTTTTAAACTTTAAATTTACTTCAAGAAACTATGAAAAGGATTTCTTTCCATCGAACCCTTTCATGAGTGGAGGCCCAAAGAATAATTGAAATGGAAGTACCAATAAGGCCCAAATGATAGTTGACATGGCACACTACCAACAAGGCCCAAAATCATTCGGGATAGAAAAGATGACCATTATGTATCAAGATTTTCATGCCATCTCTTCAAATATGAATGAACGTCGTGTTACATAGCAGCAAATGATGTCGTAATAACATGTGATACGAAACTATGTCAGTCAGGCCTTTACTGTATGAGAACTTTGAAGTTAACCAAATTTTTTTAGGATAAAATTGGAATTGAAATAACTCGTATTCAAGTATGAGGAATGTTAGAGTTCATGTTCAGGCCCAAATTTGTGTTGTCTACAGAAAATGCCCTGTTTTTACTGGACCCATAACAAAGAAGGTACCTTGAGAAAATTTCTAACTAGCCCAGTTGATTAAGTCAGGAATTTTCACAACAGCAAAAGTCACCAAAAGTGGACTTAAGCCAAGGTTACAACAGTTGACAAAATCAGGAAGCCCTTAATTACAACTTACAAGCTTCACTTGTAGCATGCTACTTGTAGACTCTTTTTTTTTGTTTTTGTTTTGGTCTCAGCAGAGCTATTGCACTGTAAGCATAATAGGACTATTTTAAGTTGCAATAATAAGACTGGTTGCTAGAACCAAATAGCCTTGGCATTAATGAGCCTTTGCTTCAGGGATCCATCAACATGGAGGGAGATCACATCTTTGGCTGAGCCGACAAATTCTCCACCGATAAACACAGCAGGGACAGTGGGGTTGCAGCCTAGCCCTCTCAAGGCCCACTCCATTTCCCTACCTCTCGCGTCTTGATCAAGCTCATGCACAGCAGGGCTAGCGCCTAAATCATAGAACAATGCCTTGATGCTGTGACACATGCAACACGAGCTTTTCGTGAAGATCACTGCAGCCTTCTTGGATGCCAAGTCCCTTATTCTGTCCATTGGTTTCAAAAAAAATATATGAATTGCTGCTAAAAAAAGCACTCAAACTTCTTAGGAGCTATGTGGTTTTCTTTCCTATATATGCTTGTGTTCTGAGGCTTGTCTGTGTTCTGAGATATCATCATCCTTATTTATAGAGGGCAGTTGACAGTTGTGGTTTATGTTTGTTTATCTTGAAAAGGAAAAATGAGAATCATAAACTTTCCTTTAAAGATATTTGTTTGGATAAGAAAAAATTGTCCCCTTGATGATTTCTTGAAAATGACCCTTTGTGCTGCAAACAAGTTGACACATAGTATAAATCACATTTGTAGTTCAGAGATGAGCCCCTGCAGAATTTTCCGTACACTCAGAAACAGTTACCAGCATCATTCAACAGAGATTTAAGTGCCTTTGGATTCTGATAGGCTGCCAATGATAAAAATAACATTTGCAGGTGTGCAAGGGGCAGGAAGTTTGGGATATATTCTTTTGTGTTGTTGGAGAAAGTATCTCCATGATAACTTTCGGAGAGAAAAACACTAATATTATTGTGCAAATGGACTTACATAAAGGCATGGTACTGCTAGAAATGGGGTACTAAATCCATTTAAAATGTTAAAGAATCTTGCACATATTGTATGTGGTTTAGACAGATTAAAGGATAATTTGCAGATATTATTCTCCATATTGAAGGAACCAACTTTTCGCCTCGACTGATATTACTTTTCTAATGTCAACCTCAAGGAAAACCAGTGATTTGGAAATCTAAAAATGGATAATGCAGCATCACTTTAGAACCAAATGGTTTCACAGTGAATTTGGCATTTCACTGATATAACTGATGAAATGTCTCTTTTCCCCTCCTCTAGCCCTTAAGCATTAACTAGTCTCCCTTTCTCTTAGAAACAGCCCTGGATATTTCTCCACTAGTTAGATATTGAACATGGTTGGGATGAATAATCATAATGTTGAAAACTTATCTAACAGTTGAATTCTGGAATTTTGAAGATTTTGTACTTTATTCTTCCTCTGGTTTCTATTGTGGGATCCTCAGCTGATGTGTAAAAAACTAAGAAGGATAAGAACTTATCCAATACATTCCCACTTTAGAATCTGACTCCCGACAAAAAAATTCCCAAAATTCTTGCAGAAAAGATTTAACAGAAACAAGAAAACAGCAGTTTTCTTGAAAAACTTTGTAGTACTAATACAACTTGTTGAGGATCAGACATCAAATTACTGTCAGCAAACTAACCATCAAAGTTCTCCAATATATGTATCAAAAACAAGTTCTGCAGCAGTGTAAAAGATATTGCTTGGTAGATTAACCTTAGACTTTACAACAGCAAGTGAAGATTACTGACTGAGATGAGTTGAGTTAAGCTCACTATTGTCAACGGCAGAATCTCAAGATTGTAACAATTGCCGTCTTCCTCCTGTTTTCATCCTTTTTGGATGATCATCACCAAAAAAGAATCCTAGTTGTAAAGTTCTGGAATTCGCATAATGCTTGTGATACACTTGTCATCCAATGTCTGTGTCCAACAACAATATGACATAGTCAGATGCCATCTTTTGCAGTACTAGGTGCCATCTTTCTGAGCACCCTTTGTGTCAATTAATCTCTTGGTCCTTATCCAGTTTCATGTACATTTTAATTCTGAAAACATATATTGTAGGTATATTCACAGAAATAATAAAATGCTTCATTTTTTTCTGGGCTTGAGATTGTCAGCTTCCATTGGAGGATGCATAGGTCAAATGGTTTTTTTTTTTTTTTTTCATTAGAGTTGCTGATCATGCTATCATTTCTGGGAAGCTTATTCTTTGAATATTGACCATCCCACCAAGCCTAAAGATAAAATATTTGTCAATATCCCTATTAAAATAGTGTAGTGGTAGCTCTTGTTACATATTTTGAAGAATCGGTGATTCGAATCCCTTAGGTATTACTTTAGCTCTTTGTGGGTGTGATCGCTGGTGGATGAGCTTTCGAACTCTACCTTTGGGCGCCATGTGGAGTATGCAATTGTGCTCTAACAGGAGTCAACATGTCGAACGTTCACTCTAAGTGTGTATAAGTTGTTGTTGCGGTAGTATTTACTCGTGGACGAATTAAGGAAATGTTGTCTACTTCAAAAATTAGTCAAATTAAGCGTTGATACTTGGGTTACGAAAAAAAAAAATGTCATTGCACTAAGTGAAAGATTTATGCATAGAAGCAATGAGTAGCAGTAGCATGGAGGCAACTGAATTTTTTTTTTTTTAAATAATAATAAAGAGATATTTTCAATCATAACAAGTAAAATTTATTATAAATTTTAAAATTATATGAAGTTGAGAGGCTACATTCTGGAGTTTCCTCTAACAATAAAGATGCATTTTTACTTTTTAATTTAATTAAATAATAATAATTTGGAGAAACATATATATTTAGAATAAGAAGAACAAAAGTATCCAAAAATTATCTTTATCTATTTTTGGTTGTTGACAACTTGCATCCAACCATAAATATGAACTTGTCCACTGAGATATCTCAGTGTTTTTAGGAATAAAATTTACCATATAATCCCTTGTACTTTTGGAAATGGCTAATTATTATTTGTGAAAATATTAGCTAATTGTACAAATATATATATATATATATATATATATATATATCAACTTGGACTAAATCGGGCTTCCTTTGAGTGTGTAACATTTTCAGGGCTGGACTAGACTAAGTTCAACATATGGGCTTCTATAATAAAACAGAGCAACTAGCCCATTTAGGCCTGGTTGAAGAAATAGGTTTTTTTGTTGAATGTTCCTATTTCATGTATAAGAGACGATAAATTATATTATTTGGTATATCATTTTATTAAAAATAAATATTAATAAAATATTTTTAATCAAATCATTAAATTATAAAAGAAAGTACTATGATTAAATTTGTGTGGGAGATCAATTTTCAATTATAACCGCTGCTTTAATTTAGTGGTAAGAATTAGGTCTTTTAGAAGTGAAACATCTCACCTACCCTCTCCAATTTTTTTATTTATTTTTAATTTTCAATTTTTTGGTTTTAAAAACTCATCATTACTGCTACTCATTGCTTCTAGTCTCAATCTTGATGTTATCACTAGCTAGGAAAAAAAAAAGAAAAAAAAAATTGTATTGATTGTAAATTAATTCATATTGTCACTTAAGGTGCATTTGGATTCTCAGAGCATACAAGATTAAAAAAAATTTGGAGTTAAGAATTTTAAATTAATAAACTTTTTTAAGTTGTTTTTTAAGTTAGTGTATATTTCAAATTATTTAGTATTCCTTTTAAATTATTTTTCAATCATTTTATTAAATTTGAAAAATCAAAGCTCAAATTCACAAAAAAATTCTCTTTTTATTTTTATTTTTTCCCCTGATAATCTAATTGACCTTAACCCATTGGTCATTCTTCATTAAAATCTGAAAAAAAATTTCAAAAATAATAATAACAACTTTTTTTCTCCCTGGAATTAAGTAAAAACTAGGGGTTTATAGTCTCATCATAGATTGAGGAAACTTGACTAGTCAATACTTCTAACTCTTGGTCATTAAAGGAAGTCCAGTGACACGTCATCACTTTAAGAAAGAAAAGGTTTGGTCTTAAACACATAATCTTGGATCACTTCAAGACTGTCTCTTTAATCGTTCTCCTCACATAATGGAGATTAATTAGAATAATTAATCACGATTATTGTGGACTTATCCACCATTAAAGTCTCCACTAGCAATTTTTAGAGGCCAAAAAGAAATTCTCCCACATGTCATCATCATAATAATTTGTCATGCATCCATCCATAGCCTTCTTGAGAGGTAAAGAATCTTAATTATCTAAGTCTAATTAGCATTTTGAAATTATGCGAAAAAGTATGATTTTTTTTTACTATACAACCGACCAAACTAACCATGTTATTTATTATATAATTAATTTCAACTTTAACCGGCATTTGATGCTTAAATATGACCTTTTTCAAGTAAGAATCACATGATGATAAGGATATTTAGCACTATTTTTTTACAATTTTAAGACATAATTATTTGGTAAGAAGTGGAGAATATTTTCCATATTAGTGCCATGTCAAAATGTGGATAATAGGGCAATGCTCTTAAAGTATATTCTTCTCTTTGTACACTTAATATTGCAGATAAGTATATATTTAGAGTGACAATAAAAATAAAAGCTAGTTCTAAACATGTCCTTTCATTTGACCCCTAATCTATTCTCCAAATTACAAAAGGGAAAAGGTTTAATTGAAAACTTTGCACATTAATTTTAATTAATGAAATCCCACCCAAAAAAAAATTTCAACTTTTCCCTTCTTTGCATGGGTGGGGTGGGGGGGGGGGGGGGTGGGGTGATGTTGGCTTGCTGTTTCCTTTGTAAAGAAAGGGAGGGGAATCTCATATAAGGGGCAAAAGAAGCCACCAAAAATAGATAACAAATATCTTTCCAATTGTTGATGCTCTCGTTCATTTAGAGACGGAACGAGAAAATAAATATATTTTAAAAAAAATAAAAATAATGAGATATTTTTAAATTTTAAAAGGATAAATTTTAATCATTTTATATTAAGTTAAAAATTTTGTGTAGTTGACGAGGCGGCCGCCATCGCCCTCCTAACTTTCGTGCTTCCATCAAGCCCCCAACATATATATATATATATATATATATAATGAATAAAACCGTCAGAAAACTTACCACACACACAACATTTGTCTAATAAATATTGGGTAATATATTGAGTTTGAGGGGTTGTAACGAGGAGTTGATTTCTTGATCTGCAACTTGACTTCTTTTATTTCCTCCTTAAAAAATACAAGTTGGGTTCCATGTATAAATATAGATATAGACTGCAACAACACATCCTAGATTTTGAGCAGTGATCATGCATCAATCCTAAAATACAGTAAGAATCTACGAAATATCTTTCAGAACAATTCTTTTAACTTTATTTTTTTCTTGTCCTTTGAGAAAAAAACAAAGGGCAAAAATATAAACCACTGCTGCTATCTGCACCTTTTCCTCCTATATATAGAAGTCCACAAGCGAACAAGTTTCTCCAAGAAATATTGATAATATCCATAAACATATCTAACCTACATTACTCCACACATCATTCTCAGGTTCTTGACTAGGGTTCCGTCGGAAACATGGACGCGGTTAAGAGGTTGACGGCAGACAAAGCGGTGGTGATATTCAGCAACAGCACTTGTTGCATGTCCCACACCATTAAGACACTGATATGCAGCTTTGGAGCAAATCCTACGGTTTACGAGCTCGACCAACTGCCTAACGGGCAGCAGCTGGAGAGGGCACTTGTGGCGGCGTCAGGGCGGAGGCCGAGCTTCCCGGCGGTGTTCATCGACCAAGAATTGGTCGGCGGAGCCAATGAGGTCATGAGCCTTCATGTCAAAGGGGAGCTAGTCCCACTGCTCAAGAAGGCTAAAGCTATCTGGTTATAACATTTCATGAAGACAAATTTCATGGTGGTTGTCACCTAGTACTAATAATAATTAAGTCTAAATTAAAGGCGGAAAAGAGCATTAATTAAGAGAGTAGGAGAGAAAAGAGTAGAGAAGCTCTATGTATGAATACTCAGTCATTATCTTTTATGCATCAATGACTGTTTGTCCATGTAATCTTGTTTTTGTATCTCTTTTTTCACCCCTAATATAATCTCAAATATGGTACTTTATTTTCAACCATAAATTATCGTTTCCTTTTCATAAAAATGGTTTTACTGATATTCAAAAATAGAGAATATAAAGAAGATAGAAGAATTCTCTTGTCAAGTAGAAATATTACATCTGCATGCAAGTTTAGCAATTCATTCAAAATTTACTCAAAAAGTAGGAGAAGGGAAAATGGTGCTATTGGATGAAATTGCAAATCTTTGCCACTGGCCATATAGGATTTTGACACTCAATTTTGGACAGATAAATATGGGACAAAAACTGACTGCAACTTGGACATGTGTCAGCATGTCTTTACAATATTGAAGCGATCAAGGCCCAAATTTAGAGCATAAACTGATGTAATGAAGTAGTGGATGGACTCCTCTTTCAACATAAAATCGAGGAAATCGATGAGCCTAACCCATTCTACCAAATCCATTCACATTGGTTATGTATAGTTCATGTGGGCCTAATGTAGATACCATAAAGATCGGATAGAATACTAGATTGTATCAATCAGATTTTATTTTATTTTATTTTATCTCAATATTACTAATCATGTATATTGATTATATCATTTATTTTATACATTTGTGTGTATTGATGATATTGTAATAAAAAATAAAATACAAATTGCAAGGATTGAGATTGTGCTTGTTTTCAGCAGAAAAAGTATAAACTTCCCAAGAAACATCTAAAAAGATGGGAGGAGGAATACATTTTGTACAAGTATGAATTTTTGCATCAATATCTGAATTATACGGCCGTTGATGTGAATATATTGTGCTAATCTTCTCCTTGTCATTGAAATCCAATTCATGGGCTCTTTCATTGTCATAAAATATTCCTGGAAAATGTTACTTCATTTCCTGCTTTGTTTCTACTGTCAACCTCAGATGGGCTCCTCTAATTTTTTTTTATTTTATTTTTTTTTATTTTATTTTTTTTTTATTTTATTTTTTAAGACTAGATTTGAGCTCTAAAATTTATCCCTCCTCTATGGCCATTTGTCTCGACGAATAATACAACCCAATTGAAAGCAACTCCAGCATGAATCCTAAGCCACACAGAAAGATGAGGTAGTGAAACCCCTGGTCCTGTTCTGAATCCCAAATTCAGACCAGTAACAGCTTTTCCCTCCCATCCCATGGCTGCACCAACAGCAACTCCACCTGCTTCATTCTCACTTTCACTGAGGAGCCAATCCAGCAAACCAAGCATTCACCTTGTAAAACAGAGGATAAGAAAAATCAGCCACCATGGCTGTTTTCGGGTCCTGGCTGTGCAAGGTTCCAGTGGCAAGCAGAGGGCACCTCCCGGGGTCGATACAAGAATTCATTGGGAGAATGAGGATGAGGGATGGATAGGGGGAAGTAGCTCGGGCTCAACACAGGAGCAGGTCAAAGAGGAAGACGAGTTGCTGGGTGAAAAATTCTCAGACTTGCTCAACAGTTCATCTGATTCATATTACCAGTACTAACTACCCTCAATCTTGTTTGTTAATTTATTGAATATGATTGGTTTTCTTGAATAAGTTGTTATCATGTTATTAGTACCAATACCTTCATGGCTTTTATTTCAATTAATAGAAACACAGATTTTCCATCAAATACAGTCGGTGTGTTTCTGAGCTTATCATCACTTCACATCCTCTATCTTCCTCCATTAATTGACAAGGAGATGTCCTTTCTTTCCTTCTTCCTTCTCTTCTCTTCTCTTTAGGTGGGGAAGTGGAAGGGGTTCTATGCATAAATCCCCATGAACCGAATGGTTCAAGAGTTTATTTTCATTTAGTATTGAGATTTCCTGCACAACTTTTCAGACATGTTAAGCCAATGATATATTCATGAACATAAAATTGAGTTCTTTACTAGTATAACTCAAAGAAATCAAAAAAGGATAAGTGTTCCATATCTATATATGCTTCAATGTGCATTGCAGCATCCATTCATCAAGTATTACTTTTAACGCCCACCTCAAGAATATGACTTTATATTCAAATGGCGCCAAATCAGGTTTTTAGGAGTACCTGCGAATGCTGATCTGGAAGAAATTAAAGCCGCCTACCGGAGGTTGTCAAAGGAATATCATCCAGACACAACTATACTTCCTCTAAGAACAGCATCAGACAAGTTCATGAAATTAAGAGAAATTTATGATGTCCTAAGCAATGACGAGAAGCGCAAGTTTTATGATTGGACACTGGCCCAGGAGGCAGCAAGCCGAGAAGCTGAGAAAATGAGGATGAAGCTGGAAGACCCGTACATGCAAGAAGTACAGAATTGGGAATCGATTCCAGACATGGTGGATCGTCTGGGTGGAAGGAACATGGAGCTCAGTGATCAGGCAAAGCAGGCTCTCACTTTTGATATTTTGATCATTATATTCTCCATATGTTGTATAATATATGTCGTCTTCTTCAAAGAACCTTATTAGTTGGATACTTTAAAAGAATAGAATAGTTTTCACTAAAACTTATCCCCCCCCCCCCCCCCCCCCCTCCTTTCTCTTCTATTTGCTTGTTTTAATGCATTTTAATAAAGTTGCACATTTATTTTGGTATGCATAATAAAGTTATATATGATATTTAATGATTAATCACCAAAGGAAATAGTTGAAAGCTAATCCAATGAACGCCATATTCTACTTTTGTTTTTTGTAATGTCTCAACAACAAATCAGTTC
Source organism: Paulownia fortunei (assembly GCA_019321725.1). Classification (NCBI taxonomy): domain Eukaryota; kingdom Viridiplantae; phylum Streptophyta; class Magnoliopsida; order Lamiales; family Paulowniaceae; genus Paulownia; species Paulownia fortunei. The sequence goes on along the minus strand of CM033109.1, from coordinate 1,394,203 downwards.
TGGCAGATTGACTGAGAATTATCATCCAGCTATTCCGGGATGGAAATTGCAAAATTCACAGTTGACTACTCTAATAAGGAAGTACTGTTGACATCAATCTATCATAAGAAACAAGCTGCTTCAGATCCACTTGGTGGCAAGTATCTTCACATAAAGGGGAAGGGGACTTCATGCATTTTCTTCAATTCATGCATTCATACATCCTCAGTGCCATAAATTTAAACATATATATCCAAAGAGATTTCCACACAATTGAATTTAATCCACCATGGAATCAGAGCAATTTTACTGCTCACAAATTTGTTCGCATACTTTTGCAATACTGTAGGCTACTGATTTTAAATGAGAAACTGAGTTGGAAAACATGCATTTATTGTAGACCGCTGCTCACAAATTTGTTTGCATACTTTTGCAATACTGTGGGCTACTGATTTTAAATGAGAAACTGAGTTGGAAAACATGCATTTATTGTAGTCTGCAAAGAGGGATCTCAGGAACATGTGCATAAAACGAACTTAACTTATTCAATCTATTCATTAAAAAAAAGAACACATCTGTGGACAAAGGTAAATGATAGATCTGTAGAAGCAAGTAAGATGAGACAGCTTACAAATTACACCAATTCATCTTGGATTTTGGAAAATAAAAGTCTTGTTGTCTATGAAATCTTTCATGATGGGGCTATTCTGTTCAATATAAGCAGTCCTTCGCCAATTCTCTACCGCTTTGTTTACAGTTGAATTTGCCCTTTTTATCTCCTCAGCGGTGAACTTGTGTTCAATAATTCCCAAAGGTCCAGGTTGCAGTACCTTAACCACAGTTTCCAAGTCCTGCTCCAGCTGCCTGTGAAAAGAAGAAACAGCAAAGGCCTAATTTGTGTACAACTATGACATCAGAAACATCAATTTATCAAGAGATTGAGATTTTAAGTTGATGCTGGGATTATTAGGGGGAACATTGTTGGTTCTAGTTCATCTCAGCAGAAAAAATATGGTATCACTCCATAACGAATAAAAGGAACAAATGGAAACAGAGCAATATTTGACAACAGATAATTTAAATAGTTAACTCAAAAAAAAAGAAATGGTGCCACTCCTAGATCCCCGAGCCATCTTAACTTCCAAGTATTTAACAAAAAAGAAAGTTGGTTGAAGTTCAGCATTTGACCAATGTTAGTATCCCAGACTCAATCCATTTTACCAGAATGAAAACCTGGACAATGCTGATAACAGTTCCCCTCCCAGAAGCTCCCAGTTGGGGCAATGGAATGGTGTAGCGGCTTGATATAAAACAAACTAAGATGAGTTCTGCTATTTTATCCAAGACATCCAAATGCTAACAAGAAATGCATCAGTTCCCATAAACATATCACAACCAACCCCTTCCAACAGAGATATTGGATCATCTTATTTTTCACTATCTGTAAAAGAAAATCTCAACCAACCCCTTGAAACACAGATATTAAAAGCACCTTTAACCTACTATATCTACGTAGCACCACATTTAGGTTTTCATTCAGCATTAAAATTGAAATTGTCACTAAGTTGTCATTAGAATACTTCTGTTTTGGCCTGCTCTTCCAGAAGCTTATGATCATATAGTAATGTTAAGCCTAGTCATTCTTCGACTTCACCATCAGTCCATTCAAGATCCATTTGGCTAACTACTGAGCTTATAGTATGTAATCTGGAGTCTTGTAAAAGCATGGCGCAACAAATTTGATTGATGAGTCAGTGCAATATTAACAATGGCACAAACAAGTTATGCTTGTGCTTCTAACTATAAAGAACAAGACCACATGCTCTATTCCTATTCTGAAAATGGAATTAGAAAACCCCCAAAAGTATGAATTTAGAATAAAAGATCCTACACGCCCAACAATACATAAACTACCAATATTAATACTTCAATCCTCCCCTCTCAAAAGAAAATCTTAAATCCAATCTGTGCTCCAAAAAATACGAAAACAAGACTTCACGTATAACGATGGTAACAATGGATTCATGAAACTCAGATATAGTCCAAATTCATCAAGAAACAATAAACTGTTAAGCGTTCCTTAATTCCTAATCAATTAAGTTCATCAGAACAACTAACATAAACTATCAAATAAGAATAATTGCCAAACTACCAGACAAATCAAAAAGAAATTTCCTTTTCTGTTCTCAACCCATGTAAACTTCATAAAAATGAAAGTAACATGAAATGTGCACAACCCAGGAAAAAAAACCAAAAAAAAAAAAAAATCATTCTTGAAAGAACAATAGCATAAGAAACAGTTTGTGCACTGACACACACACAGAGTAAATGAAGAGATCAAAGTAGAAAACAATAAATAAATCTAGAGAAGAAAACCTGAAGAATCTTGAAAAGGGAAGCCTTGATAAAGATAGCGCCATATTCATACAAACTGCACACGAAAAATTCGCACCAATTTACGGATTTTCAGAGAATCCGTTTTGAGAGAGAATTGGTGTAGAGGGCTTTTTTCTCTTATTATTCCCCTTTTCCAATTTTGATGAACGCGCTGTATAAGTATAGTCGTTCTCTCAAACAGGCGATTTATAATCTCTGCCATGCAACTTTACAAATTTTTGCAAAGGTTAAGTCTCTCTCTCTTATCTATCCTTGTAAAAGAAACTTTACACGAGATGATTTTCTTTGGTTCTTTTTTTCGTGTTTTAACTTTTGGTCAAAATGCACTTTATTCCCTCATTAACTTTTCTTTTTTGTGTTTAAACACATCCTTCATCTCTTGAAATTGCTTTGGATTTGACACAAGGGAATTTTTGAGTGTAGGGATAAAATGCTCCATTGAAAGTAATTTCAGTTGGTAAATTGTTCTCTCAAAGTATCTTGATTAAAACAATTTCAAGGATAAAGTGCTCTTAATAAGCTAGGAAATATATTGCAATATGTTATACATATGGAATGGAGCACAAAAGATTTCCTCAAGTCAACTGTAAAAACAAGTTTGATCCTCTGCTTTTCAAGACTGCATCAAACAGACAAGGAAGCATTTCACTTGACAACAAACAGAACATAGGAAAACTGAACACTATAAACCTGAAAACCAAACAAAAACACAATAGTAATAATCCTATACACTCTTTTCTATTTACATGCAAACAAGGTCATGAAACCGAATGGCGCCTTCTCTTCTGAAAAAGAAACCGACTTTCAGAATTGGCCTTGCCCCCCATAGGCTTTATATCTTTAATCCGGAACAATGAATTGAGCTTGCTTAGTTTTTTGGTAAATGATTTGAATAACCTGTTGGCAGGGTGCGATCTCACCAGCTCTTGTTTCATAGAGACATGGTCTTTTTCAAGATCGGTTAGCCTCATCCTCATTCTGGCAACTTCCAGCTTTAGTTCACGGTTTTCCCTTCTAACCGAAGCATAGTTATCTCGTGGTGAGATGCATCCACTCCCTGCACCGCTCCCTGAACGCTGGGGGAATTGTCCATTCATTGAGCCAAAGAAAAATTGATTGTGCCCCCCAACCCCATTCATGGCATTCCTTAACCTGATCTGTTCAAAGTACAGCACTTGAACTGCCATTTGCACTGGTAGTCGTTCATTCTGAGCTGCGTGGCTGCAGGCTTCTTGAGAAAGTTTTTGGCAGTCTATTGTTTTGCAAAGCCGGTAACGTTCTGAGTCCTTCATGTTGGGATGAACCTGTGAGTTCATTCAGAAAATGGTGGTCATCAAAAACCTGATAGTGTAAAATGGGATGTAAAAAGTCTGATGTTTCAACAGGCTTCTTGTTTTTATTTTTTTTATTGTGAGGTTTTAATGGTGGCTCACCTTGAGGAAGATATCTACAGCTCGGTATAATCCATCGTAGACCATACGAGCATGGTCTGGCAGTAATTCTGCAAGTGCTATTAATTTTGATGGTGTCAAGTTTGAATCTAGTGCAACTTCTGCAAGGTAATTGTCCAACAGTTTGGAGACCTTAATGATTGAGCTTTGTTTTGGAGAACCAGGGCTGTCAAAGTCATAAACCATCTCGCTTTCATCCCTCAGTGGATTATCCTCTTCATCATCCTCATCTAGATTTAAGAAAATGGAGAAAATCCTAAGCACTGAATCTGTGTCGTATAAAGGGCTGTGGTTGTTTCCATGTGAATTTGCAGGAATTAGAATATCTTCAAGAATTGCTTGGTCCAATTGTAGACCAATCCGCCGCTCAAGATCAGATCTGCAAGATGTGGATGCTGATGCAGCTATTGCAGATTTCAACAAACTTGAAAGAAATGCCATTGGACTGTGCTTTTTCTTGATTGGGTGGGTAACAAACTGACAATCGTTTCAACAGTGACCCTTTGTTTCTTCTGCAATTCAAGATCTGAGATATTTCCTTTCACCAACTGCGGATCTTTTACTACAAGGCCTTGAAGGGAGTTTTGGGCATAATTTATCAGAATTCTGCTGATCATATCCTGTTTCAGCCCCTTTGTTTTGACTGCTGATAGAACCCTTTGAAAGAAATCAAGATTCAGCAATGTGAGTGATTTTCCCCACCAATCTGAAGGTATTTCAGTATCTGTGCCAGGGACAGGTTTTGAAGGGAAGTTATGTTCCAGCTTGGACAATCCTGAAGTTAACTGCTCTTTGCATGCATTATTTGCAATGGCATTGATTATCCGGCTAACAAGGTTGATCTCCTCTGAAGTTGGTAACAGACTTTCACAATGATGAAGTACGGATATTGAGTTAGGTATGCTTGGGAGGATAGCATCCTTGAGGTAAGTCTCTGTCCTGGCTTCTAGGTTCTTCTCAGAAAATTCTTCTGTCATTTCAAGAAAATGCGCTGCACATCGCAGCATAGCAACGTTTGACATTGTGATCTCAATGTTCACCCCATAACAGAACTTTGCAGCCTGCTCAAATGCCTGTGATCCACCAGGAACACCAGAGAGATTTAACTTTGATATTTTGGAATCCTTTGAGTCCAACAATAATTTTCGTATTCTTCCACTTCGAGAAACTAGAGGGAACTGCAGAAAATCCAAATTATATTATCATCCCAGAATGAGGTTATCTCATTAGTGCCATCATAAAACATCACTAGTTGAAATGTTTTGATATGAAATTTCTAACCTTTCCAGGTTCAATAGTTAATCATGGTTTCCACAGTTCAACTTTATGAAATAATTGCAAAGGACATTACACCATCTTCTCTACTTAGTTTGATTCAAATAAAACATTTTTCAATATACAATACATGTCTGAGCTTCTAGCTCAGTTTTGGAAACTGCCATTGTTACCTAAAGTAAGTGCTACTGGTGATTAACTTGTGTATTCGAATGCAAATAAATACGTCAAGCAATCAAGATTGTGAGGTGCATGAAGAAACAAATTTCCTGAATAACAGTGTTCTTACTTTGTGAAGCGCAAAACTTGCTGTTCCAACTTCAATGGTTAGATCACTGGAAACATCAGATATTGGCCTGCAAAACAAAATATGATCGAATTAGTATCATCAGTCCTTAACCAACAAATCCAAAAAGGAAAAAAATCAGCATCTTCTTCCTACACATGCATCCCCATGTTGGAATTTAATGAAGCTGGAGCACATATACTGAGAATTTACTCAGACTCGAGCACAGTGAAGTCTTGGAACCTGTGGACTCTGTTACTCATCTTGGCTTTTTAAGATTCTTTAGCTATAATATGGATGGCCCAGCATAAAACATAAGACATAAAGATAGCGACCCAAGTGGGGCAATTCAATCTATGCTGCTTTGATGATAAGGCTGGCATTTCAAAGGTAACTTTCTGAATCGAAAATATACAAGCAAGACCACTCGTGCACACGAAAGTTTTCTAAATTTTAACTATGTGTCTCCTTCAACTGCATTGTTAGGGTGAACTAACTTGGTTGCTTTCAATATCAGAGGAACTGTGTTTATTTTGTTCTATTTAGCAGGGAGCCTGAAGCCTGGGGCCTCAACGCCTATTTGTTCCGTGCATAAACAGAGAACTGCATTATTGACCACAAATAAGTATCAATTTTCAAGACAGTGCACATGTTGCAATTAACACATTAAACATCTTTTACTGCATCATCGAAGCTGCTGTCTGATTACTGATAGCGAATTTTGGCAAGATCCATAGGTTTGATCTCCCATATTTAATGCAGGAACCCATAAATCTGATCTACTACTACATTAGATTGGGAGGAGCTACTGTCGAGTGTTAATTATTCATAGAATTGAAGAATATGAACCCCCCACCCCCCACACATACACACAACAAACCCAAATTACACTAGAAAAGGCTTGATTCTGAAATTTCAAGGAAAAACCATCAATCTTTTTCTGGTGGGATTCTTCTTTTTAATTTAAATTAAACTGCCAAACTGGTACCAAGAAGTCAACGACAGAAAATACAGTACCCTACCAATTTTCCTGATTGGTGGCCCAATTGAGCATCAATGAAAATCCTCCTATGAACAAATTTTCACATTCGGAATTCAAAATCAGCAACATGGGAATCAACATTCGAGGTTTCATTTTTAAAAATAAAAGAAGTATATAATATATCAGGCATCAAATGCATCGTCTAATCAAATATGAAAATGGTAGCTATTTTTAAGTCGGAGGTGGTAAATTGTAAAAAGTAAGAAAACATTACCATTCAGTAACATGCCTTGCACTTGAGCTGGGACGAAAGGACCTCTTTCCTGATATGCTTGGCTTCAGTTCAGCAACAGTGACTACACCCATTTCCTCAATAAGTTTCAAACTTCAGCTTTTGGGAAGTTGAAAATCCTCCGCCTGCGGCCACTGAATAAGATGTTCTGCTTTAACTTTTAATAATGTATTAAAAACTTGTGCAGATACCCTTCAAGTTACACGCACACACACACAACAGAGCAGGATTTCTTGAACTGGCATGGCTCTTTACACACTCAATGTGTGTAAACTGCGTGTTTCTTGAGTGGAAAAACAGAAAAAGAAAGAATAAGCTGGAGTTAGGAGAGAGTTTTATCAGTCACACACGAACTCATGCAAGATTAGAGATTTTCCAAAGCCACTTTCATTAATAAAAGAGGGCTTAAATTAAAGTCAAGAATGTGTTTGCATTGGTGTCAACTTTTTGGTGAAAGGTGGAGAGTGAGCGACTTTCTTTTTTTCTGGTTGTTTTTTCACTGTTTTTTGCTCTTTGAAAAATCACAGGAATCCTCAAGGGTGTGATGCTTTTGGGGTTTGTAATCATGGCTGGTGAAAGCTACCACTTGCAAAGATTAGTTTTAAAAATACACAGATTGTGTGTAAAGCTAATTAAAGTGGAAGGCAAAAATGAGTTGGATTACATACTAATAATCAGAAGTACATTAAATTAAGGTAACATGTCGGGGCCATTGCCAAACACCACCTTAAGTAACCATTTTTTTCTCTCATAAAATCTTGGTTCTTTCATGCAGTTTACTGCCTTAACATAGTGCAGAAGGCAAATGGGACCTCGATTTGTAGATAGTGCCATGGAATATTATTTTCCAAGATGAGTTTAAAAGATTTTTTTTTTTTTTTCAGATCAAAGAGAGCAAGAACAGCAAGTATTAATTCTTGGTGTCTTCCACAATAATCGGAACATCATATTGGATTTATTCCTGATGCATGTAGTGCTTGCATAAATCTAATCTTTCAATTGGCATTCTTCATACAAGCATACTAGATTTTAGTATTAGTCCATGACAAATAGGGACGGAATCAAATGGGGTAGCTAGTTGCCCACTCTTTTCAAACTTCAAAACCTTTCACTTTTTTAACAACTTCAATGAAAAAATATGGATTTCTCCAACTAAATTACTCAAGTGACAACTCCTTTTAAGTCAAATTCTTCTTTTTACTCCACATAAAAACTTTGATCTGTCCATGATGACAATGATTCATGTATTTGTTTGTCCAACAAGTTGGGGTGAAGTTAAAAAATAAATAAAAAAATGCACTATAATAAAGCCACTGTCTTGGATCAACTGAAAACATAAATTTTCTATGTAAGGCTGCTGGTTAAGTACTCAATGAAAAGAACCAAGTCTCCCATATTTCATTTTAATTAGGGCATCCTGTTCAATTTCTTGATGTCAGTTACATATGATGTTTTTCTGCACCATATCTATGTATGCACTTGAGTTCTGCATAATTCAGCAAACCTGGGTGAAAGAATCTTGATTGTCAGCAAAAATTCTGTTGAGGGCATGAAGAAATTAAAAAAAAAAAAAAAAAGATGGTAGCTAGAAAGAGATTTACATATTTCATAGCAGCTGGGCCATTCATAAGAGCATGCTTCATTTATAATAAAGCACACATCATGATTGTTTAGACTAGAAGAAAGCTATAAAGAGGAAATGCAGCTGAGCTAATGATAACAGCCATGCCAATGCCAAATGGACGCATCTATCCTTTGTAATTGCAACCCTTTAAGCCAAACATAACCCTCGAGTTAAGAAACATTAAGCATATTCCCTATCCAAGAAATAGTGGCAAAATCACAAGAGTTTCAAATTTGGAGATATTTATTTAGGAATAGCAAGACTCTTCTGTCCCAATTTATTGCTCGCATCTTATATTTTTTTGAAATATTTGAAAATAAAGTTCTAGTTCTTAAAATAAAGTTTTCACCCTCATTTAAAATAACAATGTTATATCATTAATTTTCAATAACTTATATAAAATTTAATTCTTTCCAACTTTATCTAAAATTCACTCAAGTATGGAGTCATGTTACCACTAGTGTTATTTTCATTCATCGCATGATCCCCTCGCGCCCCCCCCAAAAAAAAAAAAAAATCCTTCCAGCAAGAAATATTATTTATTGAGCAAAAAGACAAAGTTTAACCAGTAAGTTAAGTTGGGAAGATGATTAACACAACATTGCAAGTTCTTTTCTAATAATAATAAAAAATAAAAAAAAAAACAGTGAGATAGCAAAATTCTGCGTTTTAGTAATATGTTTCACTAGCATGTACCTTTTGGTGTAATAACTATTGGAGTAATCATGGTTTGAAGCCAGTCTAAAATTGAACAGTGAGGTAGTAATGATGTTTCAATAGTTGTGATTTTGTGTGGCTACATGACAGAATAAAAAGTTATCAGCAAAGCACTTTGACAGGCAAATTTCCTACATCAGTGGCTGGAATCATATCAGGGAAATTGCTTGGGGGGGGGGGGGGGGGGGGGCGGGGTTCTCATACTTATAGTAATGTTTTGGGGTTATTTAGGACCACATTTGTAGGCTTTTTCTTGTAACAGGGACATTAACTTCAATTAATAGGAGAAATATTGTACCATATAGATTTGAGAGTTATTTAAATGTTTCCTGCTTCTTGCTGTTGTGCTGTGGCCTATTGTAATCCTTCCATTCTTTTTCTCTCTCAATTTCAGACTACCAAAAATATATATATACCAAAATATATATATATATATATATAAAAGATGTAATTAGTTTGATAGAAATAATTCTAGACTGGAACAAATTTTAATTATTATGAATGGAACAAATAACCAAAATATAAATTTGATTTGGATGTTGATAATAAATACAAAATAATAGTCTTCTCTATTTGGATTTTAAATAAAAGAAAAGAACAAAGAATTATAAGTTAATTCTTCAATTTCCACCCTTTTTTATCTGTTTTCTTTGCCCTCTCTCCACATAAGAAAGAACATTGTTTAGGACATGATAATTCCAATGAAAGATTAAATAAGTATAGGATCTTAAGAATTCCAAGCAGATTATTTGTTGGTAATTGCAATTTATTGAAGATTTGATGATTTGTAAGGAAGAATTCATCAGATCAAGGAGCAAGGGATTCATGTGTCATTAATTTTGAAATGTCAGCCAAAAGGGATCTTTCAAATAATTTTCACTTGTAAAAATAGAATAGTCCTTTTTCCTGTGAGAAGATCCCAGGAATATTAGTCTGTGGCCTCAGTGATGATGTACCAAGACATGTGAGCCCACATCTTCTTTCCTAGTAAATGTTGCATATCATAGTTTTACACACAGTACACACATTGCTAAATATCTTCACAATAAGTTAGGGCTGACTGACTCATCATCTCAATCCCCATGATCCAACAAATCAGTTGGATCTGCATTTTGTACATAGTTCACAGTTCATTGGTTTGTCTAATTGGCTTGGATTGAGCGACTTTACAACTTTGGGTTGGGCTAAAAACTAAGCAAAACCTGTCTACCTAGATGAAGAATTACAGAAGCAGATTGAGCTTTGATGAAGCTGATACATGAAAAGGCAACCAGGAAGCAACATTACAAGAAATAGGAGGAAGCCAGAAATAGTTGCATAGGCAGATAACTGAAGTTGAAAAAGATTGTGCAAAATCTAGATGTTTTTAACACCCAGTGAGATTCAACAGGAGTTAACAACTTTTTCAAGAAACTACGAATACCTAACAGAGCAAAATGGTTATCTTAGCTAGAGTTTTGATTCAGAATTGCAACAACTCTCATAGTTAAATCAAGCACTTAAATAAATTTCAATGTGAGTTACATACCATATCAAGAGTCAATCGACAATCTAACAACCAGAGAAATGTATGCTCAATGAGGTTTACAGAAGTCTGGAGACTAGATGATGTTGGCAAAGCAATAAATAAGGACATATATACATCACATGGCAAAGTGAACTTCACCATCTTTTATTCTGCTCGTATTTATACTTGAAGGTGAGCTTTCACTTAAGAACTGGATGTTGTTTAGTGAAACAGAAACCGTGTGCGAAAACATTAGGCCCACGGAACCACTGGAAGGGTTTCCAGATTGCCGCACCCTGGTTGTGCCAGGATCCACTTTAGATCCTGCAATAAGTTCACCCTGCAGCTCTTGAAATGAATAAGTTGGTACCAAAGTGGTAGCAGCAGAAATCCCGAGCATGTAAGGAGTACCTGGCATTTCAGTATAAGATGAAACTGGACTGTATTTCACAGTTGCCATCGGATGATCAAATTTGCATGTACGTCCAAACTTGCAGTGTCCTTTCTGCAGATAAAAAGAGCAGGCCTGCACCCCCTGTTCATCAGCAATCAGGTGAAATATGTGGTTAAGAGATTAGATGTCCACAGGTCTTTAAAAGGTTTGCAAAAGGCAAGTTCATTGACATAACAGCCTTAAGGAGTTAAGGTAGTCAAACATGTGATAAAAGGCAAATTTTATTGACATAACATTACAACCTTAAGGAGTTAAGGTAGTCAAATATGTCTAATATAACAAGTGTGCAAAGCCATGTAACCTGTCCGAAACAGTAAAAAGGGCGTAAATGTATCATGGCTAATTTATTCCCCTCAATAACAATAAAACTCAACTCTAGTCTGCTTTATGTTAAATAGTTTATCCTTCGTAATGCTTAACTAGATTTTAGGGTAAAAAGTTTAAACACCACCTAAGGTTTTATTTCAAAATATCGCGTGGGCTTTTAGGGAAAAATATTAAACACCCCTCAAGTTTTCGTCCCAAATATCCACCTAGGTTTGCATGTTGGCACAACTATGAAGCAGAACGACCCCTCTTGGCTCAGGCTTTCTAATGGTTTCATTAACCAAGATTTAGTCCATTCCTCTTGTTGCCTTGCAGTAAAAATAGGGAGTTGGGGGTGAGAGAAGTGCATCCTCTTTCGTTGGTGAACTTGCTCTGGTTAACACTTATTCGAGTAAATACAGATGAGTTGAGGTTATTAATAGCTATGAGCCTATGACTAACAAGTTGAGCAACCAAATCTCAATGGTTAAAATTAAATTTTCATTATTTTCCAAACTTCAATTTAGCAGACTCAGCTTATGAATTTCCAAATCAATCAATTTCAATTAAATAATAATTGGTCATCAGTTTTAAAATGTAATTTTTTGACATAGAAATCAATTTTGAAATGCAAGAAAGTTTAAACTCTAAAATAATTGCCACATATTTCACTTATAAATACTAATTATTATATTCATCCCCAGTTATTTGTACTTTGCATAAATCAAATCTCAAATATTTTTTTTTTCAATAAATCTTTAACTTAACCAATCACCCCTGAGGTCAAAATATGTAACCATATTAATTATTTTTACTTAATAAAAAAATATATAAATCAAATTTGCCTTGAAAGTATTATGATCTGACCAAGTCCTAATGTGTTGTTAATGCAGTGTTTACATTTTTTAAGTAGTTCTTATTTAATTTATGATATATACTTTTTTAGAAATCACACATTAACATTATATGCAACAATGTAAACACACAAAAATGAAAATATAACAACCCAACATTTAAAGAATTATGATGCCACCACAATGTAGTAAAAGATTTAGAAGTTCTATATCCATCAAGACAAGAAAATAAATGAATTTTAACCCAAAAAATAATGGACACAATTACAAAAAATATAATTATATTGTTCCCTCCTCAATCAAAAAAAACTAAGAAAGAAAGGCTACAAAGTTTAACCTACTAGCAAATAGCACTAGTAAACAGAAATTCCAAAAAGTTAAAACGCAGCAACATGTGAAAGCAGGTTTTTGTCTTTAACACTATGTCATAGCTCACTAATAGTTGAAGGATGTGAACAGAGATTTCCAAACAAATAAGTGCCAACAAAACAAGAAAGCAGGTTTTAAATTTAGAACTTATGTCATAGTCTGTTGATAATTTCTGGTAAGAAACTAATGAACAAAGTCAAAATTATAATCCATAACCCTAAGACTAGATCTTAAAACTAAACCATATCTCAATTTACCATATACAGATTGCACTTATTAATGGACGAATGAGTTGAAGAAATGATGTTGATTGCCCACAGGTAGAGAATCAACAGGAACCCATCCCATCCCATTCCAATAGAAAAACTTTTACAAGTACAAAGGGAATGTTAAATCCAAATCAGAATGAATATACAGGTCCACTCATTCCATATATTCTAAACAGCAGATTGATATTCACATCCTGAAGTATAACAATAAGTGGCAGATGCTTATGTTACATGGATAGCATAACATGGCAAAATCATCACAATCACACTAGATCAGTAAAAGTTGGAATTATCAATATAAACCGAGTCCCCAGCCCAAAAATATCTGAAGAAAACAGGGGGAGAAAAAGTAAAACATATGAATAACTATCAAAAGAAAATAATATTGGTTCAGCTATTCAGATAAAACAAGGATGGATGGAAGGACCAAGCATACCGGACGCAGAGGCAGCCCCAAGGGGCTAAGAGCACAATTCGACTTAGATACAACCCAATCTGGTGGATGGTTATACCTACAAGATGATCCGTATTTACAGTCTCCAGTTCTCATGTAGTACTTGCAGTCAGGCTGGCCAGGTCTTTCTGGAAATTTTTGTTCCTTTGTTATACTGCCCGAAGGGCCAGCAGATGAGGGTAACTGGGAATAAGCTCCTGCGAAGGCAGGTGCAGAAGAACCTAGTTGTGACAGTCCATATACAGAAGCTGCTCCAACTGAGGGTTGAGCACCAGGCGATGGTGCAGGGCTAACTGGTCCCTGTATTATGTAAACCAACAATATTAACCAATAGCACTACAAGCGGACACAAGGACAGTTCCCATTTTCAACATACTAATAATAATTAAAAAAAAAAAAAACAGATTTAAAACAATAAAGTTTACACTACTTTCCAAGTAAATGACCCTCAAATTTGAAAACAATAAGAAGTGCCTACCGAGTAAGGATTCCAATTTGGAATGGGAACAACTCCAGGGAGCAGCATGGGACCATAAGCACCAGCCACATATGAACCAGTCATCAAAGGAGGCCTTGCAACCCTGTAGCTGGTTGTTGTGTTGTCATATTGCTCAGGAGAAGGAGAAGAAAGAGACTGCACCGTCGGATAAAATGGACGTGCAGATGCTGACACAGATGTACCATCTGGTTGAGGATGATCAAATTTACAGGTTATACCAAATTTGCATTGCCCCGTTTTCAAATAATAGGAGCACTCTTTCTCGCCCTGTTGCAAAGGATGCTAGAATGACCTTGGAAGTCCTTATAACATGAACTTGCAAGTACACATACAAACATTGATAACATTGACTACAAGCATACGGAAAGTCCAAATGATGATTACCGGTCGTAATGGATATCCATAAATATTTAGAGGTGCACTGGTCAATGAACCACCAGCATTTTTGGGGTGGTTAAACTTGCAGGACGCCCCAAATTTACAGGTCCCTGTTCTTAAATAATACTGCACATTTAGGGAAACAAACCAATAGTAAATAAAGATAGCAACTGTATTATTTAGATATCCAATGTTAATTAGTTATTTAAGCAATCCAAACTCATTCTACAAAAGCTAATGCAACCGAACTCTTCAGTGTTCAGAATAACATGAAGTATGCAAAATACTATTAAGTCACTCAAAAACAGAAAGCAGAGTACCTGACATGCAGGCTCCCCTACTCGCTCAGGATACTCTCCCCCTCCCAACTGCACAACATTCCCATCATGGTGAATAGTGAAACCAACATCTCGAAATTGTAAGTAAGACAGATTAAAATCTATTACATAAGAAAGAATATCAAATACCACTCTGGCAAAACAAATAATTAATTAGTCAGAAGGCAAGAACTGCCATAAACAATAATCCCGTCTGAATAATGATCAAGGCTCCATAGCACAAATAAAGAGCTCAAATCAACATTAAGAATGCTCAATCCCACCCACCCCCACCTTCGAACCCCTAAAAAATGAAAAACATGTGAACCCCAATTTTTTTATAACCACCGACAAAAATTAATAAACAAATACAGAGCAGTAAAAAAGTAGCCTCAGCCTGATGAGAGTAATTATTACATAATGCTGCATATAATGTGATGCAAAATATACTATGGAGGTGGGATCATAAGGTTTTCCACCCTAAAAATTTAGGAAAATCTAAACCTCATTAATGTACAGCACTAAAATCCTTGCAGCAGATGTATAAAATAATTTTTCGTGGCCAGGGGCTTACCGAGCTGCTGCGATCACGAGGGTGATTGTACCGGCACTTGGCGCCGTATCCACACGACCCGGTTCGCATATAGTACGCGCAG
Organism: Paulownia fortunei; assembly: GCA_019321725.1. Taxonomy (NCBI): domain Eukaryota; kingdom Viridiplantae; phylum Streptophyta; class Magnoliopsida; order Lamiales; family Paulowniaceae; genus Paulownia; species Paulownia fortunei. The sequence continues at coordinate 1,379,137 of CM033109.1, read as the reverse complement.
TCGGGTAAATCCGGCCTCTCCGGGTACACTTCTCTGTCCCATAAATTTAACCTCCGCATCGATTCTACGTCACAAACACATTATCAAGAAACATCCCCTATGACTAAAACCCTAAAAAACTCACAATGCAGATACCACATAAATTCAAGAAAACCCGAAATTCAAATCCAAACCCACCTTCCAAACCGGTTTCTTGAGCCCATTCCACCTGCTGCTGATCCCCGTACAACTCCATTCAAGTGCGACTTCACTATTACACACCATAAAAGGGCAAAATAAGTAACCAAAGAATCGACTTCTATTTACAACGTTTTATTCCTTTCCCCTGTAATGATCGGAGAATTTCACAATCAAGGGGTATTTTACTGTGTACGACTTGGGCCTTTTCGGTTTGTAGGAGAGAGATTTTTCTAACAGTGAGATTTGAGTGTGTTTTCTTTTTTCTTTTCTTCTCTTTTATTTGTACAGTGTCTGATTCTTGAATTGAAAGAATAGTTCTCGTTCGTACGGTCTGGTATTTAAGCTCTCTCTCTCTCTCTCTCTCTCTCTCTCTCTCTCTCCAAAGCGAGTCTGCTGTCACTTTTTCTCGCTCTCCGTCTCTCTCATGAGTTTTTTTCTCTCTCATGAGTTTCGTCTGTTTGTATGCGTACCCGCCAAAGTGTGTGAAATGAAAGCGGGTTAAGCATTAAATGAAAAGTTGCTTCTGGGAATGGGCTTTTTTAAGTTTTTCTTCCACGGAGTTTTCATTAAAAACGGGGTTTGTGGAATCACGGCCGTAACCGACACTCGTTTTGCCGGTTAAAATTACTTGTTTGTCCTCAAATGTCTCTAGGCTTCAACTGACCCTGAATCCTGAATCCTGTACAGATGTGTCAAATTCAAAAATATCATAATAATACAGTTATATGTCTAAAAGCAATAATTGAGATATGATATTGCCACATGTTATTTTATGTGGGATAATACTTTTGAAAATAAAATTATCTTATTAGAATTAAAACGTTATATATGAATATTCAAAAGGAAATATAATCATTCTTTATATAAACAATCCACTTTTCATTGTAGCTTGAATGACACCTTTAGATTCAATGGTTGCATCATTTCATCCAACCTTCAAACTATCAAAATTAGTCGTAAATTACTATAATTATTCTTAAAGAACTAATGTTTGCTTGTAATTTATGTAGATCAAATGATTTTGAAATTTTAAATTATCTTCTATTTGGTTTTATCTTTTTTACATTTACCAAAGTTAAAGAATATATAATTGTGCAAACAACACAATAAAAATATTGTAACCGATAAGCATTTTGACATTCAAACTTGTAAAAATAAATTAATTTTTCCACTAATAATTATTTTTAAAGATTCGAGCAATTTCAATTTGCACATCAATATATATATATATAATAGGACTCAAACTCAATGGTTATTATAAATTGTATAGTGTTGAGTTACAATCCTGTTTGGGCAAGAAATTACTCAATGAACGAATGATGATTCTAAGGCATGATAATTTGAGTGTTGGACAACTTAGGAATTTGGAATTTATTATTGTTTTTTTCTTCGTTTGGTACTAAGTACTTTTGTTTGATTGTCATTTGTCTTTATTGTTTCTGTCAGCTTTCAAAGTTAAAAGTAGCAGGTGTGTTTTTTTTATTTTATTTTTATACCCAAATTTCTATTTAAAAGTACGAGAGACTAATATTATTCATTCCAAAAATTGAATCTGAGTGTTTATATAATTGCATGAGAACAATTTCATTAGAATTTAATGAAGTTTAAATGGGATAAAAAAAAAATAGAATTGAATTAGAGAGATTGAAATTGAAATAGTCCTGAAATGAGGGAACAAATATATAGTACCTTTTTTTTAGGGCGATTTATAATAAATAATAAAATAATAAAGTTCACAGTAAAACAAATACTTGTATATCAGCCTAATACCTCAAACGTTTAAAGTTTTAGAGCCTCTTGATTGAAAAATACCGTGTAAAATATAATTATCTTTAAATTTGTATTATAAGTGGACTTTCAGATGGTAAGTCAAAATAATAAAACAAGAAAAATATTATTATTTTTTAATTAAAGAAGCATATGAATTCCATTTATTAAATCAAATTTCCACTACAATTAAGATATAAAAAGGACACAATTTCTGAAAATAAAAAACGGTTTATCCAATTCCATTGACTTTGGGGATAATTATAAAAGTTATCTTTTAATTATCTCACTCGTATAAATTAAAAATATAACCATAAACATATTTTATAATCACTAGATAACTCTAATTAATAGAAATATTGTGCAAGAGAATGACACATGACAATATTTTTTGTAAAATATCCATTTTATTCCATTTAAAAGTAAGAATTTGATGGTATAATGAAATTATTTAATGAAATGATTGGTACGTAGGAATAAAGTAGATATTAAATAGACATTCTCAAGTCCATTCTCAAATACATGTATAATCATTCCATATTTCTCTCATGAGTTTAGTCATTATTAATCAATGAAAAATAAATTTATATTTAGTTTGAATAAAATTATCTTTATAAACTTAACCAAATCGACTATGGATTTCGGGTGAGTGGGTTTGTTAAAATTCAAAACCCGACATTTTAAGATTTTTATAGATATGAACCCGAACTCAAACTGAACTCACTTAAAACCCTAGAGTTAGTAGGTTGTACCTATCAGACATAATTTATAATTTTAATTAATATATATATATATATATATATTTAAATAATAATATCAACATAACTTTCAAATATATGAGAAAAATATTATTAATAAAGAGCTAATTATTTGACTTATATACGCATATTTTAATTTTTAAAAAACTAATTTTTTTAAATATACTTGTTACTTTTATATATTTAATTAATTATTAAATTTATATTACTATTAATTTATAAGAGTATTATATTTATATTTTATGTACGAGGATATATGTAACATACATATATTTTTTTCATATATATCTATATATATAAAGATACATCATACAGATATATATATAATAAATAAAAAAATATATGCAAAGTTTTAAGGAATCAAGTTCGAGTCGAGTCAAATCTGAGTTTTATAATTAAAATTTAAAACTCGTCTCGAGATCCGTTTGTGGTTTCAAAACATGCCTCAAACAAGGTGGGTTTAGGATGGTTCGAATTTTACTCGAACCTATTATCATCCATAATAAAACTGAATAAATACAAAAAAATATATTATTTTTTCATCGTCCTTTTCAACTCTTTATCTTAATCTAGTTAACAATGACAAAGAATATACAATAATTTTATTTGTTAGTATTTTTTTAATAAAAAAAGATTTATATCAGTGTGAATTTTGTCTATATTTGTACATATATATTAATACTGATTAAAATCACAACATATCTAGGTATTCACAATATATCAAATAATATTTTTATTAAAATGGTAATTTAACCATAAAAAATAATTTTATTACAATCTTAATAATTATTTATAATTATCATTCATAAGATTGGAATCAAATAAGTAATAATAATTTTATTTATTTATTTATTATTTTTACGTACAAGCGTGACATATCATTCATTTTTTATCTTCAATCCACTCGTAAATTCATTCAAATAGTATTTAATTCAATTAGTACATACCAACCCCTTAAATATTTTAAGGTGATTAAATTTAAACCAATATTGTTTTCTGCTTGACAGAACAAAGTATAATGAACTCAAAGTACATCAACATTAATGACAAAATATATGCCATGTTTGGTTTTATTTTCAAAAATTCATTTTCCTATTATAAGAGAAAAAATGCATTTGGTGAGTGTTTTTGGAGGGATTGACGCTTTTATTGTCGCAAAACTCCTCCAAGAAGAATTCTAATTTAAAAAAAAAGTTATTATTTTTTTATATTTTTCAATTATTACATCAATTTATATATATATATATATATATATATATATGTCACACTCATTATAAAAATAAATAATAAATAATTATGTATTTTAATTATTATTTCAATATAAACATAAATTTTTCAATTATTATCTTAATATACGAACAACATATATTACTATAAAAGCTGGACATGACACAAAATTCTATATAAAAATGCATCTACAATTTCGAAAATAATTCATCAAAATACGTCTTTTTGCTGAAATACATTAGAACATTATTGTCTAAACAATTCATTTAAATATATTTTTTATTTCTCATAATATTTTTAATTTCACTCTCCAAAATATTTCTTTCAAAAACCAAAAATAACACCAAATATAGCTTTGGACACATTTAATTTTAGATTGAAAGATTGGGGTAAAATGCAATACCCAATAGCATGGAACCTGCTTTTTACGTAAAAAAGAAAAGAGAAAACAGAATAAAGAATCGTGCGGAAGAAATTATTGAAACGAGGCGCTAGTCTGGCCACACGCTTTAGCCTTTAAAACACAACCCGACCCGCGTTATCACACCACAGCTTCTATATGGATCCGACCCTATTTCATCTTACCTTTATAAATCTTCCGGCTTCCGCGACCTCACTCTGAAATCGCAAATCTAAAATAAAACAAGAAACGCAGGTAGAGGAGACAAATAAAAGATTGCCCATTCGCGCGTTTATCCAAATCTTCCAAACTCAGCGGCTAGCAGGATGAACAGTTTAACGGCGAGCTTCACAGCTCGATTCTCCTCCCCCGCTGCTCATTTCCCCTTACGAGGTAGCTTTTCGCGGCGTTCGTTTTTCATTCGACCTCCTGTGGGCCACTGGCCTTCCAGAAGATTCGTATGCATGGCGGTAATTACTACTTCATTAAAATAGAAAATGAATAGTTTGAATCCATGGAAAGAAGACGGGGTTGGAGGATATGGGCCTTCCTATTTCTGTATTTTCTTGCGATTATTTTTGTTATTGTGCTATTGATGTTGTTTTTGGTGGAAAATGTAGGAACCGTATTTAATTACGAAATTAGAGTCCGCCGAGAAAACGTGGAAGGAATTATCGGTATGAATTGGACTGTATTTTGTTTGTGTAAATGAGTTGGAGTGTGCTATTAGCATTTTTTGCTTTTGCTTTTGAGTAGTTCGTGGTTTTGATATTAATTTTTGGTGTGAAAGTTTGGTGCATTTTCAGGATTATTGATCCTATTTTTGTAGCGTCATTGTAAAAGTAATTCTATACCAATGAATTATGCAAGTTAGTTGGAGCTCGTGGAATGAATTTCTTTGTCTAATATGTTATTGTAGTACAGTGATTTAAAAATAGTTCTGGAATATTATGAAAACATTCAAGCTAAAGAATTTCTCCATCTTATAAATTAGCTCAGAACACTGATTTTGAAATAATTGCGAATACTATGATTACTTGGAAGTTAATTGGATCACGTGGAAAGAATTTCTAAATCTTATCTATTAGCTATGGAATATGCAGTTTTAGTATTTGTGAATGGGGATTTTTGTGTTATACTTGTTACCCTTCTTGAGTTTTCTGCGATTCGAAATTGATTAAGAATCAACACGAACCATATGTAGGTTGTGTCTTTCATTTACACAGTTCACTTTAGGATGGTCCCTCAGGATTTTTCCAGTTTGTTCTGCTACTGTGGTCATGTGACGTCATGAGTATCAGTAAAAGTAGGTTGAAATAGTAGTGGAAAAAAATAATATGCTTCTATCTTGATATTTAATTTCTGCAATATTATCTGCTTTGCTTTGTTTGTTCAAATAAATTTTAGAGTGATTTAGGTTTTGTAACCCTGTAAAGAAGAGAGATTTAAATCTATATAGTTAGTATTGGAAATGTAGAAGATAATGATGCATTAAATATTATAAATGTGGCAGTCACTGAGTAAAGATTGATGATTAAGTCAGGATGCCTCAGTATCATAAGTTACAGGAAGAGGGCCAAAGGCCCAAGTTGAAATCATCTTTAGCCAAAAAAGCATTTCTAGATTTTGCATATCCTGGAGACCAAGAGGCATAACCCTCACGGCTTCACCCCATGTGGTGAAATAGATGCTTACATGTTCATGATCATTTATGCTATGTCTATGTGAAAATATCTTGAAATCACCAGAAAAATGTTCTTATTGCACGATAGAGTACTGTCTTCAATGGTGATGTCTGCGTAATTGGTCTCAGATTCTTGTATTTCCAAATGATTAATTCTGCACTTTGCCTTTTTCCTTTTATTGGAAAATCACTTCAAAAATTCGTGGGATTCATTTGTTTGCACCACAAAACCAAACTTTAGGTCAAACTGGCTGATCCAGATATAGTCTCAAATCCAAGCGAATATCAGAAATTAGCACAGTCTTTGGCAGAGCTTGATGAGGTACTGCTCTTTGAAAACCCACTAAGTTTTGCTTCCTATGCATAGTGTTATTCCCTCCATATATGTGATTATTATGTTCTTTTAACATATTCATAGCAAATTCTTTGAACTAGTAGGTCGTGTCAACATTTAGGAGCTTCAAGGATTGTGAGAGGCAATTAGAAGAAACGAAAGGTTTAATTCGTTTTCCTAATTCTCTGATAATATATGCAAGAAATGGGGAAACGAAATTGAAACCAACCCTCCGTCCTTTTACCTTGCTCTAGTCACTGACTTCTTTCTACCTTAAATTCAGCTTTGGCGAAAGAGGCAGGTAATGAGGAAGACATGGTCGAGATGATAGCTTCAGAAATTGAAAGCTTAACCAAACAACTAAAAGAGCTTGAAGAGAGGCTAAAGGTTTTTGAATCTCCTTGGCACTTTATTATTTTTAGAACTTTGTCCAATATCAATGGCATCCTTGTAATATCAACACTTTAAAGGTCTCCTCTTTTTATCTCATAGGTCTTGCTAATTCCAACAGATCCTCTCGATGCAAGAAACATAATGCTTGAAGGTTAGCTATACTCTTTTGTTTTAAGTTACATCTTATTCAACTAAGTGTATATGTCGCTACTTAAAATTATGCTTCATAATCAACATGCCAATTGAATATTAGCGCAATCTCTCACTTTCTTTCTACGATAATCTCGTGGAGAAGATTTTGTTCAAGCATAATGTAGTTTGTTCTTTATCCTACATAAAGACACAGTGTGGAAGCCAGTAGTGAATGCTTCTTAACGATAATTGGAAAATATTACGTATCTTTATCATTTCTGATCCTAAGTGTTTTGAATTAAGGAAGGCCATCTTGGAAGTTAGTAATTATATTTAGTAGATGAAATGTGATTTAGCAGTTTCCAACTCATCTTGTCTCTTTCTTATGGTTCTTTAAATGTAAACTCTGGGAGCAAGATCACAGAGATTTTGTTTATGATTATATGATTACAAATCTAAAGCTGTGATCCCATCATTAGGGTTCTTTGCTTATCAACTAGTTGTACTTCTGTTACACTAGACTTACTTGGTGTGAGTAACTAAGTTGTTTGATGTTCCTTATTTACAGTGAGAGCTGGTACAGGTGGAGATGAGGCTGGACTTTGGGCTGGTGATCTTGTAGGTACATGTTTGTTTTTGTTCTTTGGAATGCATATGTTTCCTCTAGAACATCCATTAGCATGATATTAAATAAATTGTTTGTTCTACCTGTCAACAAATTTTAGGTACGCATGTATCAAAAGTATAGTGAACGTAATTCATGGAAGTACACCCTCGTCTCAAGCTCTGAGGTAATGCATACCTGTATGCTTAAGACATGTGACACTATCTTTGCAGATAGCTTAATAATCTCCTCCTTTCAAGGCTGAAAAAGGAGGATATAAGACATATGTGATGGAGATAAAAGGGAAACGTGTTTATAGCAAACTGAAGTACGAGTCGGGTGTCCATCGAGTTCAACGTGTTCCCCGAACAGAAGCCCAAGGCCGTGTTCACACATCTACCGCAACTGTTGCTATCATGCCAGAGGTAACTTCTTTTGTAATGCGACTGATCCATTCTTATTACCATGCTATTTCAAGAGGGTTTCATACTCATTTCCTAAACCAGTAGGATTATCAACTTGTGCCATTCTATTCAATCACTAGATAAAACCAGTTTGACAAGTGCTATTTCTTCTAAAACTATTTACTCAATATTAAGGAAATCACTTTTTTATGTGTTTGCTTGAATATTTCAATTGTCTTCATCGTTGACCATGACACCCCAATTTTTGGGTGCTTCGATCACAATTTTCTGTAGCATATGAATGCAGAAGCTAAATGCAGTCTGATGGCCATTCTAATACAGAATATTCATTAATCTGATCATGGGACTATGTCATCATCTTACTTCTTTTTTCATTTGTCTGGATTTCAACTTTGATCAGTAAATTTATTCTATATTGATCTCATTCTTATGCTGCATACGGTGTCAGGCAGATGAAGTTGATGTGGAAATTGACCCGAAGGATATTGAGCTTACAACGGCACGATCCGGTGGTGCTGGAGGTATACTCATTGAATGTTTTTTGGGGGACTTTGCTCCTCCCAAGTCTTCGTAATCAACTATCTACCAAAACTAATTGTCGAATTTTCAGCTACAACCTTTTACCTCTTTAACAAGTTGCCCCTTTTCTTTCTGTCTTGTTTTCCCCCTCCTCATGCATGATTCCCTAATGCAGGGCAAAATGTCAACAAGGTGGAGACGGCTGTTGATCTTTTCCACAAACCAACGGGAATAAGAATCTTTTGCACGGAAGAAAGAACTCAGCTTAAAAACAAGAGTCGAGCTCTCCAACTATTGCGAGCAAAATTGTAAGCAACAATATTGACTGACATTCATATATTCTTCATCCTAGTAAAGTTGGTGATTCATTCTAGATGGACCTGCTTTTAAAAATCAGCTGTCTAATTGAATTTTTTTTTTGTATGTATGTACACGTAAGAACACCTAGATTGAGTGTGTGATGGACACCTGATCTTAACCTCTTGACTGATAACATTGTCTCAGGTATGAGATCAAAGTAAGAGAACAACAAGAGATGCTAAGGAATCAGCGAAAAGTGCAGGTTTAGTTTCACTCATTCTCTCACATACATTTGAAAACAAGGGGAAGGGATTTTTAAGATATTCCTTCATTTTGATCCATGCTCCATGCTTCTTGTTCAGAAAAATGTTGCTGTGCTATAGACACATCCCTACATTAAAAGTAGCTCTGTTGACTGTGAAAAATTGGCTAGTGGGTCATAAGATCAACTGGGCTATCAACTAATAAAAATTCTTGTTTTCAGTGCGTTTTTGTTATAGAGTTTCAGCCCTCAGTGCATTTTTTCTTTACAGTGAAACGTTTCTAGGGCAGGACCAACTGCCTTATCTGCACTTTTAATAGAATAAATCATCTTTTACAATATTTGGCTTCTTCCTTCTACTTTAATTATCTTTATGACCCTTGTATCCTATATTTATTTGTTTTCTTGAGAATTTCAGTAGGGTAGGAAGAGTAAAATTAACCACCATACAAATTTAAATATATGTATCTAATGAAATATTTTTCACTCAGTATGATCAATTGACCCCAATAAATCTATACTGCCCCAGCCCCTGTATATAAGTGCTTAACTAACTGACCGTACCACATCCTGTGTGTGCATGCTCATAAGGCAAGAACTTTTTCACATTCTTGCAATGCAACTATTTTAACTGCACCAATTATATGCTATTTTTTGTGCTGTAAACCCAAACTAGACCAACACTTACAATATGGCAGGTGGGTACTGGTGCTCGTTCAGAGAAGATCAGAACATACAACTATAAGGTATTCCCAGTGTTTTGCCTTGAGCTTGAATTACAAAATTGCTGCTCTAGAAGTTTTAGGTACCTAAAAATAGAAGTGAGAGTGTGGAAAAGCCCCACTATTTCCAGAATGTGTTGTTTAGTAATGATAGAGCTCCTTGATGTTGCGCACCAGAGAGGTGTTGCCTTGGTACAGTCCAAAATCTAAGATTTATTTTGGGTAACAAATGCTCAAGGGAATTTAACTTGTTCTGTGAATTGGTAATTTTATCCTTAAAAGGTTGTAGAAGTTAATAATTACCTTGTACTCCCCTGTATTCCAGGACAATAGGGTTACAGATCACAGACTAAAAATGAATTTTGAGCTTACTTCATTTCTGGATGGGGACATTGAGACAGCCGTTCAGGTACATGATATTTTGGCATATCAAATCACTATTTTTACTCTCATTGATATAACCTATATGGTTCATGTTAATTAATCTTGATCTTTGGGAAGTAGAGGTTTCTGCCAAGTTCCATGCTAATGCTTTTATATGCAGTCTTGTGCTACTATGGAGCAGAAGGAATTACTCGAGGAGCTTGCTGAGTCTGTGGGCGCCATGGCTACTTGATTGTCATGCTGCTTTAGATTTCACACTATGTACTTCAGATGCAAGGTGCAGATTGCTCAATTACACACAAATTTCAATTTTAAGCTCATACTGATTGAAATGTTTCATTGGTCCTAACATCAGCACGTGTCCGTTAGGTATATAGCCATGATCTCTCTGTAATAACTGTTCATTTTGTTCAAGTGCAACATATTCAGATAAATGTAATAACAATAGGGAATTTTTATGTTCAGTAACCAATCCTAAAATCTAGTTGAGATTTCCAAAATTAGAGTTTATACGGTATTAGTTATTCCAGTGCCCAGTTAAGTGTTGTGTGTTTATATTTTTGTTGTGAACTAACTCTCCAGTGTGGTCAGCCCTATTTTTTTCCAATAATTAAAACAGAATGAGAGTAATCTTGGGCTGTCAGCAATGCAAGGAGATGATTCTCAACCAATTTAGCAAAGATTGTGATGCTTTGCATTCCTTAGGCTGTGGAACTATATTTGCTTAAATTGAATAAAACTATTGATGCGTTCTGCTGGTATCCATGTTTGGATTTTGAATCTTGGATTTTAATGAGGAAATCTGATAAAGATTGTTTTCCTAAATTTGGTTTTATAAGGAAACTTAAGAAAATATTTGTGCAAATCTATTTCAGTGACTTTTTTTTATGTTAATCTATTCATGTATTTATTTGATTTGTCATTTTTTTTTTCAACTCTATTTAAAAACTATTTGAAATTTATACTAAATCGTGCCAAAAGAAAAATGTGGTGGAAATTAGTTTTCAGAACTTTCTTTCTTTTATTTTCCTCCAGTAAATAAAAAATCCTAATCTATATGTATCAAATGACCACTTCACCAAGAAAAAAAGAAAAAAAAGTGGGGGGGGGGGGGGGGGGAGCGGATAAAAAAGGAAAAAAAAGAAGAAGTTGATTTCATATAACATGTTGAGAGTCTTGGGGACATTGGATCCGCATAGTACCAAAGATGAACAACATGATACTAAAGTTTAAAATTAAATTTGATGTTATGACTTCTGAACATAGTGTATAATTATTACATTTTATGACATTTCTTATTTTGAGTTCTATTAATAAAAAAATAATTTTCTTTTGATTTGAGATAGACATCAATAATCAATACTCATACAAGAAAACACACACACAAAAAAAAAAGCCAAAACAAAACAATGTCATAGTTCAACATGGTTTGAAAGTTAGACATAAGATCCGACATTTACATTTTAATATAAAACACAACAAAAAAACAATGTTATATTTCACTAGTATGGAAAGTTGAGATATAATTCGATTAATATTTACGTCTCAATCTATACATGAATTTGATAAACATTTTATTATATTCTAATCATAATTTTTTTTTAATGGCGATACATTTGTAGCTTGAAATGAAAGATAATATACGATTCTAATGTGCATTACTTATTAAATTTTTTTTTTAGATGTCTATTATTAATATTCTATTTATAAGATCAATCTTAGAAAGATTATTTTGTGTGATGCTACTATCTTTCAAAAAGTGAAGTTAAAATTATAAAAAATACATCAAGGAAATGAGATTCTGAAACAACTCGTGATTTATCCAAGAACTGCCTTCGTACTTCCCAGTACTGATTCCTTAGACAGTAGGATTAACTGTGCAATTTCTTGCCACGTGTGGAGATCAGGCTCATCATCACTACCAAATGTCAAACGCTCTCCCCCGAGAAATCTCTCTTCGACACACCTAAAAATAATAGAAAAACACTATAAATTCTCAGTTTGCAGACCCAATCCTTTTTTTTTTTTTTTGGTAATATGCTCAAAAGACTGCTCTTTTCTACCTCCTCCTCACGCCACTTCATTTCTCATCACAAGCCCTCTTATAAATCGGCAAAAGTAATCAACAATTCAGAGTATTTTTCATTTTCTTGGCCTTTATCGGTCGTCTTTTACCGGCCCATAAACTTTTCCAGAGTCTTCGCCATGGCCGATGACCAGTCCTTAAAAACAGCGTCGTCGGAGGCCCACAAGCACACTAACCGGCTTGCGGCGGAGCATAGTCCTTATCTTCTGCAACACGCCCATAATCCTGTAAGTATTCGTCAGAATTTTGTAAATGAAGAATGATTTTTCATTAATGGGCTATGCAGTTATAGATATCCTAAGAGTAAGACCTCTCTCCCTCTCTCTCTTGTCTTTTTTTTTTTCCCTGCTTTTTAATTTATGGTGGATCCACAGAAATTGGAGATTTATTTTGTTATCGGTTTTTCTCCATGATCCTGTAAATAGGTTGATTGGTATCCATGGGGTGAAGACGCGTTTTCCGAAGCTCGTAAAAGAGATGTGCCTATCTTTCTGTCAAGTAGAGCATGTTCACCTCTTTTTGTAGTTTGTGGTTCATTTATTGAATTCTTCAGTTTTTTGGTCTTTGGCCTTTATTTAAATTTTGCAGAATCATTATATTAACATACAATTTTTTGGGATTTTTGCATTGTCGCGGTGGTCTTGCATTTGAAGTTGGTTACAGCACTTGTCATTGGTATGATTATTGATCAGTTGTGTGTAACATTGGTCTTGCTTTTCATCATTGAGCTGCATAAGCATCAAATATCTAGAGACTAATTGTTTTGAGTGCGTAATGTTTTTTTCAATTAAGGTGTCATGTAATGGAAGTGGAATCTTTTGAGGATGAAGAGGTCGCAAAGTTGCTGAATGATTGGTTTGTCAGTATCAAGGTGAGCTTCTCAACTTCTTGAAAAAAAATACTTTTCCTTCTTTTTCAGTTTTAGTATCTGAATATAAAATTGTCTTTTTGACAGGTGGATCGAGAAGAAAGACCAGACGTAGATAAGGTATGCGTCCCTATTAGCATCACCTGCGAACCGGTTTCTTCCATTCAGATGAAGTTAGAATGGACTAGACTCTCAGCTCAAGACTTTTATTTTGTGTACCCAGCGCATGCATATTAATGTATGCAAATAAGCTGAGCTTCAACTGTAGTATTGGCTGGGAACTTGCTGTAGTTGGCATATGCTTTTGTACATAAAAGCAGTAAGACAGGAACAAAATTTTCAGCTTTTTTTAATTAAAAAATCCGTCGCTGTACTGAAATACAATATGTGCCAATATCCTATTTTGTACCCCTGGCAAAGTGAATATTTTGTATGTGTTTCCCTAATAGTGTAGTGGGTTATAATTGGTCTCAACAGTGTCTAAAACATTCTAAATCTTCTTTGTTATAAGGTGTCTGAGAGTCTGTAAAACTAGAAGGATGCATATAAAAGGAAACATTTCATGCTAAATCATAAATTCTTGAAGTTCGTGGATTGGAATTTTCCTTGGTTATTCACATGGCATAAAACAAATTTTTACTGGTTTGTATGTTGCTCGGTGTTTTCCATTACTTCTCCAGGTATACATGACATATGTACAAGCGTTGTATGGTGGTGGTGGTTGGCCATTAAGTGTCTTCCTTTCACCTGATCTAAAGCCTTTGATGGGTGGCACTTACTTTCCTCCAGATGATAAATATGGCAGGCCTGGCTTTAAAACTGTACTTAGGTAACCCACTAGTGCTCTCGATTTGTTCTGGGTTGAGGTAGATATGTTTATCAGTGAAACTTATCGGATACTTGTCGGACACCTGTCCTTCTGTTTTCTTTTATGGATGGAAGTATATTTTTAGTTTCTTTGTTGGCAAGTTTTTTTAGTTCAGGGATTCTATAATTTGAAGAATCCTTTTAATTTAATAGGAAGGTTAAAGAAGCTTGGGACACTAAAAAGGATGCCTTGGTCCAAAGTGGGGCATTTGCAATAGAACAGCTTTCAGAAGCGTTATCTGCTACTGCAAGATCAAAAAAGCTTCCGGAGGGCCTTCCAGAAAGGGCATTGCAAAAATGTGCTGAACAGGTAGAATTTTCCGGCAGATGATCTTTTAAACATAGGAATTTTCTCATTTTAATTTCTTTTTTGTAATTTTAGTATAGAGTTGTTTCCACTCCCCCCCCCCCCCCCCATGTCAGGTATTGTTTATCTTGATTTTAGCTCGTGGTCTTGTGAGTTGGAGCCATGAAGATTCTTCTGCTTAAAATCCTAGCTTACATCCATTCTCTAGCACTGTTGTATTTCCTTTTTATTCATAATGCTTTACCAATCATAATGGCACGATACGTCAACAAAGTGATACCTTTGTTTGTAAGTCTTCTGAAAAGAGTGCATGCCTATATTACTAATGGTAGATGGATTTCATGATGTACTTTGAGGTTGTTTATTTGCAAATAAAGAATTTTTTTTTCTTTTCTCATTTAATACCTTCCTCAAAACCACTACTAGTCTTAAATAGTGCTAGTAAATAGTTCACTAGCACCTAATTTTTGTTGTGATTTTCTCATAGCTCACCGACAGTTATGATTCGAAGTATGGTGGATTTGGTTCTGCACCAAAATTTCCTAGACCAGTTGAAATTCAGCTGATGCTTTATCATTCAAAGAAGTTAAAGGAGAATGGAATGCCAGGTGAAGCAAAGGAAGACCTGAGTATGGTGGTGCTGACCTTGCAGTGCATGGCAAGGGGTGGTATTCATGATCATGTTGGAGGTGGTTTTCACAGATATAGTGTGGATGAATGTTGGCATGGTTAGTTCGCCTATGTAATTACATATGCTGTTTGACAGTTATGGATTTTTGGTTTATTGGATCAGTAGTTGTCTTTGTCTGCTTGCAGTACCACACTTCGAGAAGATGTTATACGATCAAGGGCAGCTGGCTAATGTTTATCTGGATCTTTTTTCCATCACAAAAGATGTGATCTATTCAAGTGTGGCTCGGGACATTCTTGATTATTTGAGGAGAGATATGATTGGCCCTAATGGTGAGATATTTTCAGCTGAGGATGCTGATAGTGCAGAATTTGAAGGTGCCTCAGGGAAAAAGGAGGGTGCCTTCTACATTTGGACCAGCCAAGAGGTACATATTAGTCACTTAATTGGTTTTCAACTGAAATGATAAGTCCTTATTAAAAAAATTATTTTCCTGTCCCATATGTGTCAACTTGTGAGTGAGATTTACTTCTCTTGGGTTTATACTGTAACTGAGAAAAGTTGACAACAGCTTGCCTTGAGTTCCTGGATATATATGTTTTATATGGGTATTTACAATTTGAGGATTTTTTTGATTTTATCTGCTGCTTTAGTAATCAGTATTTCCTTTTGTCTATTACATCTTATTTTTTGGGTCTCTGTAAGGGCACTATGACCTTCATTCCTTCTGTTCCTTAATATATTCAATCACGTGAAGTTGTTCTACTCTCTGTCATTCTCTATCCGGACAGGTTGAAGACATACTTGGAGAGCATGCCCCTTTGTTTAAAGGGCACTACTACATTAAACCATCAGGTAATTGTGATCTATCAAGGATGAGTGATCCCCACAATGAGTTCAAGGGTAAGAATGTGCTTATAGAGAGAACTAGTACTTCTGCAATGGCATCGAAATTTGATATGTCCCTGGAGGAGTATCTGAAGATCTTAGGGATTTGTAGAAAGAAGCTTTTTGATGTGAGATCAAAACGCCCAAGGCCACATTTGGATGATAAGGTAACATCTGATATGTGGATATATTTGTAGGTTTTTTTCTTGACTTCTTTCAACTTGTAACATCTGATATGTGGATAGATTTGTATTTTTTTTTTTTTTTGACTCTTTTCAACTTGACTAATTCCTTTCTCTGCATCTCTGTTTGATGGATGGGCAACACAATGTTGGTTACCTTGCATTTTTCAGGTCATTGTGTCCTGGAATGGACTTGCAATTTCCTCATTTGCAAGAGCGTCTAAAATTCTGAAGGGTGAACCAGAAGGGACCGAGTTCTACTTTCCTGTTGTCGGAACTCATGTAAGATGTGCTGCTGTCTCTAGTTTGTGAAATGCATAGTTCCGCCATGCTTCATATGACACACATGATTAATTTTCATTCCAGTAAAGGACTACCAAGAGTTGAAAAGCACAATATTCTTTTTGGTGGGTTCAATTGGGGTTCTTTTGTGTGTTTGTCAAATTCTCTTGCATTTGGGTTCATCGAATTCATGGATCCTGTACTTTTTATTGTCTTTTTCAAGTACTTCTTAGCTCTACATATAGCACCTCCACTGTTGCATAATTGCTTTGAGATTATTTAATGCTGCACTTATCAGTGATATCTCGATTATTGAACTTTAAGCAGTAGTAGTTTAATATCCTAACTTCTCCCTGGTGGATCATAGCCAAAAGAGTACATGGAAGTTGCAGAAAAGGCAGCTGCTTTTATCAGGAAATATCTTTACAACCAGCAGACAAGAAAACTGCAGCACAGCTTCAGGAATGGCCCCTCTAAAGCACCTGGATTTTTAGATGATTACGCCTTCCTGATATCTGCTCTTCTAGATCTGTATGAATTTGGCAGTTCAATATTTTGGCTAGGTTGGGCTATTGAACTACAGCATATACAGGTGAGTAGGTAACAAGTTATAGGCCAACAGGCATCCCACAATATTTCTTGGTTCTTCCATAACTCTTATTTTCTCAGGACGAGCTCTTTCTTGACAAAGAGGGGGGAGGATATTTCAATACTCCAGGGGAGGATCCTTCAGTTCTTCTCCGTGTGAAAGAAGACCATGATGGTGCAGAACCTTCAGGAAATTCTGTTTCGCTGATCAATTTAGTGAGATTGGCTTCTTTGGTTGCTTCGGGTTCCGATCACTACAGGCACAACGCAGAACTTCTACTGGTAAGCTCTTGCTTTTTGCATTTTCCCCACCCAGTTAATTCTTAGTGGTTTTAAAAATGCTTTTCTGCACCCAATGAATAGCTTTTTTTACCTACTTTCTAACAGGCTGTCTTTGAGAAGAGGCTGAAAGAAACAGCGATGGCTGTGCCTCTGATGTGCTGCGGTGCAGATATGCTCGTCATTCCTTCAAGAAAGCAAGTTGTCCTGGTTGGACACAAGTCTTCCACAGACTTCGACAGCATGTTAGCTGCTGCTCACGCATCATATGATCCTAATAAAACAGTAAGCCCACCCTCACAAGGACTACTCAAATTTGCCTTCTTCCCCTTCATGTCCTAAACACTTGTGCGGCTTTGCCATTGCAATTGAATACAGGTGATTCACATAGACCCTACTGATGTGGAAGAAATGGGATTCTGGGAGGAAAACAATGAGAAGATCGCCCTCATGGCCAAAAACAATTATGCTTCTGACAAGGTCGTGGCTCTCGTTTGCCAGAATTTCACATGCAGTCCTCCAGTTCACGACCCGAATTCTCTTGAATCTCTGCTCTCAAAGTGACCTCCTAGGTAAAGTCGGTATGTCGGGAGTACAATAAGTCAGCTCTTCGATGAAATAGCATATTCACTCTAGAGAACGTCCGTTGATGTCATAGTTTCTTGTATAAGCTTACCCTAGCTTGCTTAGGGAGCACATGCTGTTGAGTTTATGTATAGGTTGAAAAGGCAGGTTTTGTGGAGGAACTCTGGACCTCAGATTTGACAGTTCGCTTCCTTTTCTGGTATCTGAACTTTGATATTCCATTATCAAATTTGCTGTTAATTTGGAAGATCCAAAAATCAAGGGGGGTTCAATTTTGATTCTCCAGTGGAATCGTAGATGAACAGAGACAGAGCTTCAGAAACTGATGCCAACCCCTTTGAAGTTCGATCTATCCTAGGTGTGTTTCAAAGCGATTGCTCATGCCAGCCTCTACACTGTATTGAACTCTTAAAACAAATTTAAGATTTGAAAATTGTTGAAGGATCTAAATGTTTTATTTGTTGGAAAATTAAATAATTTGACAAAAATTGTAGGAAAAAAGGTTGACCTTGGAAACTTGGCTATTTGAAGAAATATGGGACTAGATTGAATGTACTTTGCTGAGAAATTTCTCACAACATACTTTTTTTCTAGATCCATTTTCAAGTTTTCAACTAAAAAGTTCATTAGAAATACCAGTATCTGGTGGAAATTGATAATTACGACAATGCCCAAATGGGCACTAAATACAAAGGACCAAATGAGTTCCACTTTTATGAAAATGTGCGGTGGTTTTAATATTGAATTTTTTTTGGTTTTATTATCTAAATTTCATGAAATTATTTAGGATTGAAAATTTTTTTATTAAGTTTTTATGTGAAAATCAAAATATGTTTGGATTATGTTTTTTAATTGACCATATATTTTTTAGAATAAATATAGAATTAATTTATAATATTTTTTGCATAAAAAATATATAAAATGGTAGTAGGTTCGAAAATGTGTTTGGTAAGTATATTTTTATTTTTAAATTTGATAAAAAAATTAATAAATAAATAAAATAAGTGCATTTTTAAAATCTGAAATAGTAAGAATTACAAAAATACTTTTAGAAAATATAAAAAAACTCACTCTCACTTTTCTGGAAATGTGTTGTGGTTTTTAAAACTGAAATTTGCGTTCGCCTTTTCGAATTTCTTAATCTTAAAACTAATTCCATTTTTAATTTAAACATCTATTTTTAAAAGTTTATGTTTCCCACTTTGTTCCCTCTCACCTGAATCTAGGGTTTATAAACGAGTCACCTCTTCGCCTGCGTCTGCGCCTGTAAAGTGAATAACCTCAGCGGTGAAGCTTTAAATTCTTTCCATTATTCATCTACACCGCAAGAATCAAATGCTGCTTCGACCTATTCTGTCAAGGATACATCGAAATCAACGCTTCGCCAATTTCTGCAGTATTAAAAATGTAGGACCCTCACTCCTGAGCCCAGAAAATGCTTGTTCTCCATCTTCTTTGAAAGAAAAATCGCTGGAAAAAGAGTATGTTATTTCCTACCTGTTGAATTCATGTGGTT
The DNA here is from genome assembly GCA_019321725.1 of Paulownia fortunei. Classification (NCBI taxonomy): domain Eukaryota; kingdom Viridiplantae; phylum Streptophyta; class Magnoliopsida; order Lamiales; family Paulowniaceae; genus Paulownia; species Paulownia fortunei. The sequence continues at coordinate 1,359,967 of CM033109.1, read as the reverse complement.
TGTCTCCTGAAAAGGCTGTTTCTGCTTCTAAAAAGGTGCATTTTGATGGCCCAGATAAACCAAATGTTGTTCTGAGTTTTCTTAAAAAACACGGGTTTAGCAAAACCCAAATTGCTGAGCTCGTCAGCAAACATCCTCCGGTTCTGGTGTGCAAACCTGAGAAGTCCCTTTTGCCGAAGATTGAATTTTTCTTGCAGTGCACTGGTGTTTCTGAAAAAGATGTTCTTACGATTGTTTCAAGATACCCTAATTTCTTGACAAGAAGTTTAGAGCACAGATTTGCGCCCGTTTATGATTACCTCAAGGATATATTGGGATCTGGAAAAGTTGAGACCCTTTTCAGGCGGGGATCGTGGACTTTCAATTTTGATCTCGAGAATAGACTTATCCCGAATGTGGATTTCTTGCGGGAGCTTGGAGTACCCCAATCGTGTATCGCGTTATCATTATTTCACTTCCCAGATATCTTTTGGCGAAAGCATGTTGAGTTCAGGGAAATTGTTGAGGAGGTGAAGCAAATGGGTTTTGATCCGCTGAAATCGGCATTTATGTTGGCAATACATGCCCGCACAGGGAAAGGAAATTTAGCTTTATGGGATCAATGCTATGAAGTTTATAGTAAATGGGGTTGGTCGAAGGATGACATCTTCATGGCATTTAGAAAGCATCCTAGTTGTATGCTTTTGTCCGAGAAGAAAATCTCAACAGCCCTGGATTTCCTAGTTAACGAGGTAGGGCGGGAGTCCAGATCGGTGGCTAGATGTCCATATATTATCTTCTATAATATGGAGAAGAGAATAGTACCTAGGTGCTCCATTGTTCGTCTCTTGTCGTTGAAGGGTTTAGTTAAGAAAGATTGGAGCTTGACTAGTGTACTTTGCCCTGCAGAGAAAGCTTTCCTGGACAAGTATGTGACAAGATATACTGAGAAACTACCCCAACTTTATGATATTTATCTATCAAAGAAAGAGGAAGCTTAAATCTGTTGATGAAGGTTAGCTTCTACAATAGTATATATAATTTGGTGCTTTATCTTTTCAGCGCCTAAGGTTTTGGAGTAGTCCCGCATGCGTTCAATGTGAACATTTATTGAACTTCTTGGCATCCACAATATCTGTTTTTAAGGGAAAATTTCATGCTATACACTTTGGCATCCAAAATATTTCCTGTTCCATGATAAAAATTCCAATAAGTTGAGTATCATGTATGTTATACTTGCATTATGAAATTGGAGAAGGCTTTGATTGTTCCATTTACACTTATTTGCATATTTACGTATTTAAACTGTTGCAGCATGTTTAGGATTGTAATAAGTTCGGGGCTTTTGGCAGAAGGTTTCCAAAAGTAGTGTTGTTCTTGTGATCCTCAGCATCTCTGTACACATAACACCAGAATAACAGTTCTATAAGCATGCTCCATTCTCCATGTAGCTTTTAAATTGTGTCCATGGACCCTCATCAAATGTCAATAGAGTTGAGCAACAGCAAAATCATATCCACTGATAGATAGTAGGCATTCAATTTGACTGAAAATAGAAGAGACACCAGTTTACATGATAATAACAGATGCAAAGCATAGATAGTTTTATCTGCTGCAAACAGTAAAAGCAATGGAGCAAGCTATCCTTAGCTTTTCCAGCACCAGCAATCCATCTCATTCATGTTCTTCCATTCTGGATTCATATTGCTTCAACAAGTCTGATAGTCTCAGAGCCAAACTCTGCTTTGCTGAAGGGGATACACCGTGCTTCCCAATGATTGACTCGAGCACTGCTTCTGACAATTGTTTGTTCTCTATTACTGCATTCCCATGCTCAGGAAGAGAGTCATCTTTGGAGAAACTAATCTGCAGATCAACACAAAGTAAGGGGAATAATGGAGCAAAAAATCAATTAAGAGAAAATGGTAAATGAAGTTAAAACATTTTCTGTTGGTATGATACCGACTAGTAACCATTTAAGGGGGAAAGAAAAAGGAAAAAAAAAATCCATTAAGAGTTCCATGCTTTCCGACAACACTATATCATACAGCTATGGAATTATGAGAATAATATCTATTTTAGTAGAATGCTATAGTTGAGATTGGAAATGGCCAAGACTTTAGATCATCGATTCATCATAATCCTATGCATAAATTTTCTCGGCCAGATTGCACATAATATGTTGATGGAAACATTCTTTCATGACCAGCTATGATTCGAGTCATCCTCATCTAAATTACTAAAGAAATGCAATATGCTTTTGATTTGAGATATGACCAGCTCCTGAAAGTTAAAACTGTTTACCGTCAATGAGCCAACAGGTGATTGAGTGAAGAGGATGGAGGCCCCAGGTGGGAAGGTTTCATCCTTAAATACTTCAAGGAACTTTTTGGTTGCTTCAGACTCTGCATCAGTGTATTTCCCAATTGCTTTCCAGTAGGCAACGCAATTTTCTGCAACCTTCTCTGAGTATTGTTTGCCCGTCAACGGCAGTATCGTTGTCACCTTTGTGAATTTTTCGAAAGGACCTACAAGATAATTGAGTTTCTCCAAAATTACAGAACGAAAGGTGTTACAATTTTGAGCATTAATAAGAATCCAACATAAATAACACCATATGCTACTAATAACATCAATTGCAACTTTTCACAATATATATTGAATTGAGTATATCTCCCGTGGGATAATGAGATTATGCCTTTTACACGTACAAATGTTTGTATTCATTCTATGAGAATTATGTTATTATATATATAAGCCTTTAAACCATCTTTATCCATAACTCAATTTTAGCGAAAATTTTGCACTAAAATAGTATAATTTATACCAAATTTAAATTTCATCTCAAATCCATCCACTTCAAATTTCATTCTAAAAAGAATATTTCCTAAATATTTCTTGTTATTCTATTTACAACAATTATTTTATTTCACCAAATAATTATTTATAAATTTTTTAACATATTAATACAATTACATATTCAATTTATATTTTACGTTTAGTTAATAAAAAAAGTATATTTAATTAATATAATATAATTAAATATGATAGTAAATTAAATAATAATATACATAAACAAACTAAATAATTAATTAAAAAACTTAAATGAAAAAGTAAAAGTATGACATTAAATTGAATAAAATATAAAAGCAAATATTATAATTAATAATACAACTTAAATAAATCTAATACGTTTGAACAATATTTTTAAGATATTGGAGGATCTGAAAGTGATATACCCAATTATTAAATTTAATTGTCTTATTTTAAATTTTTTATTTTTTTATGATATATTATTAGGAATGTCATTTTAGATTATATGAATGTTTAATATAAATAATGATAATATAAATAAAATAATTAAATTATACTAAATATTTATGTACATATAAGATATAAAAGAGGTATTTTTTGTCAAAAATATAATTGGGGTAAAATATAAATTTATAAACATAAAAAACACAATAAATTTATTTTAAAAAAAAAACAACGAAAATAGAGATAGGGCAGAACAGTGCTGTGCCATTTCTGGCACAACACTGTTCATTGCTTCAAGATGGCGCAGGAATAGCGCCCCGTTGGTGGGGAAAAAAAAAAAGAACTGTTTTGGCGCCCAACCCTGATTTGGCGCAGGGTTGGGTTTAGCCTTAATTAATCATAAACGAATTATTAAACCGGAGAATTTCACGAATTTTAAGCTCTAACTGATAATTTTTGAATGAATCCTGAAATGTATTAGTACCAGTGATGATTTCTGCAAAGAAGTCGACGGAATCCGTCAACTCCTCAGCGCTCTTGCCCTTCCACTTAACGGCGAGCGACGGAACGGCGTTATTTTCTAAGTACACCCCAATGGCCGTGAACTTGACGAACTTCCCCTCGATCTCAAGCCCTCTCACCCCTGCACACATTAGCCATAACCAACAGGTTATAAGGAACAGAGCTAGTGAATTACATCAGCTGGGCTTATTGTAAAATACTACTCCTACAAATAACGGCAGAATTAACCTGCGCCGCCGAGGAAGAAGGCCTTGGCGGAGCCCGGAGGCTTCACCGCCGGCGGAAATACGCAGGATTCGACTTCGACTTGGGTGACAGACGGTGATGCAGACATTTTCTCACTCGCTCTCGCTAACGACACTGCCGTCGGCTTCTGTCTCTGTGTATGGATAGATATACGTACATATAAACATATATATATTGACTTATAGGTTAATAATGGTGGGTGTAGGGATGTGAAGTTAGGTAAATACGACGTCGGGCTAAGCACCACGAATTTCACCAACCACTTCTTCCTTTCTCTGTCAACTCACAGAAAAGAAGCTCTTAGCATGGAATAGGTTGGGAACTGGGAAGTGTGATTATTTATTTATTTATTTTTGTCGGTGAAAGTTAGTATTGTTTAATAAATATACAATTTTTATTTAAGCAAATTTATTATTATGTTTTGCCAATGGAATATATACAATTAAATTATTTTTGGATAAATGATGCTTATTTAACTCAGTCATCATTTTAAATCTTCATGGTCACATGACAATTACATTGTATACACTTACTCAAAGTCATAAATCAATTTATTAAACTCATTACTAATAAAAAATATTCTAAATTAAACTAACTAATAAAAAATATTTTAATTCTTATTGGGCAAATGGTGATACTATATTTTATACATCGAGAATTTGGTCAATTGAATGACATTTTCAAATAAGAATGAAATAACATATAGATATGCTTATTATCTTAAAAAAAAAAAAGGCTATATGACTTTACCCTTCTATTTTTTATGATTATCAATTTATCTCATTGTACTTTTAATTATCTCATTTTATTCTCTTACAGTCTCATTAATTAAAATAGGATCACTCGCTATTTTACCTAACACTAAGTAGTCATGATATATTTGATAGGTGTTTTCATTGACTTGTGATATTTTTGGAATAAAGTAATTAATTTTAAATAGATTAATTAATTAGAATAATTTGTATTCATAAGTTGCAAGTGTTGTAAAGGTAAAAAGAGTTGTGAACTTAAAAAAAGTTGTAAACCTAAAAAGTCACACACAATTTAATAAGAAATATTTATTTTTTAGGAATTGATACAAAGAATTAAACCCAATTAATTAATTGGGGCTTTATTTAATTAAAGAAGTTGAATTAATTATTCAAATAAATAATTAAATTATTTAATTCAACCTAATGAGATTAAAAAATCTAATTGGAGTAAAAGTTAATTAATTTGATCAATTTTACCATTATTTACTTTTGTTAAAATAATCAAATTGTCCTTACCTATTATTTATAGTAACATTATTTTAAAATATTCTAAATTTAATACACTTGTATATAAATACTAATATTTTTTTCAACTTAACTAATTAATATTTAATAATAATTATATTTCATTTCTTATTGTACTTATTTTAATGGCTATTCTTTTATTAACATAGTTTCTATTAAAAAATTTATATCGTAGGGATTTTTGTATTAGCTAATATATTTTACTTATAAATTTACTATTCATCATAAATATAAAAAATGTATGATATATTTTTAAATCATATTTTTGATAAATAAGTAAAATATAAGTAATATTTTTTTATTATTAACGGATTATCAAAATTTCATAGAAACAATATTAAATACAAAAAAAATTATTTTTATGTTTACTTTAATATTATTAAATAAGTTATAAATAGTCAAATTATTGTAACTTGATGAATACTATGTTAAGTTTAAAATAACTTTAATGAATAATTTTCTAAATTTAAAAATATATTCATTTTAAAAATTAATTTTATTATTATTACTTAATTATAATGGTTATATTTGAATTTAGTATAGTTTCTATAAACTTATGACAATTCTATTAATAATAAAAATATTGCTAATATTTTATGTATTTAATAAAATATTTTTTAAAGATTTATAGTTAGCAGTAAATTCAAAAATAAAAGCGTATTAGATAATAAAAAATATCCTACTGTGTACTAATTTAAAAGGAAATATGTTGTATTATAAAATATCTATTAAAATTTAAATATAATAAAATTTTAAATAAATTTAATAGTAAGTATTAATTAAACAAGTTGAAAAATTATTTGAACATAAATACAGTTATATTAATATCAATTTATTTCAATGTAATTTAACTAAAAATAATAGGTAAGGTTAGTTTGATTATTTTTTGGATAAATCTTACTTTATCCCTTTTTACTTTTGTTGAATATCATTTTACCTCCTTATACTTTCAATTGTCTCACTTTACCATCTTATACTCTCATTTTATCATTTTACCTTCTTGTACTCTAAAAAAATAACAAAATTACCAATTATTTGTAGTAAAATTACTTTAAATTTTTCTAAAATTAATTTATATTTATGTTCTAGCAATTTTTTCAATTTGATTATTAATACTTGATATTAAATTTATTTAAGATTTTATATTGTACTTAAATTTTAATAGTTAATTTTTAATTTAACATAGTTCCTATTAAATTAGTATATCATAGAATATTTTTTTATTAGCTAATACACTTTACTTATGAATTTTCTACTCAATATAAATTCATAAAATATATAAAGTATTTTTAAATAATATCTTACTATATACATAAAATATTGGTAATATCATAAGTTCGTAAATCATTAAAATCAAGTAATAGTAATAAAATTAATTAGTGAAATGATTATAATTTTTTAAATAGAACATAATATCTATTAAATTAAGATAATTCAACTATTTATATTTTATTTAATAGTATTAAATTATAACTAAAAATAACTTTTTTTAATTTATCATAGTTTTTATAAAATTTTAATAATTCCACTAACAATGAGAAAATTATTACTAATATTTTATGTATTTAACAAAATACTTTTTAGAAATATGTCATATATATTTATTATATTTATGATAAGTAGAAAATTTATAAGTAAAATATATTAGTTAATAAATAAATCATACGATATAGAAATTTAATAGAAACTATATGTATAAAAAAATATTAATCTTTAAAAATAATAAAATTTAAAATAAATTTAATGTTAAGTGTTATTAATTACGTTAAAAAATATTAAAATATAAATATAAATCTATTAATTTTAGAAATTTTTATAGTAATTTTATTATAAATAATTAGTAAGAGTAATTTGGTTAATGTTTTTAGAGTATAAGAGGGTAAAGTGAAATATAATGAAAGTATAAGAAGGTAAAATAAGACAATTGAGAATACAAAGAGATAAAGTGATACTTAACCAAAGTAATGAGAAGTAAAGTGAGATTTACTCTTAATTTTTTTAAGAGTAGAAAGGGGTAAAATGAAATAATAAAAATATAAGAGGATAAAGAGAAAACTGAGAAAATAAGGGTGTAAAGTAATTCTCAACAATAAAAGAGATGATGAAAATGAGATTAACCAATAATATATATATTCAATTCATTTTATGTATATAGATGGTCAATAAGTGTGTCCACTTATACGTACAAATAGAGATTATTTGAATGACTTCAAATTTGTATATAATTAAAAATAAAAAATTTGAACTTAGAACGAGTTAGGAGAAATTTCATTCATGATTTAATTACACGACGTTATATTAAAAAAATAGTTATGATGAGAGGATGGCTGCTGCACTAATAGTCTATGTCTTGCTAGCTTGATTATAAGGCTGCTGCACTAATATTCTATGTGGGATCATAGAACTTAAGCGATCCTATTTATGTTTTAGACTAATTCTTAGAATTACGACTTAGAATTATTTTTGTTTTGAGATATTTATTAGTTAAAATTCTTATTATATTTGTATGATATACATATGTATGAATAATTAAAAAATATTTTTATTTCTGATATATATTTTAAATTGTCTAGCAATACTCCATATTTTTTAAGTGAAACGTATAGTATATATAATATATTTATTTGTATAATACTTAATGAATAATATTTTATTTTATTAAATATTTATAATATTTAAATATCATTTAAAAATTATTCAAAACTTATTTATAAGTATTATTGGAATATCATATAAATAAAAAATAATTTTTTTGACAATTTATAAATATACTATTTGTTATTAAATAATTATGTCATAATTATAAAATAAATATATAAAAATACTTATAATTTTTTGCATAATTTAAAAATCAGTACAAAAATAATTCATATAAAAATAATATCAGAATAAGCCGTATTTTTATTCTTGAACAGTTTTTTACATTCATATTTTATTCATTCATCTATAAATCTGTATATTTTGTCAATTTTTTTACATTAACTTTTAATAAAAAATTATAATATATTTATACTTATTAAATGTCGAAAATTTTCAATCCTAGGTGTTGTTGAGACATATCCCGCGATTTATCCCCTCCTAGGTGCTAGGGACAGGTGTCTAGCAGGTTCAGAATTAGTTTGGCGCAAGTTAGGAATCTGAGTTATCAAAAAACAAAAAAAAAAAAAATTCAATCCTCTATATAACTAACTAGGTGTGAGATTGATGCATGTTGGTTGCTACTTGCTAGAGTGAACTACACCGAAGATTATCCCACATGTAAGTCTGACAGATTGAGGGATGTGCTACATCAACACAAAGAATTGGAAGAGGTTGAAAAGAGGGATGTTGCAAATGAAGCATTAGCCTAAACTCTTGTTAATTGAAATGGATAATGGTCGATGGTGAAACTTTTAAATAATTCTGAAGTTATTATTATTTTCTAGACATATTAGAAACTAATCAAGTACACTTGATTATTTTTTGACAAAACCTAGTTTATGCAAAATGATTTGTGAGTCTTTTATTAACAAAAAAGTACTCCTATCTTCTCCATTAGATCCTTAATATTGTGCACAATAAACAACCTCAACCAAATGGTTCACTTCTTTATTCTTCACATTCACTACACTTTTCCTTCCCCTTATTGTCGAAAAGGGGCCGTGCCCCTTTTCACGGCGGCGTTCATAAATCTTGAAACACCGGGCGGCTTACTATATTCGTTGAGGTTTCATGGTTTTTGCCAGTGTAGAGTTTATTTGAATCCATGTTTGCAATTATCAGTAGGAGAAGACTGAGGGTTCCTCCAAAAGATAGTATTTTTGTTGGGGCACAATTTTGTGCTCTCCAAAACGCTGTCTTGGTCAAGTCATTCTCCTCCCAGAAATCATCTTCAGATGTTTATAGAAATGACCCAAAACGATCTTTCGCCGTTTCTTACCTCATTAATTCATGTGGGTTGTCCGCAAAGGATGCCAACTCTGTATCCAGGAAAGTGTGCATCAAATCACCAAAAAAGCCAGATGCAGTGTTGGAGCTCCTCAGAAAGTATGGATTTACAAATGCTCATATCTCCAGACTTGTTACTAGATGGCCACTTGTTCTCGTAGCCTGCCCTAACAAAAATCTGTTGCCGAAACTCGAATTCTTCCGCTCCATTGGTGTTCCTATTGTTGTTTTGGTAGAGAAGCTGTCCGCACAACCAACGGTCTTACAGCGTAGTCTAAAAAACTCTCTCATCCCTTCGTATAATTACTTAAAAAGTCTACTTCAATCCGATAAAAGAGTTGCTTATGTGTTTTCGCGTGCTCCAAGGGCGTTTTCAGGTGGCTGGCCAGGGGGGATTTCTTCCAACATCTCAATCTTGAGAGAACGAGGAGTGCCTGAATCTTCTATTGTTTCGTTGGTCATGTATCAACCATCGTTGCTGATAATTGGTAAAAAGAAGCTAGCTGTATATGTCGATCGGGTTGCTGAAATGGGATTTGATATATCGAGAAGGTTATTCATCCATGCCATCCGAGTGTTTACTGATATGACTGAATCGACTCTGAAGCATAAGATGGACGTTTATAGAAGCTGTGGCTGGTCAGAACCTGACATTATTGCTGCGTTTATAAGGAATCCCCTTTGCATGAAATTGTCTGAGAAGAAAATAATGGCCAATATGGATTTTCTTGTTAATAAGTTGGGCTGTAAGCCTGGTGCTGTTGCTCAATGCCCTGTGCTTCTTGGTTTGAATCTCGACAAAAGAATGAAACCAAGGTGTTTAGTTGCTAGAATTTTGAATGAAAAGGGGTTGTTGAAGAAAATGACAGGCGTGACCACCTTGTTGAAAATGTCCGAGGAGAAGTTCTTAAAGAGGTATATTGTGGATTATAAGGAAGATATTCCTCAGCTATTGGACATCTATCAAGGAAAGTTGAGTGTCCCTGAAATGGGTTTCAGTCAAGAAGCAATATCTGAATGAGGTTAATGCAGATAGCCATGTGGAACACACTGCACTTGCTGATGAGGCGCTGGATCTCTGGTGTTGGGCTGATTTACAGACGAATTAGATTGGCTCTTGCATGTTATGTTCTAGAATTGAGAGGTAATGCAACATTGCAGTCCGGACATTCAGTCATTTTTTATGAAAATGAGAATCTTTTCTTTCGATTTTAACCACAACAATACTGAGAGTTGAATGTTTCTAGCCTAGTGACTGAAACAGGAGAGCAACTGGTTTATTGTTGGATGTAGTAATGTTCGGATTTGGTGACTGATTCCAGACTTTAAACATTGTCTTCCAGATCCTTTTTTTATATTATCTCCATAGTCCTGTTCTGCTCACTGAAATGAGACATAGCTCAATTAGAATTACGGGTAACAATTTATGGTGGTTTGCTGTTATTTGCTATATACACTTCCCATATGTATGCTCAACTCTAGGAACTAATGATGTTTCATATAGCTGTGCTTTATTATTTTTAACAGAATTATTCCATGCCTTGAGATTGAAAGGGGAGTTGTCTGAGAAGTCCGGGATTGCTCAAGTTGTCAGTGCATCATATGGTATTTCCAGGTAAACACAAACATAGAAGCTAAACAATGAACTCAATACAGCGAAACATGAATTTAACTATCTAAGAGACCTCACTCCACAGACTATTTCAATTATTTTTGCAAGTAGAATTAAGTTTTAGTTGTTAGTTATATGCTCCACTTTACTAGATTGATACATCTTGCACCTAATAATCACGATCAAGATGATACACAATATGGATATCATCTCAAAAAAAAAATTCATTTCTGACTCCCTACATCTAAATGAATATGTATAATGTGGTACATGTGCATATATAACTTGTAGCTTGATAATTGTTGCCAAAAATTGTTTCATCTTGCTTCAAGGTTGACATTCCCTCTCCATACAGCATATTGTAGGAATATGTTCCTGCTAAATCTGCATGGGCAGCAACGTTATGCACATCTTTGATCAAGGGACAAACCAAGAAACATATGGATAGGCAATTTGGCCAATATGGAAAAGGAGAAAAAGAACAAGAATCTCAAGAAAACTTGGCTATGAATAGAGATCAGAAAGCCAATAAAATATCATCGTCAGATGTATCCTAACTGATATGTTATGGAATTTGGAAGAGAGGGCTTACATGAAGAGAAAAGCCCATTTTTACTAGCTAAGAATATCACTTGCCTGTAATCCTATTGGCTCCTGATAAGAGAAGAATGCGTACACAGCCTTTCTGGATTGCTTGCTTCCAAACCACATATGTATGAAATGTGTTGCCAGTGTCCTTGTGGTGATGGATTCCCATCTGTGCTTGAAAACTTATAACACCCTCGGGAAACTTCATAGTACTTTTCAAATAAGTAGCTAGCTTAGTAATTCTTGAGGAACGATTTTGATGACTTTTTCAGGAAGGCAGCTCCTACAATTTAGTCTTGAACAGAAAAAAACTACGCTGTGACACAATAAATTTTTTTTTTTTTCTTGATCTTAGCCTCAGGCACAAAAATACAGTTTTCTAAAGGCAGCAGAAGCTTTTTTTTTTTTTTTAAAAAAAAAAAATTTAATCTAAGCCTATGTGTTTGACAACTATGATTGAGTCCTATTTTTACTTCAATTATAACACATCTAAATTACCAAAGGAGAACCCAGTACAGATTTTCTTAGTTCATATCTTCTTTTTATAAAAAGTCTAAATTAAACACTATGTTATACACATTTCTTCCTTTTTATTTTCTCTTTTGGAAGGATTAGAGCAGAACCTCCGTAAATTGAAGTTACGAGTTACGACTGATGGTGAAATTTTTATATAACTCTAAAGTTATTATTAGTTTTTTGAGGAGCTATTGATTATATTATTCATTAAATCTACATGTTAAAAGTAATTCAATACAATTAATTATTTTCTAGCAAAGCATACTTTATATAAATAATTTGTGAGTCTTTTATTAACAAAAAAGTACTCTTGTCTTATCTATTAGGTCCTTAATATTGTGCACAAATAATTACTTCTTTAATACTTCCAAAGAAATAAACTATAACGCGACCAAGTAAAAGGACCAAATGGAAACTTGCATCTAGCATACTACAAGAAGTGGCGCTATTGAGAAACGCGATATTTCACATTAAACACTACACTTTTCCTTCCCCTTATCGACGAGAAGGGGCAGCCATTTTCACGGCGGCGTTCATAAATCTTGAACCACCGGGCGGCTTACTATATTCGTTGAGGTTTCATGGTGTTGCCAGCGTTGAATTTCTTTAAATCCATGTTTGCAATTATCTGTAGGAGAAGACTGAGAGTTACCCCAAAAAATAGTATTTTTGTTGGCCCACAATTTTGTGCTCTCCAAAATGCAATCTTGGTCAAGTCATTCTCCTCCCAGAAATCATCTTCAGATGTTCATAGAGATGACCCAAAACAATCTTTCACTGTTTCTTACCTCATTAACTCATGTGGGTTGTCCTCAAAGGACGCCATCTCTGTATCCAAGAGACTGAAGAGAGTGCGCATCAAATCACCAGAAAAACCAGATGCAGTGTTAGAGCTCCTCAGAGAGTATGGATTCACAAATGCTCATATCCCCAGACTTGTTACTAGATGGCCACTTGTTCTTGTAGCCTGCCCTAATAAAACCCTGTTGCCGAAACTCGAATTCTTCCGCTCCATTGGTGTTCCTGTTGCTGTTCTGGCAGAGAAGCTATCCGTATATCCGTTGATCTTACAGCGTAGTCTAAAAAGCTATCTCATCCCTTTGTATAATTACTTAAAGAGTCTACTTCAATCCGATAAAAGAGTTGTCAATGTGTTTTCGCGTGCTCCAAGGGCGTTTGCACATGGCTGGCAAAGGGAGATTTCTTCCAACATCGCAATCTTGAGAGAACGAGGAGTGCCTGAATCTTCCATTGTCTTGTTGGTCATGTATCAACCATCGTTGCTGATAATTGATAAAAAGAAGCTAGCTGTATATGTCGATCGGGTTGCTGAAATGGGATTTGATATATCGAGAAGTTTATTCATCCATGCCATCCGAATCTGACATTACTGCTGCGTTTTTAAGGCATCCCCTTTGCATGACATTGTCTGAGAAGAAAATAATGGCCAACATGGATTTTCTTGTTAGTAAATTGGGTTGTAAGCCTGTTGCCGTTGCTCAATGCCCTGTGCTTCTTGGTTTGAATCTCGACAAAAGAATGAAACCAAGGTGTTTAGTTGCTAGAATTTTGAATGAAAAGGGGTTGTTGAAGAAAACAACAGGCGTGACCACCTTGTTGACAATGTCCGAGGAGAAGTTCTTAAAGAGGTATATTGTCGATTATCAGGAAGATATTCCTGAGCTATTGGATATCTATCAAGGAAAGTTGAGTCTCCCTGATATGGGTTTCAGTCAAAAAGTAATATCTAAATGAAGTTACTGCAGAGAGCCAAGTGCAAGACACTGGATTGTTTAGTAATGTTTGCTGATGAGACACTGGATCTCTGGTCTTGGGATGATTTACAGTCGAATTAGATTGGCTCTCACCTGGTATATTCTAGAATTGAGAGATACTGCAATAATACAGTTAGGACATTCAATCATTTTGATGAAAATGAGATTCTTTTCTTTTCGAACACTGATACTGAGGGTTGCTTGTTTCTAGCCTAGTCAGTGAAACAGGAAAGCAAACGCTTCATTGTTGCACGCACTTATTTTGGGGTTGAGTGATTCCAGCCTTTGAGCATTGTTTTTGCAGATTCTTGTTTTATATCATCTCCATAATCCTCTTCTGCCCACATAAATGAGACTTACCTCAATTAGGATTACGCATAACAATCTATCTCAATACGCTGTATGGTGGTTTGCTGTTATATGCAATATACACTTTCCATATATGTGCTCAACTGGATTCAATGATGTTTCATATAACTGTGCTTTACTTTTACCAAATCTTGAAAGTCGAAGCACTCTTACCGCCATATTTACTTCTTGAATGCATTCCTGCTCGACTGCACGACGAAAGCCATCATTTAATATCGCTCTTGTGAGACTCATGTTGAATTTTCTTTACAAGCTTTAGTCCGGAGCAAAATACAAGCTCCACCTACCTGAAGGTTTCAATGTCAAGCTTATGCCTATGTTCTTTTGTTCTCTGACAACGACTGTTATAGTTGCATCTTTAACACCACATTTGTCCATTGAATATGAGTATTTTGTAATTTTCTTCCAGAAAATAATCACTTCTTGTAATTTTTGATATGAGACAAATAGATTTTAAACAAATTGTTGTTGTTGCTTAAGAAAAGGAAAAGAAATAATAATTGGTTACAAGCTCCCGAAGAGTAAAAATTTTCACCATTTTTTTTTTATAAAAGAAAAAAGGGAATGGAGAATAAAACAATTTTGTTACCTCAGACATCATATTTTTTTCCACAGAAAGAACACAAGATTAAAGAGTTCATATAATAATAAAGATTGAAAGGAAAGATAATATCTGGTGAAAAACCCATCAGAAATTTGCATGAAACTTTTATGCCTTCAGGTGTTGAAGCCAGAACAGAGATTTAATTCCCACCAAAACATCACCTGTAATTTACCTAACAAATTTACACTCATAGTTAACTGAACTAATTCATGCATTGAGATTCAAAGGGTAAGCTTTCTGCTGAGTGATACATCGGAAAATTGAGTTGAATATGTTCTTAGATGTATGAGTGAAGAGCTACAATGCTAAGAAGAATGATATCAGAATGGTTAAGTTTTGCGAGAAATCTTGGATTCTCAAACCTGTCAATGCATCATTTAGTATTTTCAACATCACTTTTTTCCATTTACCATAGGAAAACAAACACCATATTTGTCGGGTAAATACAAAGATAGAAGCTAGACAATGAACTCAATGCAGGCGAAACAAGAATCTACTATCTAAGAGACCTGACCGCCTCGGACTCAACTTCAAATTATTATTATTTTAATTTTTTTTTTGCAAGTGGAAAATAAGATATATTAAATTTTAGTTGTTAGATATATGCTCCACCGAACTACATTATCTTGCACCTTATGATCATGATGATATATAATATAGATATATCATCTCAAAAAAGAAATTCGTTAAGACTCAAACTCCATCTAAATAGATATGCATAATGGTGTGCATGTGCATAACTAGTAGCTTGATAATTGTTGCCAAAAGTTGTTACATCTTGCTTCAAGGTTGACATTCCATCTCCATACATCATATTGAAGGAATATATTCCTGGAAAATCTGCATGGGCAGCAACATTATGCACAACTTTGGTTAAGGGACAAAACAAGAAACTTATGGATAAGGCAATTTGGCTAAGGATCGTCAATATGAGGAAAAACAAACAAACAAAAAAAAAGACAAGAATCTCAACAAAACTTGGCTATAAATAGAGATCAGAAAACCAATGAGAAATCATAGTTATAGGCATTATGTTATGGAATGAGGAAGAGAGGGCTTACATGAAGAAAAAAGCCCATGTTTGCTAGCCAAGAATGACTTGCCTGTAATCCTCTCAACTCCTGATAATGGAAGAACGCGTTGTGGGTGGTTTTCAGGCAGTTATCTTGGCTTAGTTGACGAGCTCTTCTTAATCATGCTAGTTCTCTTCTTCCCTGTATGCATATATACATATATATTAGCCTCTGAAAACATGTTCCAATATTATTGGTAATGTCTTAAACACTTGATAAAAAGAAGCCTCAATTGTTAGTCTTTGAAAATGTGTGAGAAATTTTGAATTTCTCAAGGTTATAATATATAATTTAACCCCCATAAACAAAAAAAAATAAAAAAATACAGAAACATGTAAATAATAATTTGACGGAAGGGCAAAAGGTCGAGGTTCGGTTGAAGATAAGGCACAGCTCCTCCCAGCCACGGTGCGGTTCACTCTCACTCACCACTGGTTCCAAATAGCGGCTGCTGCTCTGCCAAGCCAGCTCATAACGTGTTACAATATCTGACCTTCAGCATCGTTCCCCTAGACACGGGCGCAGGGAAAGCAGGGTCAGACGGTTCCGGTGGGGTGCCACCACCAACTTCCTCAGCCGACAACTTCTAGGGCACCTGTCGGCTGGAATCCAATAATCGCCGCGAGATCGACACATCTCATGTGGATCTCAAAGGAACCAGTGGACAGTAAGTCCGCATCCCTTTTCAGGGACCCATAGCTTAGAGGGACTAGGGTTAAATTTCAACCTTCCATCGCCTTAATGCCCCCACTTGGGTTATAGGCTCACGCAACCGAGCCCAGCAATGGCATGGTTCAAGGAATTTGTATATAAACACCAAGATTTTTCACTAGTTTTACGATGTGGGATACAAGAACAACTTAAACAGCTTTTTAAACTAAAAACGGGGATATGCTCTAAACAATGACTTCAGTTTAATAGGCCGTGTCGTTGCAAATGCAAGACAAATATGGGTTGAACTTATTAAGAGTATTTTGGGCTATTCTTTTGTTCGATTTGGCGATTATGCGAAAAGCGAACTAGAGACATGAGAATGAAAAAGCATAACAACCTCATTAATCAAATTTTTAGATAATTTTGGGCTACATTAGTTTGAGTAGGTTGAACTAAGGCCCAATAGATGTAAATTGCATATTGCGCCCATCTTAGAGCAACTAAAAGTCCAAGTCACAGGACCTAATTTTAGAGACCTGCTACACTTTTTGATAATCATAGCAAAAATTTGTTAAAAGTTCATATAAAATGCAAAAGAACAATATCAAATACAAAGATCACTATATATGGTCACAAAATTGTGGTGCTGAAATGGTTAAATCTCATCAAGCATAATACTTTTTCATTTATTGTGAATAAATTGTTAATATTATTTTCTTTTATCTCACTCAAATAAAAAATTTACTTAAAATTATCGGTATTATCACTAAAGATAAATGAATGTATTCATTCATTTAAATATTTTTGTTCATCTATATATAACTTTATTGAATGTTTGAGAAATCTCAAAAAATTACGTTTTAATGAAGTTTGTATAAATTCTATGACATTAATAATTATAATTGTAACTTTACTAAAATTAGTATTTAAATAATGAATATGAATTTTATGATGTCAATATTATTAAGAAAATTTCCAATTTTTTCCCCGGGACATAAAAGAGCGGTGACATTGGAAGTTAGAAACGGTTAGCCGATAGTCAACCATTTGCAGACTGCCTTGAGCTGCTCAATTTCCAGCTCTCACCATATATCATCCACTATATATTGACAAGCATCTGTATCTATTACCTGCAACAAGTATCTTTCTCATTTTCTTCAGATAATTAGTGCTTGATTCTGATCAATTAACGAAGGTTTAGGGTTTTGTACATTGTGCGGTAATGGTGGAGAGGAGGAAGAGGAAACCTCTGGTGCTTTCTTCCACTAAAGCCCTCGTCGATTCCTTGCTTAATTCTTGCAAAACCACCGAAGATACTGATGGGATCGACAAGATTCCCCCAAGTCCCTCCGCTCGCACCCTGCAGTTAACTGCTGGAATTCTCAGATTTTCCAAGGACACTGCTGTCGGCTCAGTTGATGGTTCTGTTTTGGTTGGGTTGTCCACTTCTGCGTTAAAACGATTATCCATTACTTCAGGGTCGCTGGTATTTTTTCTTTTCTCAATGTTTAATTCCTGTGTTTTGATGATTTTAAGTTCTTCAGTGATTTTAGTTCGAATTGCCTTGAAAAGAAAGTTCTTTTTTTTTTTTTTTGGTAGTCTGTCGTTTGCTGTGTCGGATAGTGTCCTGGAATTTACAGGTTAGAAATTGCTGAAGATAATATTCGGTAGGAACTTTCTCCTTTTTCTCTAGTTTATTGGTTTAATTTGGCTCCTTTGTTTTTATACGTTCTGTTTAAATATAAGTGTATATTTTTTTAACATTTGTGGAGCTAAGTTTTATCATACCTAGAGCAGAAACACATATTGCTAATGGTGCATCGGAACTGAACAATAACTCCTGAATTTATATAGTGATTAGCAATGTGGTGATCGTTTTAACATAATTAGAGTAGAATCACATATATACCTGTGGTGCATCAATATTGAGAATCCTAAATTTAGGACTGATTAAAAATGTGGTTTCTTAATTTTCTTGTGTGTTTCTCTGTGGTACAAGGGATTGCCGATTAATAAGTAGGACTGATTAAAAATGTGGCTTCTTAATTTTCTTGTGTGTTTCTCTGTGGTACAAGGGATTGCCGATTAATAAGTGGATCAATGACACGCGAAGTTTGCTTTCTTATTTATATGTAGATACTCATCAAGAATGTGGATGCAAATGTGAGTAGAATTGGACAAGTGGTGGTCCTGGATCCTCCCAATCCAGATGACAACCTCTTGGAATGCGGATCAGTTTGCTTGCATGCTCCTAGGACAATGTTGGTCTTTCCATCATATCCTTATCCTCAAAATCCGTCTGCAACTTTGGATCCTCAAGTGGCTTATTTGTCTCCAATTCTCGCCTTTAACCTGAATTTGCATCTGTCATGCTTGAAATCTATCGTGCAGCAAGGGAAAGAGACACTGTCATCTTTGTTTGAAGTGAAAGCAAATGGTGAACTAAATGGGAAAGAAAATGAGCCCTCTTCTGTTGGTATAGGTCTTCAACCTTGGGCAGAGTTGCCTAAGTATGCCTCACACTTGAGGGCTTCTTTTGTGAAGATGCCAGAATGTGGCACCCTTGAACGTCTTAAAACCAGTTCGTCAGATGAAGCAAAAGATCGCCAAGAGTTGATAGATTTGGCATTAAATGACTACTTTTCTGTTGATAGATATCTTGCCAGGGGCGACCTTTTCAGTATATGTATAAATTGGAACTGCAAATCAGAGTTGTGCATCCCTTGCAACCAAATGATGCTAAATGGTGGTGAAGACACAATATACTTCAAGGTCAAAAATTTTATTTCTGTATATGCTTTATTTGTCTCTTGAATTGCTCGAGGATTTGTGGCACATAATGACACATGTAAGCCATGCTGGTTTTCAGGTTGCGGCTGTGGAACCATCAGAGGAACATGTTTTGAGAGTCAATCGGAGTCAAACTGCTCTTGTTCTTGGAGGGGGTGTTCCATCTGCTGTTCCCCCAGATCCTTTAATTCCACAATCAAAAAGTTTCTCACCTTTACAAGATGATGCAGTTCTGGCTCTAGCCTCCATTCTTGCACCAACTTTATGTCCATCAGCGTTCTCGTCAAAATTCAGGGTCGCTATCCTATTACATGGTGTTCCTGGTCTGTTATGAACTTCTAGATCTGTCTCCTTGAAAAATGTCCAGTTACATATCCATGTGTCTGAGAACCTATTATCAATCTTTATTTGTTTATTATATTTCATGAAGATCCTCAAGTTTCATTACTTACAAGTTCTTATATCTCATAGTATATCTGAAATTTTGTGAAAATTCAAAAAAGTGTTCTGGCTTGAGAAGTAAATTTCTCTGGATTTGCTGATCCCAAAGTGATTCGTAGGTTGCGGGAAGAGGACTGTGATAAGGTATGTTGCTCGTCAATTGGGCTTGCATGTGGTGGAATATAGTTGTCATAATTTTATGACATCTTCTGAAAAGAAAACATCTATTGCTCTAGCTGAAGCCTTCAATATGGCTCGCAGGTATTTTGACACCACTATGGTACTAAACATTAAGCAGTAAAATCCATTGTCTTATAAATTATGTAGCTTCAAAATATTCTTTTAATACAGTGATTCCTATTTCAAAATAATCAACCTTCAGTAATTTTGGTGTTACAAGGCAAACCATGCAGATTCATTTAGTTGTTATTTAGTTGTGATTTTATTCGTTTGATTCGTAGTGAAATCTCTTACATTTAATATGCTATTACTGTTCTAGATATCGTCCAACAATTCTTCTTCTCCGTCATTTTGAGGTTTTCCGTAATCCAGCTGCTCAAGAGGGATCATCTCATGAGCAAGTTGGAGTTAACTCGGAAGTTGCATCTGTCATTAAGCAATTCACTGAGCCAGTTACTAATGATGAAGATGACTGTATTGAAGAAAACTCAGTTGGTGATTCTGTAAGTCTGCGACTGCAAGTTGTTGATTCATGTAATTAGTCCTTTTCTCTAATGCTAAAATATTTATTAGTTCGAATCAGATTTAATAGTCCAAGATAGCTTCTCCATGTTTCTTTCACTTTAATTTTCTTCTTTATTCCATTTAATCTGAGATAAATAATAATAATAATAATAATAATAATAATAAGACAAAATTATCTTTCATTTCATATGAAACTATTCAGAATTAAGGGTAAATTTTACTCTTTTATTTTGGGAAGATCAATAATCTGGCTGGACAGATCTTTGCGATAAGCACTCCTAGACTAAAATAAAACCTTTCATAGGAAGTCACATGGTTAGTACATGTTTAAGAGATGATTAATTAATATTTTCTTGTTTCTTTCACTGATGCAGCAGTTAAAAGTTACTGAAATGATAAACCATCATCCAGTACTGCTAGTTGCAGCTGCAGACAGTTCTGAAGGTCTTCCTCCAACTATTAGGCGCTGTTTTAGTCATGAAATTAAAATGGGACCTCTGAATGAAGAACAAAGGTTTCAACTGCTGTCCCAGTCTTTTCAACATGTCTCTGAACTGCTTCCAGATGTATGTTATTGGTTCGCTCTGCCCTTGATTTTGCATGTACATCTTGTAAAAGTAGGATGTTCTATATCTCTTCCCTGCTGAAAATGGTACCATTGCACTTCCTCCTCTTATTCTCCTAGTCAATGATGGCTGATGCTACAATCAATGGTTATAGCAAGAAAGGGGCTTGAGAATTTTCTATCATGGCAATCATGCTGCTGTGTATGATTTATTTATCTGGCCGAGATTTCTAGTTGCGTAGGGACGAAAAGGATGAAATGAGGGAAAGCAACATTTTTATGGTTTATTTGATGCATAATGACTACCTTCTCATTGGGTTTTAATTTTGATGGATCAGATAATTTATCATTGCAGACTTCGGCAGAGGATCTTGTAAAGGATATAGTTGGACAGACATCAGGATTCATGCCCAGGGATCTGCGTGCTCTAATTGCTGATGCTGGTGCAAATTTAATATCCAAGAGCGAGAATCTGGATCCTGGAAACTCAAAGCATGGCTCATTTGACTCCATTTCAATTGACGATAGTAGCAAAATAAGTGATGCATCTCTGGATGTTGGTAAAGAAAACTTAATCAAAGCATTGGAACGAGCAAAGAAAAGAAATGCATCAGCTCTTGGTACTCCAAAGGTAAAGTAAACTAGGCCTTAATGCACACTTTTGATGTTTCCTTCCATGTGGTACTTTCTGGAAAATATGTTAAGGAAACAATTATAAATCACAAAAAAGCAGTTTGTTCTGAATGTGTTCCATGTTGTATTTTCTGTGTATCAGAGGTGAAAGGACCTGTCTAGTATTTCGGTAGCAATGGATAAAAAATACATTGTAATACTCCGTTAGAGATACTCTTCCTTCTGTATATGCGATAATCCTACTTACCTGTGATGGTGCTACTATAGGTACCTAACGTCAAATGGGAAGATGTTGGTGGGCTTGAGGATGTGAAAAAATCAATCCTGGACACCGTTCAGGTAAACAATTTTTATTTTTTTTTCTCACCGCTTTGCAATGTGTTGTGGATATTTTATAGATTATTTATGGAAAAATAGAGGTTTTATTCGTTTTTTTAAAGTGAGTAGGCCAAAAAGGACATTTGAGTCAATTATATAGAAGGTTCTCTTACTAATATTCCTAAGATTTTACAATATAGTTTTCTGGTTTCATACTTGACTTACTTGTGAAACTAGAATTTACTGATTATACCTTCTTTTAAGTTCATGGAAACTATAGTGTCAAAAATTACACTTTAGAGCTTTCACAATACATCTCTCTAACCTGTCCATCTACACTTCACTTTGCTTGATCTTCTGCTCTGTTGTTGATGCTTGGTGTTTGTAATTACATTGGCAGCTTCCTCTCATGCATAAGGATTTGTTTTCATCTGGATTGCGTAAACGATCAGGGGTTCTTCTTTATGGTCCTCCAGGGACTGGAAAAGTAAGTTCATGGCACCAATCTTTCCATTGTTCTCCACTAGGATTTACATCATTTATGGTTTTACACATTTCATGGTGAATATCCTTCTAAAGTAGTATCTGGTAGCATAACATTGGCCATTATTGTATTGCAAACCTCAGACTTTACTGGCAAAAGCTGTTGCTACAGAATGCTCCTTGAATTTTTTGAGTGTAAAAGGGCCTGAATTGATCAACATGTACATAGGAGAGTCAGAGAAAAACATACGAGACATTTTTCAGAAGGTAAAAGGTGTGATTACTCTTTTGTAACAAGTAAATGGCAATTAAACACAAACTTCCGCACAACTTTGAAACTCTTCTGATTAGCATCATTTTTTAGGCCAGAGCAGCTCGCCCATGTGTTATATTTTTTGATGAACTCGATTCGCTTGCCCCTGCCCGAGGTGCCTCTGGAGATTCTGGTGGTGTCATGGACAGAGTGGTTTCTCAGGTAACGATGTCTTTGTCTGTGTGTTTACCATATTATGAGTTTGGAAATGTAGTGGAATTTCCTTGCTGCCATAACTGCCCCCCACCCCAAAAGAAAAAGAACAGATCCCACGCAACACCAATACAATGTGTGTATGTGCGTGTAAGTATGCATATTTGTATGCATCAAAGTATGTGCTTATGCATGCGTGTAGTGATAATGATAAATACTTCTACTATCAATTGTGCCATTAGCTGATGTGATTGTTGTTTGTAGATGCTTGCAGAAATTGATGGCCTGAATGATTCTACCCAGGTGGGTTATAATTCTTGACAGCAGTAGTTTTATACTTCTAGTGTTTTGAAAACTTCTAGTCTTCTTTTCAATGTCTGATTTTTGGATGGCATAGCTTCTTTATTTTCTTCTTCCTCTTTTTCATTTTATTTTTCGCTTGGGATTCAATAGGACTTGTTTATAATAGGAGCTAGTAACAGACCAGATCTTATCGACCCAGCTCTTCTGAGGCCAGGCAGATTTGATAAGCTCCTCTATGTTGGTGTTAATTCTGAAGCATCTTATAGGGAGAGGTTTGTTTCTTTTAATTGCATTCTACATGCATGCAATTATATTCCTATATTGATCCACACTCTCTTTTACAGGGTACTTAACGCACTTACTCGGAAGTTTAAATTGCACGAAGATGTGTCACTGTATGAGATAGCACAGAAATGCCCTACAAATTTTACTGGTGCTGATATGTATGCCCTCTGTGCAGATGCTTGGTTTCATGCTGCAAAACGCAAAGTAAGTCTAGTTTCCTCAAATCTTGGAATTTCAAGATTGTCCATTGAGTGAGTTTGTCATTGTACAAATGGTTGCTTTCCTTCAAATTTCTGTTTTTCACCTAATATCCATGGGAGAAGTTTTTGGGAATCTGATTTTCTTTTTTTTTTTCTAGGAATATATCAAGCTTGCTCCACTGCACAAAAGAGCTGGCTCTTTTATTGCTACCTCACTGTCTTTTCTGTTTATAGGGAATTAAGTTTGTTTTTCATTATTTTGTAGGTATTAGCTGATGATTCAGATTCAGGCTCATCTGATCAATCCAACGCCATTATTGTTGAATATGAGGATTTTGTTGAGGTATGATGCCCAGATACTCAAATTTGTGAGGGTATGTGATATAAGATAAATAATAATAATCTACCTATTATAATAAAATAATGTTGTTGTTGCTGAAGAATTAGCATTTTAAGCTTTAATGTAAGAACCCAGCAAGGCTATTGAATAGCAGGTTTATTAAAAGTTGCCAACAGAGCAGTGTTTGACAAGTTAAACTAATCCAGAATGGGCCTCTACAAGTTGCTGAAAGGCAAACCACCGATTTATTTACAATTCAATGAATTATGTCGTGTCAAAATTGTGAATTGAGAATCATTTATATGGATATAATCTTCTATCACTCCGTTTAGGTTTCTAAAATGTTGTGTTTATACCTTGAAGGTATTAAGAGAGCTGTCTCCTTCACTATCAATGGCAGAGCTGAAGAAATATGAGATGCTGCGCGATCAGTTTCAAGGGGCATCGAGATGAACACTGTCAGTTTTGTATATTTATAATTTCAATACAATAATAGTGCTACTAATCTCCCATTAGTTTGCTACTATTGGCAATAAGTTCCCCAATCTCAGAAAACGAAGCTTGATAAGTTGATATATAAATATAACTTTCCAGTCAATATGGTATATCCAAATCCAATTTGTACTGTTTTTACTTCTGTGGCTGCTTGTGTATAACACACTTCTCTGCACAAATGCTGCCATCTGTCTAATATTTCATACATCTCATGCTATTACATGGTCTACGTTGATTATGTTCATGTCAAAATTCCCTCGTCACATGTCATATAATATATGGACTACTCTTTCTAGTTCTTTTCATTATTTCGCTTTTTCGACACTATCTTCTACAGAAATTTGTCTAAATTTTGAATCTCTTATCCTGTTATCCATGAAGGGAAAGCTAAGTTTAAGTCAAAGGTGGAAATAATAATAGCCCGTGGTGGGATAACTACTAGGCATTAGATTATTGGTTTAGTTATTCTGTGAATTGGCCATATGGAAAGCTTCTCAAGGTATAACTGGAGAGCATATCCTCCCCCACTTGAATGGAAATTCCTAATATTCTACCAAAAAATGACACCTTTCTTTCCTTATTTGAACTTATCTTCTGGGCCCTATTCACTGATGGAAAATAAAGATTGATTATTACTCAAGTTTGTGTGTTTAGCTATCGGTTACTAGTTTAATTCATAGTTATGTCAATTTCTTGGGTTTAAATCACCAGAAAATTAGCTGGTCTAATCACCATCTTATTATAATACTAAGAAGGAAAAAAAAAACAATATCTTAAATATTTAATGTTAATTTTCTAAGTTTTGATGTATACGTTTTTATCGATTGGATTCATATTACCCACTCCATGCACGTGTATGGGTGCATAAATTTAATGTCAAATATTCATTTGACAAAAAATAAAATATTATATATACTCATTGTATAATAGTGGAGTATCCACCAGTATTTTGTTAAGCTAACTATTAAGTCAAAAGCCATAAGTCATATTTATTAATAGAAACGTAATTTTATTTCCTTATATG
Source organism: Paulownia fortunei (assembly GCA_019321725.1). Classification (NCBI taxonomy): domain Eukaryota; kingdom Viridiplantae; phylum Streptophyta; class Magnoliopsida; order Lamiales; family Paulowniaceae; genus Paulownia; species Paulownia fortunei. The sequence goes on along the minus strand of CM033109.1, from coordinate 1,334,519 downwards.
GTGGCTGCATCCCCATAAATATTATGGATTAGTATTTGATTATTTATTTTCTCCCAATTAAAGTATATTGTTGATAATGAATGCCAATAATTTTTGAATAACCGACCATAAATGAAAAAAATTTAGCAATAATAATATTGTTTTCTTGGCTTTTGACAGATTATTTATTTTCTCCCAATTAAAGAATATTGTTGATAATGAACGCCAACAATGTCTGAACGCCGAACATAAATGAAAAGTGTTTAGCAATGATCGATATTGTTTTCTTGGCTTTTGACAGTCAACTTTGTCAACATACAGATTACGTCTGATTGTTGACACTGGTCTAAATTTTATGCCTTTGTGTGCCACGAGTGATATGGAACTTTTTTATGGGAGTTCATACAATCTAGGTTTATAGCTTATACAGCCTTATATTGACTAGGTTACCACACAATTCAATATCATCTCCACTTCTGAATAATCTAAATAAAGATCCATTTGACTGTTTCAATAAAAAAAATATAAAATAAAATAAAAACCATTCTTCAAGGTATTTGATGAAATTAAAATTATTCTCAAAATCTTTTCAATGTCCAAATAATAAAAATATATAGAAAAATGTATTTGATGAAATTAAAGTATTTCTCAAAGTTATTTCAAATAATAACAATATATAGAACAACTCAAATATAAATGTCCTTATTCGTAAAGATTAATGAATATAAGATCTTGCCAAAGTGAAAAGGTTCGTAAAATCTAATTTTGAGACTCAAAATTTGATGGTCAAAAAATTTTAGGTTTTGGGTTGGCCTATATATAAGTATTTATTAATTTTAATAGTAGTTAAAATTTAAAATATCAATTAGTTTATTATTAATTAATCCTTATGTAATTTATATATATAAAGGTAGAATGAGGTTTGGTGATTTGTTGGATCATCCACATTTTGACCAGAAAAGTCAACCAGTGATGACTGGAGAAATAGCTGTATCCAATACCATGGGTGTTGGTATTTGATTTCCAGTGGATTCTAAGATTATAAATCCAAATGGGATGGAGATAAGGACCAAAAATTTATGTAGACCTCAGCAACTTGTCTGACAACCTTTTGTTTCTAATGCCTCCTACTATGAAATTACTTTGGTCCAAACAAATAAAATAAGGAATACTTGAAAAAAAATATGTGGTACTCTCTAGTTTCTGCACTAATTTCATTTGTAATAATCTCAGATTAAATTATTGCATCTTGTAATTCAAGAAATTAAAAAAAAAAGCAAAGAAATAAAGTATATTAATGGAAAACTTTCATATGCACAAAGTGCATCCTAAATTTCTAAAAAAAATATTAAAAATCTTTTTTATTTGTAATTCAATAAGTAATAATTAAACAAATCCCAATTTTAAGATGGCATTTGGGAATATAATGAGAGGCTGAGATCTTATATTAATGTTTTTTTATCTTAATTGAATTAATGGGCAACATATTCCTATTTTCCCTCTATGTGTGGGTGGAATTGAAGTAGACTTTAATTTGAATATTGAATAAAAATATATCTTGTTCCTTAATGCAGTGATGGTGCATTTAAAAATAGAGATTGCAATCTGTGCAAGCAAAGCATTGATGAGTAGAAATTGATTAAAAACAATAAACTGTCCCTCATTTAATTTCCTTGCATAAAATTAATTTATGGGCAGAATTTGAGAATGTAACCACAATTTTTAGGCATATATTCAACACCAAAAGTTTAAAACTCAACTATGGTTATAATGAATTAGTAAAAATAATTTGTCTCATATGGTGGAAAAATTATAAGTGAGAAAAAATGTCTCTTTTGTCGAAGTCGTGAAGAAAATTCAAGAATTGTTTAGAATATTAAAAAATAAAAATAGATGCCACTATTATGATTTATATGGCTGAAAAAAAGTTTAGTAAGGAATTTTGCAATAAGGCAGGGCAAAGAAAAATATCTTCTTTGATTTTATTTAGTTCTCTAATGTGCAATCAATGAGGAGGAAAATTAATGATCATATATATAAATTTATTATTTAAATATCCACATACGATAAATCATTTATTCGAACATAAAAATTGAAAAAAATATATATAATGCCCTTAAAATTTTGAATATAAGTTTTTAAATATATGTATAAAAGCCGACACATAAAAGTCACACCAAATTATTCAAAAATGATTCACAAGTACACTTGAAACATACCTACCTACATAGAATTATTCCACCCAAATTTATTGGAAAGGACTTTGAAATTAACAGAAACTAGTTAATTACAGAAACAAAATATGGTACAAATAATAATTGGCTAACTTTTGACTGTGACAACATTTAACACCTATTAATTCACCTTACACAAAAATAAATAAATAAATTAACATACTGGGATTGAGTTCCTACATTTTATTGTTGTCAACACCATGACCACATAGGTGTAGGGGTATTTTAGTCAACGCAGATAGAATTTTGTCAAGGAATTTCTAGCCTACCTTCAACCAATAAGTGGGTCCCATTTTAATATGCATAGAATTTCTGTATTTTATGTGAAATTCATTTATTTTAGCACTAGAAAATTAGTTTCAATATAATAAAAATTTTCTTTACTTATGTGTATTTATTTATTTTAGCACTATAAAATTAGTGAAAAAGTTAAACTCAATCATCAAATCAAATAAAAAAGCTATACCGGATTAGTATTATGATCCGACCAAAACAGATTTCACACTAATTAGTTGAAGAGGCTTTTTATTAGCTTGCTTTTTATGTGTATATTTTGTAGTATCACCTCTAAAGGATGGCATGGGCCTCTTTTTAGTAATTATTAATATTTATACGATAAAATACTGAGTAATTTATAAATTACTAATTTCTATATCATAAATATTTTAATATAAATTGTATTTTAATAAGATTATGGTAACGGACTCGTTTTATAAACTCTACGTATAAGTCGATTCAATAGTTTCACAACAATTAGTAACTTATAAATCAATAATCTCTACGTCATAAGTATTTCAATATGAGTGACATGTTAATGAGATTGTGATGACGGGCTCGTCGTATAAAATGTAGATATAGGTCCGTTCAATAATTTTAAAATATTTGAAATTCGCAAAAAAATATAATTTTATATAATATAAATATGTAACGTAATATGTGTATATCACTGTCTTATCTACTATCAACCACATATGTTGACCAAGATGTACATAATAGCATATGTTGAATGGTGGAATAAAATATGATACAGACTTGAGAGCTACAGAATATTTGAAGTGCCAATAATCACCCTTTTAATTAATTACCAAAAGATTATTAAGAAACAAAAAGATCTAAGTACGCGCGTGCAACACGCGCCACGAAGATCGTCTAGTGTTCTTCTATCTCACAGACAAAAGCTGTTGGGTTGAAACAGAATTTCACTGCTGTTAAAAGTAAGAGACAGTTATTTCCCGAAAAACAGAAATAAAATTTTATAAAAAATTCAGAATATTCGTATTTTTCGGAAAAGATAATTTCCCATTTTTTAGTGCGAAAATGAATAATTTCACTAAAATAAAACAAAATACTAAGAAACAAACGCGGCTGCTGTACACCAAAACCAGAGTCTTTTCTCTTTCTTTCTTCTCTCTCTCTTTCTAATTTTTCTCTCTCTACTTTTTTTTGCTCATCGTTTTGAGCTTCGGAGATCGCATAACACGATCCATTTTCCACGATACATAAATCAAAGAGAGCTCTCAATATTCAAAACAAATTCAAAATTTTGATTTTTTTTCCTGAGTGTGTATTGGTGCACGCGCATATATACCACTGCGAAAAATAAAGCTTTTTCTTTCTTTGTTAGGTGAAGAAATCGAAGTATAGGTCTGATCAGGAAAAATCATTCATGGGTTTTTATGGGTTTTCAATTATGTAAATTGGGTCGTTGAGATTTTTGGAGAAAAGTAAACGGTGGGAGAAAAAAAGCATACCTTTTTAGGGAGTTTTTATTGTTAGTAATTTATTTTCCTTTTTTTTTTTAAATAAATTTTTGTTTGATGATATCTGTGGGTAGTAGAGATGGGAGAAAGAGGATAGGCTTGGGATTAGAGATGGAAGAGACTGAGCTTGAAGAAGGAGAGGCTCTTAGTTATCATAATGAGGATGAAAACTCCACCATTGACCCTGATATTGCTCTCTCTTACATTGTAAGACTCTTGAATTTTATCCTCTTTACTTCTTCATTTTGCTGTGTAAATCAGTTCTTCAGTTTTTAATGTTATGTTGAATTTCAATTATGTAGTAGGATTGAATTTTGACCTTGATTTCAGCATTCTTTCAGTAATGAATTTCAATTATGTCGTAAGGCACCTGTATCGCCCCTGCAAAGTAGTTACTGTTGACAGGTGGTGTCAAGTTTACTGATCAGCTAGGTCTGTTTTTATTTTGGTTTGATAAGCTTTTAGAGGTAAAATTTATAGCTTGCCTAAATAGTCGAAGATCATTATGCTCTTTATTGTGAATTGTTAGTTACTATTGTTGTATGGGCAGTTGTGCATTCTATAGGTGCACTCTGTATAATTCAGAACATAAATCCCTGCTTGTAGATTTATTCAATGCAAGTTCTTGGTAGTTAAAATATGACATGAAATCAAAGTGGTTAACAGATGACGAGAAAATTTATTTCTGTCATGCAATGTCTGGTTTCCTTCCATTCTTGAATGGAACAGATAGGTAGAATTATCTGCGTCCCTTGGGTTATGAAGCTTAGTTCGTGGCATGTCATTCTTGTTCTCTATTATAGAAATTGACTCTTATACTCCTCAATTTGTATTCTTTTGAAGGAGGAGAAACTCCAAAATGTTTTGGGGCATTTCCAGAAAGATTTTGAAGGTGGTGTTTCAGCTGAGAATTTGGGTAAGTTGAATAGAGTGCGATCGATCATGTAAAGTTAGCGCTGTATAAATGTGGTTTCAGAATGTGAAGTATTGATCAGAAATCTGAATGCTTAACAGGGGCAAAATTTGGTGGCTATGGTTCATTTTTACCTACTTATCAGCGTTCTCCATCTTGGTCACATACAAGAAGTCCAGCAGAGGTTCATAACTATGATTCACCAAGATCCCCAAGAAAGCTACATTTAGAGGTAGATGCTTGTACATCTAAATATACATTCAATTTTGTTCACTATCTTACTCTGAAAAAAAGAACTAGAATGTATTGTCTGACATGAAATTCAGGTTCACTTGAGCTATATGCTTTTTCCCTAATTTAGGATCAAAGACAAAACCCGTTGGCTTCATCAAGTGCTTCTCCATCAGTAAGGTCTCGTGCTGCTTCAGGAAAAGCTGTATCAGTGGGAAATTCCTTGAAAGGCAATGGCTACTTACAATCTAGACATGCTGAAGAATCCAGCTTGAAAAGTGGAGTGATTAAGAAGTCTTTAAATCCTTCTGATCAGAGAACTCTGAAGGTCCGAATCAAAGTTGGCTCTGAAAATTTGTCGACACAAAAGAATGCTGAAATCTACAGTGGACTCGGTCTTGTAGTCTCTCCATCATCTTCTTTGGATGACAGTCCCACAACTAGTGAAGGGCAATGTGGTAAACTTTTGGATGTGCCAGAGGCATCACCCACCAGTATTCTTCAGGTAAATTATGATCCTAATCATTGATAATTTCTGAGAACTTTGGTGGTTAATATGGATGCTTCTTATCTAACTAAAATTTAAACTTCTCATTACTGCTGTCTTGGAGCAGATTATGACATCCTATCCTGGGGAGCTACTTTTATCCCCTCTGTCAGAAGATCTGATTTATCTGACAGAAAAAAAGAAGCCTAGGGGAAAGTGTGAAACTAAACCAGTGGACAAGACAAGCGTAGAAAGTTCTGGGATGTTAGTGAATGGATCTCTTTCTAGTAGGAGCAATCAGAAAGTTCTAGAGCAGAAAAAATTGAGGTCATCTCAAAAGAATGATCCTTTCTCTGTAGAATTGACAAATCAGAAAAACGAAGGCGATATGGATAATACTGTTTCTCTCGTGAAGAAGGAAAAAGAAACTGACATTGACACTTTAGGGTGTGAGGAACTTGTCTCTAATGCTTTAAAACTTCCACTACTATCAAGTTCTCAACATACCGTTGATGATCCTGCAAAAGATATGTCCACTGCAACAATTGTTCCTTTAAATGCTCTGAAAGATGGAGTAAAGGGAGAAACCTTCTCTGCAGTCATTGAGAAGGAACATTTGGATGGTGAGTCTGCCCAAGATATTGGCGGAGTTGAGAAGTTGGGTGGAAAGCTTGGTTCATCAGGCAGGGTTTCTGAATCTGAAAAAGGAAATCTCGTCAGTAACTTTGCAGCTTGCCCTCAGGTGGGTGTACCCAAGGCAGAAAAGTCTCATGCTTTGGACCAGTCTGAGTCAAATTTCTCTAAGGGAAGAAAAGCTCTTAGTGCTTCTGAACCCAGTGATTCCTCGAAACAGTTAGTTGTTCAGAAAGGAGGATCTGTTAGTGAGGAAGGTTCAAAACCAGCTCTTGAGAAACCATCTACTGGGGGCAAGAGGAAGCAAAAAGTAACTCACAGTGCAGGCGCTCAAGGTGCATATATGGCAAAGGATGAGTTAATGGTTGAGTCTTCTCTGACTCCTAAAAGTGGAAGAGCTCTCATACTAACTCTCTTTTGTCTAAAAACGATTCACATGATCTCCAAAAGGACCATGAAAAACCAGGGGACAGGTATAAGGACTTTTTTGGAGACGTCGAATTTGAAGACGATGATAATGAATCCATTTCAGGGGAAATGACATCCTCAGGAAGGTTGAAATATCCTCAACTTGTTGGAAAAAGAAGCTTAAGCGAAGATCATAACATGTCAAAAGAGAAATTTAATGGTAAAAATTCGGAAAAGCCACTCCTCCCAGAAAAATATCCTAAGCTTGCTTCTCATTTGGCTCCTCCCCTTGGAAATGGGCCGAGTTCTGAAGCTCCAACAGGAATGATTCCTCTGGTCAATGAAGATTGGGTCTCATGCGATAAGTGTCAAAAATGGAGACTTCTTCCGCTTGGTACAAATCCTAAGAGTCTTCCTGATAAATGGCTTTGTAGGATGCTTACCTGGTTGTAAGTTCTCTCAATTTTATATATATATATTTTTTCATGATTTATTGTTGCATGACAAACTGGTTGGGATGAGTTTATCTGTCTAATCATGAGACTAATAGTTGATTGAAAATTATCAACTACTGCCTTTGATGGTCAAGTGCTGTTACATTTTCTTGTTAGCCTGAAATATGGAGATGCTGACAAGAGCTCTGCCTCTGTGTGTGTGTGTGTGTGTAAAAGTTCTTCAATATGGGCAACTTACTGTTTTGCAATTGCCATAGGCCTGGAATGAACCGTTGCAGTGTCCCAGAGGAGGAGACAACTAATGCTTTAAGAGCCCTTTACCATCCAGCTGCTTCAGTTGCTGCCCCTGCTTCTGAGAGTCAACACATTCGGCTTAATAATTCTGTTGTGACTTCAGCCTCACTTGATGCTACGTATCCTGGTCAAGAGCACCAAAATATTGCTGTCCAAACTGCGACAATCAGTGGGAAGAAAAAACATGGGTCAACAAAGGCAGCAAATTCAACTGATTTAGATGGTTCCACTCACTCTTCGAACTCACGGAAGAAGAACCTTGGGACATCTGGAAAAATAAGTAGTTTGAACAGTGGAAATAACTCACCTTCTCTAGATGCATGTGGATATCAGCATATGCGAAGTATTGCAGTTGAGAAGTACAATGATACTAAAAAGGAAAACTATGCTGATAAAGGTATATCATAAGTACCCTGCACTTTTCCTTAATGCATAAATGGAGCTCAAGTATGCATGCTGAGTCATATATATCAACTCCATTTTTTTTAGCTTTTTGGACTTTTCTTTCTTGAACTTTCTAAATTATGTCTTCGAATGACATGCATAGGTACAAACTTAAAGATAAGGAGCAAGCGAGAGGCTGATATGGAGGGTTGTAGGGCTTCTAAAAGAATAAAGAGTGAGGAATTACATTTTGATGATGAAAATTGGACTTCTGACAATGGTGGGACTTCCTCAAAAGCAGGTCGTGGCTCTACCAGTTTGTCAAATAATACATCAGGGAATGATCGGCGTAAGTGTAACAACCATAGGGATATGAGTGGTGAAGGAAAGAATAATGTAGTCTCAGGTGTGAATGCAGAAATACTTGTTCCAGGTACTTCAGACGGCGGTTTGCTCGGATCTGGAAAATGTGGTGATAAGGATTCTGTTAAGAAGAGGAAATCAAAGGAACATCATGCTTCTCAAATTCATACCGAGCCCATTTCTAGTTCAGGACGACGCCACCTAGACTCCGGTGACTTTATGGAAGAAATGTGTGAAAGTGACCACCGGAAAGAAAAGAAAGCTAGAGTATCCAAGTCTGGGGGAAAAGACACCAGTGGAAGCAAAGCCAGTGTAGGAACTGACAGAAAAAGTAGGAGTACAAAGGACCAGCAAAATGGGCTGTACCTGAGCAACACTCAGGCAGCAGATTACTTGAAAAGTGATATGGGTTCTGCACATCATTCAGTTGCTGCCAATTCAAGCTCTTCCAAGGTATCTGGCTCACATAAAAACAAAACCAGTGGCCAGGAAGTTAAAGGATCCCCGGTTGAATCAGTTTCTTCATCTCCTTTGAGAATTCCTAATGCTGATAAGGTCACATCAACTAGAAAGAAACTTGTTGGAAAGGATGATTTTCATGATTCCGGCTCTCTAACTGCTGTTAGTCCAAGAAGGCTTTCAGGTGGGGAAGATGGAGGGAATGACCAAACAGGAATGGTGAAAAAAGAATTAGTTCCCACTATCAATGATCATGTTACTGATGCCTACGATGATCACTTGCGTCAAAGTAATCAGTATGCTAGTGTAAAACATTCTTCTGAGCAATGCAAAGTTGAAGAAAAAACAAATACTGACCAATCTCAGAATAATGGATTTCACTCCAAGAAATCTGGGAAGGGGTTGTCTTCACATTCTAAAGACAAGGCTCGTGCTTCTGGATCTGACATAGATAAAGTTAATACCAAGGCTTCTGATTCTTCACATGATTCTTTGGATCACGTACATTTGTATGAGGAGAAGTCAAAGAGTAGAAGAAACAAGTCTGACGAGAAATCTGGCACTCCTAGTAAGGGTGAGAAGTTTATTTGCAAGAAAGATACTGCTGGAGGAACATCAAGTGAGAGCAGTAAAGGAAAAAGTCAAAAGAAATTTGGTCATGATGGAAAAGATGCTATAAAAAGCCAGGATAAGAAGCATAATCTTCAACAGGAGCATGGCAATGAGAAATTACCCAAGAAAAGCAACCAGGCAGAAGTCTATGGGAGTGGGAAGACACACTCACTTCCACCCTTAGCAAGAGTTCAGATTGAGACTGTTGCCAGTCTCCAGCCTGTATCTGGATCTCAGAAAGAAAATGGTGTAAAAAGTTTGGCAGTTGATGCATTTGATAATGGTGATGCACTAAAGGCACCAAACCAGAGAAAGAAAGCTGAAAACTCAAATGAACAACCTATAAGGCATCCTACTCCAAATTCTCACAAGGTTCGGGATGTTGAAGCTCCAAGTCCTCTTCGAAGGGATTCCTCCAGTCATGCTGCTAATAGTGCTTTAAAAGAGGCGAAGGACCTCAAACACCTGGCTGATCGTCTTAAGGTTTATACACACATTTTGGCGATTCTGACATAGTATCCTGTATTTTTCCAATGATCCATAACAGCGTTCTGTTTTGCAGAATTCTGGATCCACTGAAAGTATTGGGTTTTACTTCCAAGCTGCCCTCAAATTTCTTCATGGAGCCTCTTTGTTGGAATCCGGAAGCAGTGAAGCCACGAAGCATAATGAATTGATGCACTCAATGCATATATACAGTAGCACTGCAAAACTCTGCGAGTTAGTTACTATCACCATCTACACTGCTTCTCTGCTATGCATGTTTCATATGCTTTTGTGCTTCTGATTTTGGGAGCTGAATTTATGTGTTTTTTGTCTAGTCAGAGGTAATATTTGTATGTGAAGATGAAGTTTTGGATTAGTTTGTAAAAAGTGGCCAAAACTCTTACAGTGGTTATAACCTGTGTGGTGTATTCTTGTGTTCTTCACAGACAATCCTTTAAAAGCATTAAATCTTCATTTTTATACAAGTTGGTCTAAAAGCATGTATTTCTCATTCTTCTTATAGCGATTAATCATTAACGGGAAATGGAGTAACTGGATAGCAATTCTGTTTGTTTAAATATTTACTTTTTGGTAGGTTTTGTGCACATGAATATGAAAAGTCAAAAGATATGGCTGCTGCTGCTTTGGCCTATAAATGCATGGAGGTCGCTTACATGCGAGTGGTTTATTCGTCACATACCAGTGCAAGCAGGGACCGGAAAGAGTTGCAAACCGCTCTACATATTGTTCCCCCTGGTAAATTTTAGATGCATTCTTTATGATATGGTAACAAAATCGCACAGCTACTACTGGTTCCCCTACTGTTCTCAATTAAAATCGTGACGGAGGTATAACTTAGGATAATAACCTACTTATGATTATTACACCATTATCAGACATTTTGCTACTCTCTATTAGGAATTTACTCCCATTATATCCAAAGAGGACAGCTAAACCCAGAAAGTTATGAATTACATTACACTTTTCGGCCGCTTATTCCTTTGTGAAATGGATTGATATTGTATAAGTATGTTCAATTGTGCTGTTATAAAGTGAATCAATTAGATTAAATTTGTTGCTGCTTTAAAAATATCTTATCTTTGCTAATTTAGTTTTGATAACCTGCGACAACTTTGATGGTCATATATACAGTTTTTCTAATTTATTATTACCGTTTAGGTGAATCTCCTTCATCCTCTGCCTCTGATATTGACAACTTGAACCACCAAGCAACTACAGACAAGGCTGCCTTAGCCAAAGTTGGTGGTTCCCCTCAAGTTTCTGGAAGCCATGTCATCACGTCACAGAATCGTTCTGGTTTCTTGCGTATTCTAAACTTTGTAAGTAATTAGGTATTCAACTGCTCATATCAGAATATTTATAATGGCAGCGGCTCTGGATGGGTATAAATTTATAAGTTTCTCATCCATCTACATGCAATAGAAGGTTGCCTTGAAATTCTGAGAGCTATGACAGCAATCAGTAGTGTGTTAAAATTTTACATGTTGAGTGTTACTTTTGTGTAGGCACAGGATGTTAACTTTGCAATGGAAGCCTCAAGGAAATCAAGAATTGCTTTCACAGCCGCTTCTTCAAGACTTGGGGAAACCTCACATAAAGAGGGTATCTATTCACTGAAAAAGGCGCTTGATTTCAACTTCCAAGATGTTGAGGGTTTATTGCGCCTTGTTCGAATTGCAATGGAAGCCATCAGTCGTTAAACTGCTTGTTACGTAGCATGCCAATGTGGGTCTCTCCTCACCAAATAATATGCAATCCGTCAAATCACGAGTTCCATCAGAATATCACCCTTGTAAATCTGTACAGTTATACTTGAGTTCACAATGCCTATTTCATTCTTTAGTACAGCTGCTTTTGGACTAAAATAAGGGCCTCAATTTTTTTTTCAAGTTGGATTGATATTGGTAAAGACTTCTGCATGATGCATAATCAAGTGTGTGACTGATAAATGACCTTCGTTCAGTTAATCCAAGGACTATCTGTATCATTTTGAGATGGTGGAACTTCAGTACATTTTGTCTCCATTGTTGCATTACAGTGCTGTTACGAGTGATTCTGACCCTCGATTTCATATACAAGTTTGATCCTAAGAGGACTATCGGTCGGGGCTCCTGTAATTCATCCCTAGCTCATCATAACAAAGTTGGCACTGGTGCTCACCCAGATCCTGCAAAATTTTATCAAGGGATGTGGATTGCCCTCAGGTTAATTTCCATTCACCATTATGTTCTCCGTGAGATTAAAACCTGGACTTTTTCTTTCGGCTCTTATAATGCGTAATATGATGTTTGCAGGTCGGGTCATACAATTTCCACTCTTGCCTCCAACTGAATTTGCCTTTTCTGTTCATTTAGACAAATATAAACAAGTTGCTGAAACATGTTTATCTGGAGTGAAAAATAATATGGTAGTCATTTATACTTCCCATTGATGAATGGGTTGGAAGTGATCCCTGAAGGTGTATGTGTGAATTTTATGTGGAGTTGGTTCTCAAGCAATTACAGATAGGTGTTCATCTATTGAAGTTTCTCTGAAATCACAGTTGCCATGCAAAAATCGAAAAATCATGCAAGTGACGCCTCATTCCAATGGCATTCTGAATATTGATACTCTGTAACCATCTGCAATTGACAGGTATTTCAATAGTGTCTTTTCTTCACTGAGATAACAAAAAATTGCACTTAGTGTTTGCTTAGAGCTGGCATTCTTGGTTCTTATTTTGTTTTACCTCTGATCGAAAATTTCTCTCTTTTTTTTTCATCATCAAATAAAAGACTTGTTAGCTTATAAGTTTGTAGTCGAGTTTAACCCAAATAAGGCGGATTTATACAACTTGCAGTTTTCCAGCAAACAAATTGTTGCTATGACACCAAATTGACTTGTGTCTATGCTGTAGCTTTTTTCACCAAATTTTGAATTCGTTAAAGTTTGTACTTAGTGTGTTGGTTTTGATCCGCAACAGAGACAAAAGCTTGTATAACGCCATGGCAGATTGCTACAATTATCAAGGATTTCCAAGATAATTTTCAATTCTCCATCGTCCCCTTTTTGTTCTTCCCTAACACAAAAAGAAACCCTTGAACCCCTTTCTTCACAATTTGTAGAAAAAGTATTAGTTTCTGTGCATCTGGAAGCTGGGGATTAATCACTTTTCAAAGCTCCTTGGTGCTAACTCAATTATCCTTGGTGCAGGTGCTAGGTAACAAGAGATGCATTTCAAGCTTCTGAAGGATATATAATAGTCAATTGCTGCCTCTTTATTCTTCTGAAAAAACTTTGGGATGTCCCATCTCTTGTCGCTGGAACAATTTTGTCCCAAATTTTGCTTCCCACTTTCCTGTAAATTTTTGTAAGATGTTTTGACTTGCCTCTTGTAAAAATTACTCCCATTATTTTTCAGTCAATTTTTTGTCTACTCTATTAAACCACCATGTGATGTTAAGAGACAACTAGCTGTTTCAAATTTCAATTGGCCATCAACATCCAAGTCCGACATGAGGTTTTATAGGATTTTGCACTATGTTAAGATGCTGTTTGGTGTTTTTCCTCGCCTCTCTTCTCTTCTCTTGCACACCCGGTGTGATATTCCTGGATGGACTGGTATTTTATTATTTTCATGTATTCAAACCTTGAAAACGTTAAAGAAAACGTTGTCATGGGCATTTTGCACTCCCATGTCCCAGTTTCTCAGAACGTTAAATGCCCAGCTCTATTTAAGAAACACCAAATCCCATTTTCAAGTTGCTCACCATAATTATGGGGTCGATATCCAGCTCTTAAAAATAATAACAGTAGAAAAATGAGTAATACCTTTTGCGTAAAAAGCATACATAAATCTCATTAACTGTACTGATAATGCAATAATTATGACATTAAGTGTGATTCTAATATATTAAGAGTAAATAATAATAATGCATTGCATTAATGATGATAATAACCTAAATAAATGTGATTAACAATCAAAACACCAACACTGAAAATTATCATTTATTTTCTAATTCTGCCTCTCTGGCCACCCTTTGTTCATGATCAATTATTGCAACATGATTTGCAATATGACAACTGCCAATAATGCCACGTCACATTCTACTTATTCTTTAGAAAGAAAAAGAAAACCTTTTTCATGTTGAAAACAAAAATAAATTAATATTTTATTTCATTCGCTTGCGACACCAACCCGTAAGCTCAGTTAATAAGAACTCATGTTTTGGGAACACATTTTGTGTTGGTGAAAACGAAAATAATACAAAAATTTACACCTGTACTAGGCCTGTTTAGAACTCCGTATTCTATATTTCTTAGTTCATCATAACAAGCGGGCTGCCATTCGGTATGCTCTCAAAAATATCTGATCAATTATCATCTTAATCGTCGCAACCAATTAAAATTAGTAACAAGAATTCTTCCATCACAGTGTGGGATTTTCTAACCAAGGATACTTCTGCCCTCAATCATTTTGATGATCCATACTTTGTACAGATTAATCTAACAGAAAACAAGATTCTAGATAATTGTTGAACAAGAGGACAAGAATTACTGCAAAAAAGTTTCAGGAATGCACAGCACGTCCCAGGGTCGCTGAAGTTCAATTTTGGTTTCGACTAAAAGTGGTAATAGTATAACACTATAACTGCACAAGCTGCCCCAGTGCAAAGTTAAAAAAAAAAAAAATGGCTGCTCTAAATCTGATCTAATTATAACTAAGTGGCCGCTATAGTCGATTTATGCTGACATTCATCGAAATACCCGAGCTAAAATCCACTTTAAGAGCAAAACAAAGGCCAATTAGAAGCTTCCCAAAATCCTGTATCAGGCTAAATACCTGAACAAGTTGGGGTTCTCTTTATCTCTTTCCAAGTAGTCTCGTGTTATCAGATCTTCAATCCTCTTTTTAATTGCTTTAAAATCAGGCTGCAAAAATAAATTACATCAATACTAAATCCAAATTTTGCACAAGGAGACAGAAGGCGGTTTACTTAGGAAGTCTAGCATAGAAGGAAAGGTGTCCACAATATACAAAAGATGTGTTTTCTCTACTTTCCAGTTTAGAAGTATCCAGATCCAGTCCTTTGTCTGACCCCAATACAGGGACAATGATCTACTCAACACAAAGAAGCATGCAGTTTTTGTAAACAAAAAACAGTATACCACCAGCACTCCATTAAAACTAGCATCATTCGACAACATAGAAGGGATAAAAATGGTTTACAAGTAAAAGGGACAAAAGAAGAGTAAAAGATCACTCAAATGTACCATAAATAAAATAAGCCTGCAAACAATTTACAACAATAAAACATGACAGGTTAATTTTATAAGAAAAAAATGAAAATTCAAGTCCATGACTAATTGATGGCCCAGATTCCTCTTCCACTGTAACAGATATAAAATGCCTTTTTTTCGGAAAAGAAAAAGTAAAGGATCACCAACAACAGAAAAGGATCATACCTTGAACATGCGGCTCAACTGTTCAACACACTCCATAACTAGCTGTTGATGGCCCAAAACTTTACGACTTTTCATTATGCGCACAATTGAGGCATCAATGGCATAACGCCTATCCTTGTCAACATCTTCAACCGCCTTTTTCCTTTCATCCACAGGGGGCAGGGGTATCTGAAACACCAAAAAGGAAAGACCGGCGTCCAAATTGAAGCAGATAAAAAAAGGAGATAAACAAACAAGACATAAAACAAATTGCTAACCCTAATCCTCCTCATCCTGTCTGTGAACTTGGAATTGAACTCAAAATAATCATTTGAAGACACAGATTTAGTATTTGGCTCCTTATTTAAGATCTTATACTTGGCGCATGAAAGTGACTGAAGCAATCTAACCAAATCATCATCAGCCAAATTCAACTGAGTCCTGATATCTGAATAACTCAGCCTATCTGCAGCGTTGAATAGCAGCAGCACGGCAGCCTGATAAATTTTTTAAACAAAAATCAACGTTAGCAATCCATTTTTCTTCCTCCTTTTTAGGGTTTTCCAGATTGGCTGATGGCTGGAGTAATTCACAAACAATTAACCTGGTACGTTCCCACAATCAACTCGATGGTTTTCTGCTCAAACTTCCCATTTATGTTGCAGGTTCCCAAAGAATAAATCCATGTAAGTTTCCTGTGTTTTGTTTTGGTTTGGTAGAACTCCTTGAAAACCTCAACACACTTCACCTGAAACAGAAGTTAACCCAAGAAGTTTACGTTAATTCATGCATCACAAAAACCAAAAGCTTGCAAGAACAAATAGCAAGTCGTCGAAAATTTATTAGCCAAAGGGAAAGGATAACACCATCTCAGCAGGAAGGCTCAGATCAGAGGATTTATAACTTGGCCAAAATCCAGTCGTGAGAACAGTGACAGTTAACTCCATCCCAGGACTAGCAGCTTGGTTATTAATTAGATATTCCTGGAACTGGTTCTGGCTTTCCTTTGCGAGTGTCAAATCAGTAACCTAGACGAAAAAATAAACAGTTGAGATTTTAAGGCACAGCCGCAATATAAATGTGAATAAAGTAATGAAGCTCAACTCACCATCCCCTCCATCTTTGAAGTGAATTGACCACCACACTGCTGCTTCAACTTTGTCAAAATAAGTCTTTCATGGTCATCGTTAGCACTTTTGTCAAAGAGCAGACGACGAGACAGCTTCTTCCTATCGATAGGTGATGCAATGGAAATAAGTATCAACATCACTTACACACAGAAAGCTATTTAAATCATAAAACTAAAGTAAGCAAACAAGGTATCACCGATAGAACTCAGCAAATAGGTCCTTATCGCTGATATAGGCAAGAAGCTTAACCACCTATAAAAGATCAAATAAACTTTTAATATAACAGCTCGTTGCCAAATGAACTTCAACCTGACACGCGGAGAGAAAATGTTACCTTGTCCAGAGTTTCCTCAATGGCTTCATCACTGAGCTTTTCACTCCCACCCTTCTTAAGAATATTATCACAGTACGAAGCCAAAAGCTCCGCATTTGAGGTGCCACCAACAACTTTGCTGCAGAAGGCCTCAAAAGCCTCCTTTAGAGCCTATATGATCAAATCCATATTCAACAACGAATAACAGAAACCCAAAATCAATCCTTCAGGTCGAAACCATCATCATTCTAAACTTCCGACTCATACCTTGTGAAACAGGGAGTTGTTGGAAAAACAATCAGTCACATATGCAAAGTACTTGTCGTGAAGCTTGATCACTTTTGTCACAAGTGCCTGCAATAAGCAAACATAAGCTAAACCAGCCAAACATGCCAAACATACCAAACAGAAGTATTCAAAGAACACATTGTAAGAGCATTTACCTGCTCTTGTGCTCCACCGGCTTTCTCTGCCTGTAGGACCGCCGAAATTAATGTTAGTATCCAACTACAACAACGTTATGACATAAAATAAAAGCAAATATATAACTCATAAAAACCAGATATTTCAAAGCTTTGTCTAATTAAATAAAAAGGTACATAGAATAAACTATCACATGAATGAGACACAAAACTAATTCACAGCAATTTAACAGTCATAACAGCACGTAAATTGCATCAATAAGAAAATTAACGTTGCATTCCAAGGAGAAAGATCTCATAGATCAACTGAAAAGATCAAAGGACTAACCTTGTTACTGGCAGCATCTTCAGCCTGCTGGATCACAACCATACCTTCAGAACTGACATGCTGCACCAAGCAACCATCATAAGCATTTGCGTATTAACAAATCAATTATTGATGCCAGCAGAGATCCCATAACTCTTGAAATACCACAAACCTGCTTGAATATGTTGGCAATGTGCTCCAATCCCTTAGGAATTTTGTGGAAGAGCCTGTACATCCTGGAAAGATCCTCCACCTGATACCCATTAAGAAAAGCAACGAGTTTAAAAAGTCAGATATCTCTTTATTGCCAAGTCCAACATAAAATCTTCAAATAATCAACCAAAGCAAGAATACCTTATCATCTCTGAGCAAAGCACGGCATCCAGAATGCTCCTTCTCCAGCAACTGGTTGGTATATACTACCAACAATTCATCTTGCACTTTCTGCAGCAAACAACCAGAAAACATGAGAAACTAGCATGCAGATGATTGAACAATTTTCTAAAGCAATAATTAATTAAGTACTATCAACTTCCTATTTATTGTCCAACAAAAAGAGTAAGTAAAACAAAAAAAAGATTTCCATTTTTCAAGAAAAACAAACTCTTATCAGAGTTCATTTTTCACCAGTAGTTTTAAAACAAAAGCCCATTCTGCAATGTAATGCCGTAAAACAAGAGTAGTTTCTCCCGAAGTCAGCCAGTATGATATATATAAACAAAGTTTTAAGCATCCACTGGAAACCTTATTGGTTGCAAGCAATGGCATCAGCTTGGACAGACTCAGCAAGTTCTTCAAGAACTCATGGATTACCCTCACATCAAAAGGTTTTTATTTAGAGTCCAAGTTTCAATTGTTTGAGCATTGGTCACTCAGCATACTGATCAAAAGCAACATTTAAAATACCTCTCCTATCTATTACCTATATATTCTGGAATGATCTCTTTACATGGATCGATGGATTCACTAAAGAATTCAGGACGTGAATTTTAGTCGCAATTCATTATGCTCTCAAACAATGGGTCAAAAGTTCAAATGATAAAACAGATTACAACACCGACCTCCAAAAGCTTTGTCTCACTGCTTGAATGCAAGTAATGAGAAACCCGGTCCTTTTCCTTTTTCAAGCACTGCTCTGCCTGTTGTTTATGTGTAAAACAAATGTTAAGTCAACTAAAAACAAAAGTTTTCATCGCAATGGGGCAAAGTGAGTTACAGATATGTACCTTCAACATGTAATCAGGACAGGAATCTTCCACAATCCAATCTGAAGCTTTTCGAGAATAGTAAGCAGCTGTATCATTAAGCAAGGCATTTTCAAAGTCATTTTCGTAATATTCCATTTGCCCCATTCCGATCTCAACATATAGATCGAGAACATTCTTCAACAAAGCCCTGTCAATCCGCTCTCCTTCACGTTCTTGATCAATCTGCCATATGATCATAATTATAAATCTTGAACAACATTCAATCCAAAACATAAAATGCACATAAGAAAACGAAAAGGCCTTGCCAAAGTAATGACAGCATCTCTGGCTTTGAATTTCAACTCTTGGTAAGCCTATCATCCAAATTGACAGAGTGAATTAGCAGCTAAAAAAAGAATCGAATGATTTCGGGTAAAACAAGAAATTGAAAATGCATAGGGTCAAAGCAAAACAAATAACACTACCACATTGATATAAAAAGAGGAGGGAAAAGAAAAACCAACCAGATCTCGAAAGCAGGCCAGCCCAACTTCTTTCAGTGGAGAAAGTGACCTCCGAGCTATAAAATATCGATCGAGATAGTGAAAGAAACGTGTAAGCCACCTGACCATGATTTTATGATTAGTCCATCTTTTTACAAGCTCCCTCAGCATAAACTCATCATGCTTGTCTCTCAAAGATGGCATGATCTGATAAAGAAAACAGTGGAATATATTAGAGTGATAACACAGTGCACCAGCATGAATAAAGCAAAACATCTTCAGAAAAGAGAATGATATTGAATTAAAAAGGAAACATATACCGAAATGAATCAGAAAAAAAAAAATATCTAAGCAACAACAAATCCTCATAAGATAAAGAAACTATCAAGTGGATTCCACTCTACAAATGACTGCATAGTTAAAACTAAAAGTGGACGTATGCTACCAACTGAAACAAGCGAAAAAAGTTTTACTTATTCAAATTTGATCAAGCTCAAGTTGGCACCAAATTTGTGCTCACTGAATGGTTCTAAAGCTCTAAATGAACAAAAATATGAATTTTAAATCTAAAAATTCATCCACTCAATTTATTTCATTGAAGACAGCCAACTTCTAAAAGAAAATTATTGGAAAGGATAGTATATGGTAACCATGTTATAGACATGTCATGCATATGTGCTTATGGAACATATATCGCTACAGTTCATCAAGACAAATATAACATGCTAATTATTACTTAATCAACTCAGATTACATACCGTTGAATTGATATAGCCATCGAAAGATTCCTTGTACTTCTCATATAGCTGCTGAGAATAATCATGAGGAGCCTTCTGGATGCACATGTTATATATCGTGCTTTGCTTCATGTCAAGGAGAATCACTTCACTCGAAAAATGACATTGTTCCAATTCATTTGGCATACACAAACACATATGCATACATGTAAACAGAGTCAAAACGAGCAATTATGAAATAAGTAAAACACATAAAATTTTCATTTTCTTTTCTTTTCTTTTCTTCCTTTCTTTCTTTAATTGAACCACGAAGCAAGTTTGCAATTATAATGGAGGAAGACAAACCGACCCAAATGATTTCTAAACATAGAAACAGGATACGTGTAAAGCATCATATACTCTTCAGAGCTAAACTGTGTTTCCGGAAACCCTTCCAAAATCTTCTTCAATTTTGTGATGCCTGTTTCCATGAAATTCCATCCTTCATCCAACTCAATAGTTTTCATTATACTCGTTGGCATCTTCACTCAAATTTCCTCTACAGTCTGCAACAACAGACTTCTACTAAATCGTGACTTTAATCACAATAAAAGTAGCTTTTTATCCTACCATAAAGTTAAGAAACCTTGAGCCAATACATAACATCAATCATGTAAATATAATTGAAACCCTAATTCAATCAATTGCCACCAAATTCAATTTTCAGATTCAATCCAATTCACACAAACAGAAGTCAATAGAAAAAATAAATGCACAAGCTGTTCGTACTATGCCAAGATCAAAATTGCTTGCATTATGCCAGTAGGCTGGACATCAAAGCAGAAGCAATTCAATAAGTGGATAACATCATCGCAAAAGCAATTCCATAAGTGGACTTAAAAGCAATTCAGTAAGTGGATAACATTATATCTCAGTTTGCGTACAAATTCTATTCATAATTCTTCAGTCGCAAACAAGAAATAAAAGCCATAATTCCACAGCCACAAAGCGAAAAACAAAAATCCACATGCATCTGAAAAAACAAAAAATAAATAAAAATTTAAAAATCTTTGCCACTTTTTTCAAATAATAACGCCTAAAAGATATACTGTTAGCAAATCATTCACAAAAATATACTGTTCAAGAAAACCCAAACCCTAACGTCCGCTTTCCATCACCACCAAGCATCAACATAACAATCGGAAAACAAACATAGATGACACGCATCCAAAAAGTATAGATACAGAACAGTAATTTCAACATACACACAATGCGTTCGAATTTCTCGGCTACGAGGAATCGGAGAACAGGTTCTCGCGTTGATGATCAATGGAGGTCAGGCAATGTGGCCTAGACGATGGCGTTTCTGAAGGGTGACAACCATGAACGAAGCCCCTGGGAGAGAGAGAGAGAACATGTAGAACAGCAGGAAAATAGTAATGGGATTTAATATTTTTAGTGTATAGGAGGGAAAAATATTTGAGGCGGTTAAGATAAATTGTTTTGCTAACGGGAAAGAAGCCCAGGCAAGCTAAGAGTGTGCGTTTTTCTTGATCCTCCTATTCCCGGTTTTGCTAGGGTAACGACTATGGGGATTATGTATCAGATTTTCAGTAAGTTGGACTGGAGGTCTCTGTAATTGGTTGGGACGAATGTGGACTGGAGGTCTCTGTAATTGGTTGGGACGAATGTTTGTTTTTTTTTTAAGGGAGAAGTTTTATTTTTAGTATTTTTAGTGGAGTTTTATTATTTTTGTGTAAGATTGAAAGTATTTTTGAATAATTATTTTTATATATAAAATTTATAGGGTTGATAATTAAATTATGTTTGGTTTATTGTTTTTAATGGAATTATTTTCAAATTATATATATATAATCTTAAATATTTTGATAGTGGTAGGATTCACAATTAATATTTCATGTGAGTTAAATATTTTAATATAATAAATTTTAAGTGATGAGTCCTACAGTAATGATAATAAAAATATGTTAAAAAATAATTAATGGGTAATTGTGGGTCTTATATTATTAATGTATATAATAATAAAAAATATTAATGAGAGAGCATGTAGTTGTACGGATAAATAAGTTGATTGAAAGGGAAAGATTAATTGATATTGTGTATTAATAAATTTGAAAATTAGTGGAATATGATTGGAAAGTGTTTTAAGTGGAAAATTTGTAAAATAAATTATGTTATTTCTAATGAGATTGATTAAAATAAACATGATTTATACATTTAAAATAAATAAAAATCAGTAAAATGAAAAACAAACATGCCATTAGCTCTCCATTTAACCAAGTAATAATAAAAAAGTAGCATGATTTACTTATTAATAATGCTAGTTAGAGTATTATTTGTTTATAATTTATATATCTTTTAACTCTAAACTCGTCAATTTTTAATATCTCATCTTTATTTTATGTAATCATTTAATTACTTACAGTATTATTCACTTATAACTTACACATATTTCTAACTCTAAAATCGTTATTTTTAAATACTTTAATATATATTTTGTGTAATCACTTATAATGTCACTTGCATATAACTTACAAATAACTTTAATTCCAAATTTGTTATTTTTTAAAATGATCGATTCTACTCCCTAATCTTGCAAAACATTCCCATAATTAATGAAACCACTCATCAATCTCTTGTTTTCTTGTCGCTCTTTTTGCCTTATTTTCTCTTCTTCTTCACTCTAGTCATAGCTATTGTCGTGTCTCTTCGTCTCATATATAAATCCTTGGTTGCAATGAATTATGTGACATTATTATGTAGAGCTAAGTGGACCTAGTACTTAATTGGTCATATAAAATTAATTAATTGTGAACCATATATTCTCAAACAAAAAACTAACAATATATAGTACAATAATGGAATAAAATGAAACAGATAGTTTGTTTTTAACAAAAATACATTGATAATAATTCATATGAATAGACTAGTAATTGTTAATAGCGTGTTTTTAACATAGATACATTGATAATAATTCATAGGAATAAACTAGTAATTGTTAAAGACACATGGTAGCTAAATATAGATTTGGATTGCAAATATGTTATATAGTCGACTTATCACTCGTCCAATAAATCAGTGAAATTTCAACTCTAATTTTTAACTCGTGAAAATAATTATTCATTTTGAATTATCAAAACTTTTATAAATTAATGGACATGTATGAATACTTGTAACACGTATCAATCACATTAACAATTATTCATTTTGAATTATCAAAATTTGGATAAATTAATGGACATATGTATAAACTTCAATTTTTTCTATTTTAAACAATAATACGATTATCTAAATATAAAAGTGAGAAATGATAAATTATTTTCTTTAATATCAACATAACACACACCAAATATTTTACAAATAGTTTTAGAAAGGATTCACTTAATTATCAAGAATACAAAAAAGCACTAACAACAAATGTGAAACAAATTATCTAGGTTTAAAAATATTCATTGACCGTAGTTGTTATAGTTATCGTGGTCAAGCCACTTAAGTAATCACCCAGTTCAAATACCCACAAAATCGATATATATGTATTATAATAAAATTTGAACTACAAGCATATTATAAGATTACTGTCAATGTACTCTTTATACATTTGTATGTCATTGTTTCAAGTGCATTTTCACTTTTCTAAGGTTTATAGGCTACATAAAAAGGTTGTTCGCACGATGATGTCATGGCAGTGTGCATTAATAGCAAACACAATGAGAATGTAAGCAATTGAAACCTCTATTAATATTTGTGTACTTGCTTGATTAATGTAGGTGTGGCTGTGATGCATGAACATATGCTAAAAATTGGTTTGACATCTTTATTTCAACATCATAGTAGTATTAAACTCAGGAATAAACATGTCTCTTTTTAAATATATTTTATTGAGCATCGTGTAATGATTAAATAGTAAAGCACAAACCATAAAGTGAGTTATGCTAACAAGACATGTATGATTAAAATGGTTGGATTAAAATGATGGTTGGATTAAGGTGATGGTTGGATTAAAATGCTATAAATTTGGGCTAGTCATCAATAGATTTGGGTTAGGTATGATTGGATCAACTCTTAAATTTCTAATGAGGTATGATTTGAATATTGATTCACTTTATTTCCTATCTATCACAGAAAATTATACATATAACATGGATTGTCTTCATTTGTTTCATGTTTTGTTAGCAATAGATAGAGAAATAAATTGATAGTTTCACTCTTAATTTTTTCATTGTATGGATTGTTTTGGATTATAAGATCCTAGATAGGTGTCTCTCACAACATTAAAATAAAATATATATAATATATATATATATATATATATATATACACACACACACACAAATAGTCACCTTAAAAGTCAAAAACACTATATGAATATATAATCAACACAATGAAAACCTAACGACTTTTACAATGCCTCAAATTTGTACGATCAATTGTTCGAATTCATGTTAATTTTCATGATGGATATTTATCAATTTCTTTTTTCTCTCTATTCTAACCAAGAAAAAAAAAACAAAGAGTAAGTTTACTTATTGAATTTAACACCCATTGCTCAAGTTGTAGTAAAGTTTTGATATTTTTTTCTTATTGAATATAACAAATAATAACACCAATAAATTATTCGTTGAATTGTTCCAAATAGATGGAAAAGCATTCCCAGTAAACAAAATAGCCATGAACATGAAATTGCTTAAACAAATTTCGAGCACTTAAAATGAACGGAACCGATATCTCTCATATATTGTACTAATTCTTTTACTGTTGTTAATATTATTGTTGTTATTGTTAGTATTATAAATATGACCTATTTTGTTATCAACATAAAATTTTGACATGTCAAATAAACAACTATAAATACCGAAAAAGTATTCACTTCTTTAACTAGATTTTACCTACGCGCATTTTAAATATTACTGATATATTCTTATTTTTTAGTAGACATGAACAATGTAAGAAACATGCTATTAAATTTCAACATGCACCAAATATAATTTGAAGTGATTGTAGTATTTTTATTGGATTCACATAGATTGTACTAATTAACTAGCATATATTATAAAAACATAGAAAATAAGATAAATAACATATATTACACCAATCGCAATTTTATTTTTTATTTATTTATATTTTATTTATTCGCTGTAAAAGATATATTTATAAATTGAATGTTTTTTGTAATTATTATAGTGGAGTGAGGAGATTGTTTCCATCAAAACTCATAAATCAATCAAAATACTCTTTCCAACTTCGATTTATTTGATTTGAACACATAATTATTTATTTATCATATGGGCCTCATATGTGAATTCAATAAATTTAAAAATTTGGAGAAAGTCCGAAAATATCCTTCATTTCATTTCAAAGCTACCTCACTTTTTATCCAAGAAAAAAGAAAAGGAAATTGTAATTCCAATCGAGTTTTAACCATTTCTTCAGAACTGATGATTCACGCGTGGCTGCAGCCAAAGAGTAGCGATGAAGAGGTGGAAGCGAAGAAATATGTGGTTTGGGGAAATTAAGCAATGCAAGGGTATCTTTGAAATACAATATAAAAATGAGGGTATTTTTGTCTTCCAACATTAAAAACATGAAGTTTATAAGACCTTAAAAAGAAAAATGAATGTATTTACTTTTTTTAGAATGTTAAAATTGTTTAAACAATTTATTTTTAAATCTTATAAGGTCTTCAAATTTTTTTTTGATAAAACTCTCAACATTTTATAAAATATTATATTCTTGAATTTTTTTTAATACAAATAATAATTTTTCTCCAAAAATGGTTTTAGAAAAGATAAAGCGCTTGTCTTGTACTCAACTCTAACTCCGCATAGTGAACAACGCTGCTATAAGTATAAGCATTCATCCACAATTGCAATTTCACAACCCTAATTTTAATTTTCACCTCCCCCTTTTCTCGAATCCCATTTATTTCTTCTTCCAATTTCCGTAAACCCTAGCCCAATAAAAAAAACTTAACCCTTATTTCTTTATTTGTTTTACGGTTCTTTTGCCATTTGTTTACCCAAAATGCTCGTGTTTTCTCGATCGGGAAATTGGAATTGAGGGATGGAGTTTTCGACAGAGACTCAATTGATGGAACTCGCGGTGCCGACGACGTCGTATCAGGACTTGTTAGATGCGCAGAAGGATCTTTTCCAGAATCAGATCGAAAACCTTCAATACATTGTCGCCACCCAATGCAAACTGACCGGCGTCAATCCCCTTTCTCAAGAGATGGTTTTTATTTTATTTTCTCCCCAACGTGAAATTCTATTGAAGTTTGTGCATTTGGTTTATTAACTGATTTTTTTTTAAAACAATGCAGGCTGCTGGGGCTTTATCCATTAAAATTGGTGAGTCTTCTGTTTGTTTTTTTTTTTAATTTATTTTTTCCCCCATATGTGATTTTCATATGGTCGAAGTTATTTATTTATTTTTTGATGCGGTTATAGTCCAAACTTTGAGTATTGACATATAATTATTGGGTGAATTCATGATGATTGTGGGCTCTATTTGTCGCTTTGAGAAACTTGTTATTGCTATGGCTTACAGTTCACGCCTTTCGCAAGAACTTATAATCTATCTCAAGATTAACCAAGAAAATGATGCTCAATCAACAGCTTGTCTACATATCGATGTTGACTAAAGCGATTTGTCTAATATGGGTTGGAGGGGGGGGGGGGTTCGTGATTTTATGTTTATTGGTTAATTAGTTTTCCAGTGTCCTTGGAAATTTTAAGATTTATTATCTGGGTTCTTATTTATCCCACATTCCCTTTTTGCAGGCAAGAGACCTAGAGATTTGCTGAATCCCAAGGCTGTAAAGTACATGCAATTTGTATTCTCCATCAAAGATGCAATTAGCAAGCGGGAAACTCGGGAGATCAGTGCTCACTTTGGAGTTACAGTTACTCAGGTTCTTTCCGTCAATTGGTTAATCTTCCTTTCGTTTTCTATTTCTCAATGCTTTCTGAAAGGAACCCTAGTGCCACCTAGAACTCTGTTTGATGTTTTTTCTGTTGGGCTTATCATTTGTGAAATGGTACCCTCTGTCATTGATGAATGCCTCATATATTTAGAGATCTGTAAAAGAAAAGTTGGTCCATGTAGATTTTGTATTTTGCTAGGAAGTTGCGGCAAAAAAATTGCTTTCGATGGTTTTAGTAACTAACTGATTAATCTCTCTAATTTTATTAGGTTCGGGATTTTTTTACTGGTCAGCGCTCAAGGGTGAGGAAGTTTGTCAGATTGTCTAGAGAGAAGACTAATAGATTTTCTGCCTGTGATGCAATGCATGGCGAGATTACCTCCACTTCAGATCCCAATATGCTTGCGGAACCTGTCCCTTTAGACACAATGGCTCCAACAAATATTTACGAAGGGCCTTCATGCTCAAAGGGGCACGAGGTTTTATCTGACATGGAGGAGTCAGACCTACGTTTTATTGAAAATATATTTAGTTTAATGAGGAAAAAAGAATCATTCTCTGGACAGGTTAAATTGCTGCAGTGGATTCTGCGTATGAAAAATCCCTCAGTGCTGAATTGGTACTTTCTACTTATACTCATGACTGAAATGATTTATAGAATGAATTGTTTTTTCTTGCGATCTAATTTCTTATATATTTGCAGGTTTTTAACTGAAGGTGGACTGATGATATTAGCAACATGGTTAAGTGAAGCAGCTAAAGAAGAACAAACAAGTTTTCTTCGTGTTATTCTTAGGGTAGTTCCTGATATATTATTGATTTATCACATGCTTTATTTTAATCACTGGTCAATTGTTTTAAATGCTGATTTGGCATTTTCAGGTGCTTGATTACTTGCCACTGAGCAAGGCTCTCCCTGGGCATATGTCTGCTATATTGCAAAGCGTTAATAGGCTGCGATTTTACAGGACATCAGGTGTGTTCTTTTACTTGATTGCTCCTTGGGTGCCCCCTCCCTCTTTGTCTATCCATCAATCATACATGCGTCTATGAATCTATGCTTTCGTGGAGGAACGCTGAAGTGAACAAAATGGCCTTAATTTGCTGATAAATATCTCTCTAGAGACCGAGATATTAAAATGATATAATTAATAACATATTGACTTTAAGTCTTTCACCTGTACAACAGTCTCAGATTATCCGATGCAGTTATTTTATTGCTCCTAATGCATTTGATGAAAAACTAAGGCCTTGTATGCTTTCATTTCCAAAACTCATTTTCTGATTTTATACTATTTCAAAATCTGAAATTATGTTTGTTGGACCTATTATCAACGGAAATGTCCATTTTATCTTCTCATTTCCCCACAAAAAAACATCATTGCAAACCTATAATTTCAATTTCTAACCTTATAAATAACCCTAATTTTGTCAACTCTCAATCACTATTCCCATCATTTTAATTCAAATTACACTAATGGGGCCAACCACTACAAACTATATCTACTTAATATATCCCACTACTTACAATTCTTACAATTAAAATATCATATTCAAGTTAAATATTCAAAATGGACCCCACCATTATCAATTTCATCTAACTAATATATAACTATTTTCAAACTACATGGACCTACCACCTTTCAAATTATCCTTATAAATTATCATATTTAAATTAAATATCCAAATTGGACCTTACCACTAGCAACTTTACAAATTATTATATAAATAAAATTCCAAAAATATACCATGAAACGCACAAACAAACATAATTTTATTTTTATCACGTACGTACTTTCGTATTTAAAATTCTCTCAAAACTACTCAACCAAACATATTCTCATTTCCAAACCTATATAAAATCTCATTTTTATTCATTCATCCAAACATAATTTCACTTCTCACACGAAAACCAATAAAAAATCAAATTCTCAATAGAAATGCTGGAAACGAGAATTCTCACTGAAAACATAACCATTCGTGGGCTAATATTTTCTGTCATAATTTGTTAAATAGCAGTTTTGTGAAATAGTTGACTTAGATTGTGAATTAGATTGTCTGAAGTTCCTTTGCTAGTTGGCTCATTTTTCTGATTTGAAGATCAGACATCTCACACAGGGCAAGAAATCTATTATCTAAATGGAGCAATATGTTTGGAAAGAACCTATCTTTGAAGAAAAGCAATGGGTTGAAATCAGCCAGTGATTTACAGGATGAGATGCTGTTGAAGCAGAGGCAAGCCCATTCTTTATCGTATATATGTAGAAAATGCTCTTTCCACTTTGTTTGAAAGTTAATGTCTTTCAATGTGCAGCATTAACGAAGTTATGGGCAATGAGTCATGGGATTTAAAAGATAACAACTCTGTAAGTGTTTATTGGGTTTTATAAAGACATTTGTTCAAAGCATATTGCTTTTGCTAACTTTATTCTTAAAACTTCAGGAAGAAGCTTTGAGATTCTTGTGCGACAATCCTGATAACCATAGGTATGCGACTTCCGTCAGTGTGTTGCTATCATATTCTCTGCAAGTTTTATTATAATGAAATACATTTTAAGCCAGGACTACTTTAACAGGAAGTTGGACACTGCTCAGCCTCTAAAAATGCTTACGGCATCAGGGGATGACTCTAATAAAAGGCGAGGTGTTTTGTCATCTCGTATCCTTCTATTTGTTTATGAATAATCAGAGAACTATATATGGGTTCCTATTTGGATCGAAGTGGGAGCTGCTGGTTGAGAAATGAGATGCACCAACCTTTTCAACTAATGATTACTAGAACCAAGCCCTTTTCTCAAACCTTGACATGTGTAGATACATCCGTACATATATATATCTTAACTGATGTCTAAGCCGAGAAGGATCCATTTTCTTCTCTTTCTTTTGCTATCTTTTTTTTTTCTTTTTCTAAAAATTCTGAAACCACTATATTAATATGCGATGACTTTGTCCTATTCTCCAAGCAAAACTAGTAAATCCTCTCTGCGGAAGTGAAGAATCAATGCTAAAACATTTGATAAATTGCTATTGACAGAAAATTACACAACATCGTTATTAAATAAAAAATGACAGGGATTTAGAAAAATGATTATCATGATTACCTCGCAAATTTTGATCTAGGATCCTGTACCCTGCAATGTGCAAGTTAGAATCCTTAGCTTGTTACATTACTCAAGTGACACAACAGCACTAATAAAAAAATTTGCATTTCAGGAGAAAGAAAAGTTAAAAATTGAATTGTAATGCATATTGGACAACTTAGATGATTGGAGATTTTAAGAAATGCGGGATCAGTGAATGGCGAGCTGACTTTAATGTTGTTGCTTTTATTGTTCATAGAACATGCTAGCTTCTGATATCTCATGTGCGTATAACCCAACTCTTAAGCTAGTACTATAGCATTTTGGTCTTGGAGGGAAGGCAGCCTCCGTGTTTTTTTTTTTTTTCCCTTACCCTTGTCAAATTTCCTACCTGGTCATATGATGGTTAGCTAGTTTGTGATAGTGCAGAATCAAAATGTAGATTCTGGATATTAGGCAAGCTTTCTATTTGTTAAAATGTGATGTGGTGAGGACTGGGGAGTTTGTTTTAAACTTTTATTTTCTCAGCCTTGTTATTGATATGTACATGAATAGTGTTCTTTCTCTTCAATGATTGAAGCACTTATCAGTTAATTAGAGATGAGTTACCTCATGAAAAGAATTAATCTTTCTACAGAACTATTATTAGTTTTCAAAAATGTTGAAGTTTGCAAGGTTATTTTCTATAGTTGCCTATTAGAAATCCATCTTCAAAGGAATTTGTATTTTGTCTATCTATATTCAGACAATCTGAGTGCGCCTGCGGAATGTGAAAATGAGAGGTTAAAAGAGCTAAACTGCACCTTCCAAGACCCTATTGCGTTTGTCATTTTGTGGGGTTGAAAATGTTAAAAAGTTGGGAGAATATGGGAGTTGTGTGTGGGCTACTCAGAACTTGCATTGGCTTTATTGAAGATATGGATGTATCTGTGACCTCTTTTCTCAGTCACCAGTTATGCTGAACACCTGACTAAGCAGTTTGTTACAACTTGCAATAATTAGTGGTTGCTTGGCACCTTATTCAGGTTTCTGAGTAACTAATTTATCATTGAAGTGCATAGAAGTTTCTCTGTTTGTGTTGGGGGAGAGGTGTGGTCTAGAAGTTTCTCTATTTGTGTTGGGGGAGGGGTGTGGTCTATTTGATAAGTCATGGTAACACCACTGAAATGCTTGGAATTCTCTCCAACCAATAAGCTGGTGAATTAATTGTGAAGCCTTTAATACTGCAAATTACAGTAATTTGTCCTTTCTTCTTTCCTGTGAAAATTTATTGAGATGAAGGCAAAAACTTGAGGCAAGATTAAACATTGATATTTTAAAGGATTAACAGATTCTGGGATTGTTAACGTCAACTTTCTACTCCGAAAGGGAAATTTCATCCCGATTGACTTTTGCATAACATATAAGACTGAGTAAATCAAAAGACAAATGGATAGTAATAAATATTGACTTGTAGTGATTAAAAGACAAATGCATAGTAATAAATGTTAGTGTTGCCATTGGTTGGCTGGGACTAGTAAATAATGTGCTAGAGTTTAGATTCTCTCTCTCTCTCTTTCTAATTTTTTTACCTTCAATTAATCCAGCCAAAAACCAAAAAAAGTATTTATAACTAAGCTCCAAGCTGATACAGAACTTGCTCAACCTAACTCCTGCATGATGCTCTGTGGATGGGATCATTTGCAAGAGTAACACTTTAAAGCTTGGCTTCTTCAATTGCTTACTTGGTTCCGATTGATTGTCTTGAATTCACTTACTTGGGTACTAATGATCTTTTAGAATTGTTTATCCTTGTTTGCATTTTTAAGACATTCAGATTCTTTATTTTTCCCCTCATTTTTCTTGGTTCTGGAAATAGTTAGCCTTAACAAGTTATAGATATGCGAGAGCGCCGGAAAGTTCAGATGGTGGAGCATCCGGGTCAAAGACTGGCTGTAAGGAGTCCCCAGGTTGCAAGATCAACATCTGCAACTCAAAGCCGCCCACTTTCTGCTGATGATATACAGAAAGCGAAGATGCGCGCTCAATTTATGCAGACTAAACACGGGAAGACAATAACATATCCTGATGAAAAAGTAAAGCCTGAAAGTCAGAATAGATGTACCTCTTCGCATGCCAGTTTTCCGCCATCAGTTTCTAAATCTTATATTCAGATCGAACTTGAGGAACAGAGGAAACTTGATAATGATTTCTCCAAACATGCTAATCCACAGGAAACTTTTTCTCTTGATTTGGAGGAGCCTCCATGGAAAAAGTACCAGAGAATCCAGATCCCATGGCGGACACCTCCGGGTATATTTTTCTTTAGCTTTTGTTCTGATTGTTCTTTTAGTGTTTTTCTACTTGTTCCAGTTTATAATTTATCAGATGATAAAGTAAGTCGACTTTTTTTATGATTAGGGTCTCTTTCAGGAGTTTGACAAAGTTGAAATGTGCTAAAGATTGCTTTGTGAACTGGTTGAAAGCATAACATTACCCTTCTACTGCTCTTTGTTACGCCTTATCCTTTACCTTTTCAATTAATTAGAGAGCCAGCCTCTCTGCTTTGCTCTTCCTCTAATCATTGGAAAGTTTATTGCCGAAATTATGTGCTATATATTGACAGGTACTGAACTCAAGGAAAACTAATTAATTCATATTAATTCTATCTGAAAAATTAGCATTGTTTTTTTTCAAGGACTATTGGATGCTTTATAATAATATTAACTTGTGAATGGGTAGTATCACAAATTTTAGACCCCTAACTGAATTGCTGGTCTTGTTTTCTGATGAGAATGATCTTGCATTTTATTGAATGACCATTGAAAGCGAACAAATTATGTTTCTTTCTCATAGAGATTTGTGAGATTGTTGGATATGTTAATTGGAAGCTTTCCATGCAAACTGCCTCTTTTATATCCCTTATTTGATCTATATCACTTATTGAGCTGAAATATAGAGTTGCTTGTTCGAATGTGATCAATATGCCTGTTAATTAACCTTATTGATATAGTAATTAAAGGTGAAATGACATTTTAATGTTAAGGATGAAAGATATATTGAATATGAATTACCCTGCTGTTATTTGGAAGAGATTTTATCCTCGTGTGGGTTTGCTGCTTTCTATACATAACAGAAGTCATAAGAAAAAAGGGGAAACACAAAATAAAGGAAGTGCCCGGGAGATGTTTGTACAGCTTTTGCCAATTAATCTTAAGTTTTTTTCTTGTTACGTCATATTATGCTTATGTTCCATCATGATTTTGTTAGATCTTCTTCTCCATTTTTTACATTTAAGAGCAATGTTGCCTACACATGTCAATCTCAATGCAGTATTTCTTTTCATCTACTTTCAGAAGCAAATCCATCCAATGAAAATTTTAATTTTCGTTTTTCCTGCCACTTTTCAGTATGAGAGGAATATGTGTATATGAGCAGTAATTAATTTGTCAGCCAGAGCCATAATATGGTTGTAACAATCAAATTACGAATGGAGATTTCACTTTTACTAAGCCTAATATTGCCTTTACATCCCCTTCCCCAAGGCCTCCTTGAATCAGAAGGTAGATATATTTTTTAGCTTTGAGCAAATGACTAAATGCAATTTCAGTTAAACTCTTCAGCATCAGAATTTGAGTAGGTTGCTAAAGTGAATTTTATGAAATTCCTAAAAGAAAATAAAGTTTTAGTTGGGAGAAATTAAGGCAATGTTTGGTTTCGTTTTCCCCCGCTCATTTTTCTTCAAAACATGTTTATCACTGGCATTTTGGGGAATATTATTTTTATTCCCCCAAAATACCAATAATTTATTCCAATATTTAAATAATCATATACATTAATATACCCCAATTTATTAAAAAACAATATTGACAAGACATTTACAATTGAAAATGTCTATCATTAGCTACAATAAAACAACATTGACAAGATCTACATGTTTTTAAAATACATTGTATCATTTTTTCCGACAAAACATCCAAACTCATTCATCCCCACATCTTCCCCAATCCTACTACCAAAGTACATTCTTTCGGAATAACTTCCCCATAATGGCCGAAAATGAAACCAAATGTTACCTAAGTTCTCCTTTCAATGTCTTCCCCTTTCAGGCTCTGCATCTTTTGTACTTGTGCAATTCCAACAAGTTGATCACTTGCCAATCTTGTCAAAGAAGCAACCAGTAATAACGCTTGGCTATTCTTTGTAATTGATGAGTATCATATTTTTTAGTCGTGAAATTCAATTGATCAGAGAGACTGGTTATATAATTGCTAAAGGTTGGAACTTACAAGTGTACTAAAGAGTATTATGTTACAACTCAAGTTTGTGTGTTTTGAAATTTAAAAGCTGCATGAAGGAACATGTATCAATTACAATAATTTGGCAGTGTTGAAACATGTATCTGAGTGTGACAATCACAATCTGTTTGATCTCGATCTACTAGTAATAGGCACTCTAGAGTTTGTAATGCACTGGTAAACCTTTACAGGTTGGGTTTTTGACTTCTTAGCCTTCTATTTGATCAATCTCTAACTAGTTTTTGTAATATTAACTGAAGAGTTTTTAATACACTGATAAACTTGTAAGAGTTGTTTGGCTTTTAGACTTTTGTTTATCCTTATACATGGACCCCTTTTTTTGGTCTTCTGTAACTTCTAAATATACCCACTCATCTAATCTAAATATTCTTAGTTCCTGTGAAATAACTTCAGAATAATGGGTTCTTGAGTACTTTATTGGTCGCTTGCAAAAAAAAAATAAAAAAAATTCTTGTAATGTCTTTTCACTACAATACGATTAGTTCTCCAGCTGATTTAGCTTGTTGCCCGTTTTCATTTATGCCAGACCATTTGTTTGTTTCATGCAGAAGTGAAAATCAGGGACACATGGCATGTTGGTAATGGGGCTAATAGCAAAGAAGTTGAAGTTCAGAAAAACAGAATTAGGCGGGAGAGAGAAATAGTTTACAGGGCAATACTAGAAATACCATCTGACCCAAGAGAACCTTGGGACCGTGAAATGGACTGTGATGATACTTTAACCCCTGAAATCCCTATCGAGCAGTTGCCGGATGTTGAACCTCTAGAAACACAGTCCATTTCTCCTAATGGTAGCAAGGAAACTGTTGCTCCAGTTGCCTCTCAATCATCTGACAGTATGCCTGAACCAGATCTTGAACTGCTAGCAGAATTGTTAAAAAACCCAGAATT
Source organism: Paulownia fortunei (assembly GCA_019321725.1). Classification (NCBI taxonomy): domain Eukaryota; kingdom Viridiplantae; phylum Streptophyta; class Magnoliopsida; order Lamiales; family Paulowniaceae; genus Paulownia; species Paulownia fortunei. Next base: position 1,299,586 of record CM033109.1, on the reverse strand, counting down.
GGTTTTTGCATTGACTTCTGGGCAAGCTGGTAATCTATCAAGTGATGAGACTGTCAAACTGCTCGATATGATCAAAGCAAATGGGGTGAGTTCGTTGGGTAATTTAGCTGGTTTAGCAGGAAATGCCGAGAATAAGGTTGAGGTTTCCCTACCATCTCCAACACCTTCGAGCGACCCCGTTCCGGTGCGTAATTTTAGCACATTGTGTACTCAACTTGAGAAATTTTACAGAATTATTTTAAACTTTTTCACATTCTTCTTCTGTGTGTTGGGTTTGTGTGTGTTTATGTGCACTTAACATACTACTAGTCTTTTTGTTTGGTCATTGGATGAGATAGGAAAGACATGAAATAATTAATTAGCACAAACTTAAGCGTATTACTATTAAACAAGGATACTCACAAGAACTTTGTGCAAGCAACAAAAGCATAGTTTTCCTTTCCTGTTTCTTGGAATTCAAAGTTGAAATTGTCCCTTTTCTGTTTGAATTCATGGTCAAGTCCTTTGTTTTCTTTGCTTATTTCACCCAAATTAACCCGACAAATGAACTCAATCCAAACAGGATGCGGTGCGCATTTTCGTCCAAAATAAAATAAAAATAATGGAAAAGGAGCACAAATGCACAATTAGAAAAAGAAAAAAGAACCGAGTTTCCAGAACTAAATTTGGTAGATAGCACAGGAACGGGTTCTCATGGGTAGAGGCATTGATCCAATTCATGTGGCCTATAAATGTTAATGTAATATAATGATTGTAAATGTTTTTCCTCTTCTGATATTTTGCCTTTTCACTGGAAGCTGTGTTGAATAATGGTGTTAATTTCTTATTCTTTTGGAAAATTTCATTTTTGATGCAGAATGGACCGAAGCCTGACTTTTCAAGAAATCCATTTTCGCGGCATCACGCATTGGCAAACGGCAATGCATATCAGGCCACTGGTGCTGCTCTTCCCATCCGGCACCAGGTTCAGGCGAGCACCTTAATTCAGCCTCTGATTCCTGCCACCACAATTTTAGCTCCTCAACCTTCAGCAACAGTCCAACAGTTGGCCCACGTGGTGGTGCCGCCGGTAGCATCTCTACAAACTACTGTTCAGTTGCCTGAACAGTGGCAGGCGCCCACAAACTCACAAATGCGGCACCAAAGTACTCGACCTAATTCTTTCAATACACAACATTTGACCACAGAAATGATGCTAAATGCGAATACGGTGGCCAACTCTAACCGGTCTCCATCTAATGTACTTGGTGCATCATCCCATACAATTTGGGCTGAGCCCTTAGGCAATGTTAAGCCATCGCCAGTGTCTATATTAATACCACCATCTCGATCGCTTACACCACCGCAACATCCGAAACCACCACAGTCGCCTTACTTGCAGGAACCTATAGTTTCCAATTCACTCAGAGCAAGGCAGGGTTATGAATCAAATTATTACTATCAAAACAATCGAACTGTGAATAGCTATAATGCTTACGCAGAGGGATCTGTGCAGGCTGCAGTGCCGTCAGTGGGTAGCTGGGGTGGTAGAAACAACCTTCCAGATAGGCCTGAATTTGAGTCGTGGAGCCCGGATAACAGCCCCTCTAGACGTCATGAATACTTACCGGGCCGATATTATCATGAGCCAAGCGTGAACGTAAGGCATGGATACAGGCATGAAAGGACAATGCAGCAAAATCTGGCGCAGCCTTCTGGTCATCAAGACCACAGTGTGGACGGAGCCGGAAATAAAAGGTGGCTCGACCACAGAAGATAGCAGCGATCCTTTTCTAACATGCCCTGATACATATCATTGCTGAAGATGGAGTTTAGCCTATAATTTTACCCGTGGAGATCGGTGATGAATGAAAAATGGGCCATGCGTGAGGATGTAGAAGTAGAGATTTTTTGCTGCTGAAATACTGTTGGCAAGTTTTTGGCGTTTTGTTTGGGAATATATTGAGGACATTCTTCATCATTGGATAGTCTGAAGCTTTGCTTTCAAATTTGTTTTTTATTTTTTTCTCTCATTAAGTCTATAAAATCAGCATGTTTCAGCTTGGACGGTAATAATTATAGCGTTAAAATCAGCATGTTTCAGCTTGGACAGTAATTATAACGTGGTAAAATAAGTTAAATTATTATTGACAATACACATGAAAATGAGATTATAGCGGTGTTTAGCGTTTTATAATTCGGCACAATTTATAATTAATTGACATGTAACTTAAAAATGGAAAATTCGTAAGAATCTTATCTCTTGACACGGAGGGAAAAAGCAGAATGTGGACGAGCGATGAGAGAGAAAATTTGGAAAATCACTCTTTTGAACTGGGGCATGGCCCGCATGGCAACCGCTTTAAAAACACTCTTTTGTTGGGACATGGGCACCACTTCCTCGTAAGAAAACATATAAATTTGCTTATAATAAACGCATATAAATTTGCTTATAATAAACGCTTGTAGTTCCTGTACATCTCCCAAGTCCCAACTTCAATTTGTGTTAGCCGAGTTGAATTATCTGAAGAAAATGGGATTTGGATTCTTGATCAATTTCAACCCAATTCACAAATCCTGCATATCAAGAATCACATCTTCATACTGTTATTCCAAGATCCTAAAAATTTCTCTTGCTGCCCTGAATTTCAACTTGTATGGTCAATCAACTTTTTATTGTGAAAACCCGAATTTCAAGATTCACAGACGGTGGAATGTTGGCCACTCGCACCAACACCATGACGACCGAGATTTTCATTCCGGAAAAGAGGGCGAGAAGATTTTCCGTCTAGGCCTGGCGGCGGATATTGGATTGGCCGCTGGAAAAGCCGTTACTGGGTATCTCTCCGGCAGCACTGCAATCATTGCTGATGCTGCTCATTCGATTTCAGATGTGGTATAGTTTGGGAGTTTTCTTTAGTTTTTCATATAATCTTGAATAAGAGCATAATCTTGCACTGTTTTTCCCACTTTTGTTTTTATTTTAGTTAATTATGCTTGTTTCGATTGATTTAGGTGTTGAGTGGGGTGGCATTGTTGTCTTTTAAAGCTGCGAGGGCACCGAAGGATAAAGAACATCCATACGGTCACCTTTGATCTGTATCTACGCACTATCGGTTCATATTATATATTTTTTTAGCTTAAAATTTGCATTTTTTTCAAATGATTTTTAATTAGTATGTTATGCTAGAAAAAGCAGCTACATGTTGGTATAGTCCGTCTTATTTAACATGGCAATACATTTAAACCAATCAAAGAGGGCCTTAATAGAATGTTCATGGTGGATGTTAAACGTCAAAAGCTTGTCCACCGACAAACTTCCAGCCAACTTCTGACATATATGATATTTCTGTGACTAGTAACCCTTGTCGTATGAGAATATTTTTAATGATCTCCTTCTGCATTTAAAGTCTTTTCACTTATTAGCAGCTATGAAAATTGACATCAAGTGTTGAACTGATAGTGCAACACATGGACAAATCGGAAGAGAAATGTTAGAGAACTATAAATAGGCATGCTCAGGATACTTTAACTGAATGCTTGTTTAATGAGAGGGAAGCCATCAAATGGTGTTTGAAAAGACTAAACTGAGAAAGAGCTATAGTTTTGAAGGATTTAAGCCTCTATGGCTTAACCCTCATGGAGACCTACAAGAGCTAGAAAATGTATATGATTTCCTGAAAATTAGCTACTGTTACTTTTTGAAAACAGAAAATTTCTCTCTCAAATGAAATTTTTTTAAGAACTTTCTAGGCAAAATAAAAGCATAATGAATAATGCACAAATGTCTTTTTTGTTATTTATTTTTGGCCCAAAATTCTTGCTAAATTGATCAGAACGAAATAACAATAAAGAGTTGGCAGGCTGGCTCTGCGACTCCTTGTTTTTCTCTGTAGAATGTGGTAACTTGTCTGCATTACATGTTCATATTTTCAAGGCAATTGGTCTTATGCACTTTCTGTGTAAAGAAATCAGGAAATTTATAAGTTTTTATGGTACTTTCTCCTTTTGTGAAAAACATGAACTTGTTTTGCTTTTAACAACTGTTGAGTCATTTCACTTGACAATTGGTTACAAAGTGCAAGGTTAAATGTGTGTACTCAGCTGTTCTCGGGTTGTTGGAGGAATCAATTTTCCTTGTTCGATAAATTACGCCTCTTGACTATCTGTCATTTAATCCTGGAAGAAGCTTTTTCGAATTAATTTTCAGTGACCCTTCTTTTTTTTTCCTTTTTTCCTAATTTTGAATCCGGAAACATACTTCATTGGATGGTCCAGCCACATAGTGTTATTAATTGATAGTTTGTAACCAAGAAACTAGTGGTCGATTCTATCTTTTATAGCAAGATGCTGAATATCTTTGATGCTAAAAAAAAGTTCATTCTTAAACTTTTTTGATGTATTTATTTTCATAGGGTTCGACTCAGCTTATTTGACAACTCATTGTACTCTTCATCTTTCAGGGCATGGCAAGTTTGAGACCTTAGGAGCCCTTGGAATTTCTGGTGTGCTTTTGGCAACTGCTGGAGGCATCGCTTGGCATGCTTTAGATGTCTTGCTAGTATGTTTCTGTACTATATTCTAATGCATTGGGGAAATGTTACTTTGTGCTGCATGAAACTTGACTAGTATCAGTTGTGAATAATTCAAAACAGGGGATACTGCATTTTAAATCGTTATATATCTTACTTCCCCTTAGATATAAATGTTTTGCATGTGTAGGAAATATATTCAGCTGCTCCTGAGATATTTAATCAATCATTCGCTCAAAATGATGCGCACAATCACCAGCCCAGTGGACATCACCATGGAATTGACATGGACCACCCAGTTCTAGCATTGAACATGACTATAGTATCTATTGCTGTTAAAGAAGGGTATACAAGTCATTTTTTTTTTGTTAATTATCTGTTAAATTTTTCACTTTCATTTCCCTTGACAAAGATAACTTGTTTCTGTGTGTCATTCTATGCCATTTTTTATCTAATAAAACATCAGTATTTACTTCAGCGAGTAAAACATGGTTGAGTTGTTCTGATATCTAAAATGCTATGGTTTCAGATATCTTTTAACCTCTTATTTCTGTATTAACTTATATACATTTTTGTCTTAACAAGGCTATACTGGATAACAAAGAGGGCAGGTGAAAAGACAGGCAGTGGACTCATGAAAGCCAACGCTTGGCATCATCGTGCTGATGCTATTGCATCAGTAGTCACTCTCATTGGGGTTGGTAAATATTTGTCTTTGGAATCAAGTCATGTTCAACATTGGCCATTGAAATTCAACAATTTGTTTTTTCCCTTTTCGCTGACCAAGTGGTATCAAAGTTAAGTTTTTATACAAGCATTCTTCTTGACTTGAGCTTGAATACTCATTGGCTAGTGCAGAACTTTTGATGAGCTGAAAGGGAAAAAAGGCAATCCATCTGCTATACAGTTCACATGTAAAGGAATATCAAAATAATCAGTACTTCTCATAGTCAAAGAGAAAATTTATTATATATCTTTAGGTATCTAAAATAGTTTTAGTTTCTGAAGCATGCATATGAAATTTTTTGAATTTGTGTGTGAATCACATATTCTCCTAGAAATATTGAGGTCAGGCATCTAGGCCTCTTTAAGTGACGTGTAGGCCTGGGCTGCAGTTGTTCCTTTGTCTCATCTCTAGGATTTTTGGATAATTCTGGTGAATATTGCTATTTAACTGTATAGCTATATATTCTGTCAATTACTTGCACCACCATTTACTGTGATCTTTACAATTACTAATGATGTTCATTGTAACTTGAAAAAATAGGTGGATCTATTCTTGGTGTTAGATTCCTTGATCCTCTTGCCGGACTTCTTGTTTCTGGAATGATTTTAAAAGCTGGACTTGAAAGTGGTTACCTGAGGTAGATTATCGTTTTATATTTGCTTTTCTATTATAAGCTATTACAGCCTTACAGGTTCCTTCACTGTATATTATTAAAAAAAGCAATAAGTGGATAAAACCAACCTAGATAATTTCTCACTCCCCAGTGAGTTTCTGAAGGCTTTCTCTCTCTTGAGCGAAAGCACTCTGTTGTCAATTTGCATATTTTTTCATTATAAATTCCAAAAGAAATTCTCAGCTATATTTTAGTGAAGATGAATACCGATTGACCAAAGTAAGAGTTTTGACATTGTATTATTCCATGTTGACATATGTTTGAATTTAGTATTGTGGAATTGGTGGATGCTGCTGTTCCATCGCAACACCTGGAACCTTATAAACACACAATACTGGGGGTTGAAGGAGTTAAGGCAAGTCAATTTCCAATTCCCTGCATCAATTATTTCCTTTTCTTCTTTTTATTTAAATTCATTCTTTGCTCATCCACTTTATATACCTTTCCGAGTTTCTTGGTTGCTTAAAACTTGGAATTGATACCCCTTCTTACATATAATTTCTGTATTATTATATAACTGGTTGCTGGACTTGCTCTGTTCTCAAGTTTTAATGGCATAGTACTGTACTGGCTATTGGCTTAATTTTATTTTATTTTATTTTTTTGGGGGAGGATTGGTTAGTTGGTTCAATAAGAAAATAGCTGTGATTCAATGTCTTAGATGTTATTTGGAGTTTGATCATATGTTACCGTGGATGCAAGAATAAGAAATGCTATTTAGAAAGTTCGTGTATATATCTGGGTTGTTGAATTGTGTCATGTGTATGATGTCATATGGGGTGATGGAATGCCTAATTTCATAAATCTTGCTGATGCTGTGCTTGAAGCAGAGATTGCCCTGTCAATTGAGTATTAACTTAACTCTGAACTAAGTCCTTTTAACAACTATTGTTGCAGCTATTTCTTTGAGAGTGAATTTGTTAGATCTATAACTTGCTAAGATCGCAGTTAACACCAGATCTACCTCCAACTAAGATGATATTTTGGTGAATTATCTCCGATTCATGTTGCTACTTGTATTAAGATATCAGATATCCTCATAAGTGTCCCCATGATTAGTCTGATAATTACACCATAAAAGAAGTAAAATGATGATTCTTGGAAATGTTATCTAAGCTTACCATTTCCACTTGGTTTCTTTTAAGATTGCTAGGCCAAACTTTGAGCAGTGTATTGCTTACGTTGAATTCTCCACCGCTAGCCTTTATAAGACCATGCATAGCGACCAACTTTCGTGGATGTCAACAATTGCTTTGTGATTGTATGAATTTTTCCTTTTTCTTTTAAATATCTTTGTTGCAAACTGTAGGGATATGATCACCTCAGAGGAAGACGAGCAGGGTCATCTCTGTATCTTGATGTAGATGTTGAGGTTCGTTGGGACTCCTACGTTTTCTTAATTTGTTTGCATACTATAGACTTGTAATTGTAATATTTCACTTTCGTGGTGTACTTCTCCTTAGAACACATTTTAAAGTAGGTATCAGCAAATACTTCCTTCATGCAGGTAGATCCTTTTTCTAGTGTTAGTGCTGCACATGATGTTGGGGAAAATGTTCGCTGTCAGCTTCAGCAGTCCCATCCTGAAGTAGCAGAAGTCTTCATACATATAGGTAAATAACTTATTAATGGCTGTTTAAGACCTTTTTGGCCTTTGGTATCACTTGTCCAGTGGAAAGACAAATTAATTAAACAACAGGTAAATGCAGAATATGCATTATAGTGAGGGCAATTGGAAATGCAAACAATTAAAACAGTGTAGGATAGGTTCTGTTTGTACTTGCTAGGAAACATTTTCTTCAGTAATTGACTTTTCATCTTTTCCTATGTTGATTTCTTTCAGTTTTCTGTTTCTTGTTGTGACTATATTTCTACTTTTAATTAGATTAAAATAAAACTTACTTCTCTTGTACCTAATTTTTTTCCTTCTGCTTTTCCACTGTTGGTCCTTTGGGGCTGGGGGTGGGGGCAAATTCAAAGCCGTGAAGCTTGGATAAATATACATCTTACTTCTTGTAAGGTTCATTTTTTTGCACCACGAGAAACATTTACATATTAAAGGTTCAAACTTGAAACATTTATTGGATGATGCTTGATGTTTGCTCATAAGGAGAAAACATCCCATTCTGATTTTCTTGTAGAGCCAGCAACTTCACATATTTCGGAAGGTGGTGTTAATCACCAACGAAACTGTACAAGCTCAGATCATCAGAGCAGTACCACCTTATTGGAGCAAACCGATGTCGAAGATACTGTTTCCCATATTTTATCCTCCCATTTCTCGGAGGTAAGGGCTAGTTTTTGAATCACTTCTTTTTGTTAATTTGTTGCTTCATTTTCTCATGATCCATGGACGGTCTATCCGTAATCATGGTAATGGGGACACATTTTGATCTTTTGGTTTTTCTTTTACGTACCAAATTAAATATCTAAGTCTACAAGTTGACAGAATTATGAAAATAGTCTGCACTCTTCAGCAAGCTTGAGTTGAACCCTCCCCTCCTCCTCTCCTTGTGCTTTGGAGTGCATGCTTAGAATACATTTGAAACGACATATGAGGACATGATTTTAAACTTTCAAATCAAAGTAAAACATCATTTTTTTTTCATCCTTTGATTGCTTGGTTACAGCACTTTTTTTAATGGCTTTCAGAAAATGGTAGTCCAGCGCATTACTCGCCATTCTTTGCAAGGGCAGATTTTTCTTGAAATTGAGGTTTCCATGCCCCTTGACATGTTAATTAGGTAAGTTAATTATTGATTAGAGTCCTCCCCCTTTTCGAGTTTTCTGCATTACTCACCTTATGTCGGGTGATGCAAAACCAGGGAGGCTGTAGGGGTTGCAAAAAAGGCCGAGAAGAAGATACTGGAGGTAGTGCCTAACGTCATACATGTGTCCATTCAGCTGCGACTTGGGAGGCCAATGCCTGAGTTTCAACAGTGAGTTGCAGGACAGTAAACGAGTGGGCTGCTAAAATATGCCTTCTCATTATAGGTGATGCAGACTTCTTACTGTGAGAATTTATAAGCTATGGCTTCTTGTAGGTCCAAATTATGTACAACATAACAAGAGATGCTTCTCTACTAAATCACTGGTGATTTTGTGGACATTTTGTACCGATATTTTGTCATGTCTCACCTAAGACTGGTGCTGCTGAATATTGTAAAATTTTCTTAGCCTGTTTCTGATTTCAACTTCATGCATTTTATAACAATTGGATATCTGTTGCTTTTGTTTCTATATTAATAGTTTGAGGGGATCTCTTAATTGATTGAGCAATATGATTCTAAATTTTTGAAAAATCAAATCTGCTACTTTCTCCAGTTTTAGTATGCGGTGGAGATGGCCATTTGGGCAACATTAAAATCTAATGTGTATATGAACATTAAGGAAGCAGGGTCGAATTGAGACGAGTCAAACATGTTATGATTCAACATTGTTTGATTTTTTATTGATCTTCAAAATATTTGAGTTTGGTTTTGATAGTTAATAGAGCCGAACTTGAATAAGCTTTAATCATGATTTGAGTTCCAGTAGCTTGATTTTATATATATATATATATTATTTTTTTAACTAATTAAGTCGAGATCGAGACTCAAATTTTATTTAATGTAAACATATATTTAAATTTGATTTGTTAATTTAACGAATTGTTTGATTTTTTATTGAACTTCAAAATATTTGAGTTTGGTTTTTAATAGTTAATAGAGTTGGGTTTGAATAAGTTTTAATCGAGTCGAACACGATTCGAGTTCCAGTAACTTGATTATATATATATATATATATATTATTTTTTTAACTAATCAAGTCGAAATCGAGATTCAAATTTTATTTAACGAAAAAATATATTCAAAATTGATTTGTTAATTTAACGAATTAAGTTTAAATAAATTGTTAATAATTGATATTGCATAATTTGATTTGTTTTTTATTAAAAAAAAAAGAAAAAAAAAAGGAAAAGGCAAATGACAACTGGTGTCTTAAAAAAGTTGTGGTTGCAACTAGGGTCTTAAAAAGTTATGGTCTCCACTTTTTGAGAATTGGTGAATGGATTTGAATTACTTGAATCAAAAAGTTATGGTCTCCACTTTTTGATTGGAGAATGGATTTGAAGTATCTGAACCAATCTTACACATGCAAACAATACGAGAGAAATTGGACTGAGGATTTTACATCCACCATGACCATATCATTGTCCGACCCTCAAGGGTTCAAAAGTGGATATGAAATGTTCTAGTCTTGGATTGAAGTCTTAAAAGTTGTGAAATGTATTCTAGTAAGGTAAGCAAGTGAAATGCCCTTGTTAAGCATCTAATGTCTAAACTCTCAAGTTGTGGCATCTAAATTGAGAGGAAATGACCAAAATGACATTGGTCATCACTTCTTCAAATTTTAAACCTAGTAGTATTGGATTCAAGTCTTTCCTAAAATGCATGATAGTGGTGTTCATTATTTACTATCTCTTTAATTGATTTCATGAATAATATATCTGTTTAATGATAATTAGCTTATCAATCAACTGAAAGACAAAAAATAAAATAAAATAAAATTGGCAATCATGGTTATTTGCAATTAATACGTCAAGTACATCTTAATTGTATTGCCTCACAATCACATTCAACTTGCATGAAAAATTTCAGTCCCTCGATTGGTAACTCGATCCTCTCACACATCAGAATGTGTTGTACAGTGGTTTTTCCACGTCAGAATCCCCATGTGAGAGCTGTTGATGAAAAGGGTTATGCATTACTTGCATTCTCTGTTGATTCATAGCCTCCAACTCCAGTCTCTGATCATGAAGATTCTGTGGCCTGGATCCCCCAACCCCTAAGAAATCGACGGTCGTCATGGCGTTCCCCCCTCCTAATCTTGTCGGAGTTCTTGCCATGATATTATTGTTCCTTCCATGCACAAGCCCAGAACTTTGATCACTTTCCTCTTGTACTTCCACTACATTTTTCAAGAATCCGGCGGCCGAGTTTTGGTCACTGCCCATCAGCATTCCGCCGTACATCATCATGTCACTCACGGCTGAGCCACCAGGTCCGCCGCTCTCAAAAAGCTGACCCACCTCCTGTGTGCTCTTTTGCATAAGCTGAGTTGCAAATCCTCCATTGAATGGTGACGATTGTTCATTTTGGCTCTGGAAGTTGTCGTATGAATGCAAATTGGATGTGGGCCTAGGTCCTGGCACAGATATTTGATCTGGGCCTGCCATGCTGCTAACGAAGGTCTTCTGAATCATGGGGGAGTTCATAGAGTTAGTTGCTGTTGCACCCATTTGGGCTGCTTTCTGCAACAAAGCCGTAGCCGACATGTGTGCTGATCCAGAGATCTGTCCCATATTTTTGTTGTCTTGGTGATAGTTGTAGCCTGAGGGGCTGGAGTTTGAGCTGAGCTGAAGACCAGATGATGATGAAGGCAGGCTTCTTGGGCTGCCAAATAGAGTGCCTGAACTGCTAGAAAACATGCCAGCTGCCGCAGCCATGTTCATGGGCTTGAATGGGATTGGGAGAAGCTCTTGGGGAAGTGATTTCAGAGGGTTGCTGAATTCAGATATGCCCATGGATGTGTTTGTGTTGGTGCTTATGGGCATGGTTGACATGAGATCAGGCATTTCTGCTTGCAAATTTGTTCCCAATGAGGCCATCATGCCTTGGTTCACCTTACTGTTTTCTTCAGCCAGTGCATCACAGAATGCCCTGTGAGTGATGAAGCTGTCTCTCCTGGATGGACCAAAAGAGCCAAATGAATCATATATGAAGCTAAATATGCTAATAAACCAGTGCCACACACAAAGATATTATAAAAGGTTCCACAGCTAGTTTGGTTCACATATATTTTTGGAATTTAGATCAATGCAACATATAATACCACTGCATCTTCTATATATCTATTGATTGTTGGCTCCCAGGTACGCAAAATGTGATTTCATTATGCTGCATGATCATGCCAAGAATGAACAATCTCCATACTAACAACTTAATTTTCGTTAACATTACTCTTGAATTTGGAAAATTATTTATTTGGATTATTTTGTACTATAACTTATTAGTTTTTCAATATTCTTGTCCGAATCGAAGAAAACACAAGCTAAACTAGATTATTTTCAGATATTGCATAAGAAAACACCTCAAGGAAACATTCAAAAACTGCAAATAAATAAATTGATCGAGTACATAAGGAACACGATCTGAGAAAGTAAAAAACAAGGAAATTTAAGGCACAAAGTGGCTCGGTAAGTACTTCTAATCTCCTGTTTCTGTTTAATAGATGTAGGTGTATATGATTCAGTGTACATGATTCACAATAAATGCGCACTTAAAAAAATATTTTATATATAAAACATACATTTATAATATGGAATACAATATAAAACAATAAAATGAAACACAAAATCCGGGCTGCTCTATAAAGTTACTTTTTCATGCATAAAATGCATTTCACTTCTTGAAATGAAAAAAAAAAAAAAGAAAAAAACGGACCTGGAGAAAATAGTTCCACAATCACATTTGTATTCCCTGGTACCACAAGTCTTTTGGTGAGCCTTCCAATCCGATTGCACTGCATATTTTTTTGAGCATTTGTCACATTTCCATTTCTTCTCTCCATGTTTCCTGCTATAATGCTTCTTGATCCCAGTGAGGTCGCCTAGAGCACGAGCAGGATTATGGTGCACGCACGTTGGTTCGGGGCAGATATAAACCCTCTTTCTCACCTCGGTGGTGGTCCTTTGCCTTAGCTTCCATGGAAGATTATGACCCCTCCTGTGTAACTGCAGATTTTGGTCCCTTTGAAACCCTTTGTTGCAAATTTCACACACGAATCTGTTTGTTGCCATAAGGGTTGTTGGTGAGAGAGCAACGACTTCTGCTGCAGGATCTTCATGTTTATAAAAATATAACAAAATAAAGTTAAAACAAAAAAATCATAGTTTTAGTCATTGAAATGCTTAGATTACATACATACATGTGTAGTTGAGAACTAGATGAGACAAGAGATGGAATACAGATAAACAAATCCAAAGAAAAAGGAGATCCATGATTACACAGTTGGATACAAAAAGGGATAGGAAAGGTGCAATCAAGCACAGTGTGGAGCTAGCAATTATTGTGATATTCAAGGCAATTATTGGACCCTTTTAAATAATGACTTCTGATTAATTATTTCTTAAGGGAACACATGAAAAGTTTATTAAATCTACCTTGATGTATATCTTCATGTTGGACTAACTGAAAACACCCCATGATTCTTCTTCTTCATACTCAACTTCAACACTAGTGTAACTATACAAAACTGGAAAACTTCTACAAAGGAAAATCTAATAGCATCACAATTAACATTGTAACTACATATACTTCAGTTCACCAAATTGTTCGATATTAGGGACAAGAACTTAGTTCATCAATCCAAGTTCTAATGACCAAAATGCACTCCAACAATGACACAGATTTAATTCAGTTATTATTCATCATTTCATTTGTAGGGATCACATACAACATGATGCAAAATTCAAAATTTTTGTTCATTTTCAAGAAAGTAATTATAGATGTGTATGCAATACAAAAAAGATGAGAAAATTTCATGAGTTGTTAAAATTGCCTGGAGTTCCTGGTAAATTTCTTTTCTTCTTAGCAGGCTGCTGTTGCTGCTGAGAGCTGGAGCCATTGCTGTTAGTCGAGGCGGGATCCGAAGCCAGAGACTGGTTTTGCAACTGCTGCTTTTCTTGGTGCTGTTGGACTTCACCAGAAGAGAAGCTCCCCTCGTCACCTGTAATATTTGACATTAGATTATATAGAGAGATTAGTTATAGAAAAGCGTTTGTCTCTTTTTTTGGGCCTCAAAGCTTGAATTGTTTCTTTCTCTCTATTTCTTTTTTCTTTTTCCCTTATAATTGTAGGTGGAAGTGCAATCCAAAGGGGATTTGTTTTTTGGTGAACATGAAATGAGGAAGTTGCTTTAGGTGGAGGAGGACAATAGGCCAGGGAATTCTCCTCCAATTCTGGGTGAAGAAGGAGATCTTGTTGGCATAGGGATGTGAACATATGAATTTGGTCTTCTTTGGCTTATATGCTATATATATAGAAGTGATAAGAGACAGCTGATAGAGAAATCCCCCTAACTTTAATTACAGTAATAATAAAATAAAACCCTCAAAAAAAAAAAAAAAGAAAGAAAGAAAGAAGAAGAAAAAGAAAAAAGAAACATGCACGCACACATGCACGTGCGTGGTAATTAATTTGCTCAAAATAATACATCAAGAGACGTATTAGAGATATTAATTTACAGAAATAAGTGTCGAGTATAGTTAATTAATTAGCAGATAAATACTAATAAATATTAATTCTTGTTTGCTTTGCAACCAATCATTGGTATTGATACAAGATAGTATATTTTGTCAATTATTGGTAAAAAAAAAAATTCTTTTGTTAGTGTCCAGCTTTAATTATTTTATATTCAAGTGATGAAAAGTGAAGCATTTATATTATGTAATAACGAAATGATTTTCATTTCTTGCAACTATATCTAAGCTATTGGTTCTTTCTGACCAACGTGTCTACTTGTGCTTTGCCTTACATCTTTGCATTCACAGTACACATATGGATGGAGCTATTATTGTCCTTATTTGGTTGAGGGATTGATAAAACCAAATAAGTTGGTATTGTTTCTTTCAATTTCGCATTTTGAGAGAAATTATTTTTTTTTCTAATATTAAACATATGTAAATGAATCGAACATGTAACTTGTTTGAATTTTTATCGAACTTTAAAAATTATGTTTGAATTTGGTTTGATTATTGCAAGAATTGAGATTGCATAGTTTAATTTTTTTATACATATTTTATTTGTTTTTTTACTAATCGAACTCGAGCTCGAGCCGACTATCAAATCTTATTGAACGAAAAAATGTGTTCAAACAAATTGAGCTCAAATGAATTTTTAAAAATTGATTTTGGGTTGAGTATCGAGTAGTTTGATTTGTTTTTCAACTCTTTAATTTATAATTAAAAATTAGAGACGGGATTTTGTACTTTTGGAAGTTTTATACTCAAATTTGTAATATTTAAGTAGTACATGGTTTGTAGGATAAGTTCAAAAGGTGAATAAACCAATCTGATGGGGGGAAGAAAACCAAATGATTAATGCTGAATTTTGTCAATTTCCATCTTGAGGCCTTCTTTTATTTACTTCAGTTGAGTACTTGTAGTTGTCTGTATTTCATTTCATACCATACAAATTAATGTATATGCATATGTAATGTAGACTATATAAATTAAATAAAAGAAATAGACACGAGATATTGTACTTATATCATTGTCGAGATATCTTAATATTCGATCAAATTATAACATAATCTCTAAAAAATATTTTTTTGAGAAAAAAAATTGAATTTTAGTTTGCGAAGCAAATAACTTTCTCTTTTATGATTAGGACTTTGATCCGATTGGGTGTCTATTTGTATTGAGGTTATGGTTAGTGAAGTAATAATTATTCATATGATCAGTAATTTGTAGATTATTTTCCTCTTTACATAAATGGGAAAGCATATTGAAAGTTACAGGCCACAAAAATTTAAATTAGACGGGCGAAATTGAATTTTTTATTAAAAACAATAGATAAAGAGAAATTTTTAATTTTTAGAGTGTTAAAATTTTAAAATTTAATAAATATATATATATAATTTATATTAAATTTAAAATATTATAAAATTATGGAAAGACGACTGCTCCTGCCAGCCCTAATAAGATACTGTACAGATATATTTACACAACCCTACTAGATTACAAACAAGCAGTCCGGCTAATTAAAATTCAGAAACAACAACAAGACAGAAAGTAGAATGCCATGAATGCACTAAATTCTAACAGTCTAGTCAAAAAATATTAGCTAGAGAAAAAAAAAAAATACAAAATATTAGCATTTTTCACAGCAACATTGGTAAAAACAAAAATTTTACATGGGATTCATCGATGGAAATTCGATACGATTAATGAGCAGCATTAGCAGCACATAGATGTAATGACAGCCATAACCCAACAAAATTTCTTCAATATAATTAAATTTATTTGATTAGTTCATAATAGCAAGGCTTAATGGACGATTAGCTATTTGACATAAACAAAGATTCCTTTTTTTCATTTTTAATCTTTATTTTAAACTAGGCATTATTCGATGTATGAAACCAAACGAAATAAGTCAGATTAACGCGCTATATTCCTTTTCATGTACGCTATTTTATTATTCTAACCCATGAAAACGACGTTCGACTTATTGATTAATCTAATTTCTTTGATTTAGACATTATCGTGATAAAAATGATTTTAAATTCATAGTTGAAAGAGCCATTAAGATTGTTTAGCAGACATGCATTGAGCAAGAACCTGGTCAATTTGATGCCATAATGTGATTTTCACATTTTTTTAGGACTAATTATCAATGTACAAAAATTAGGCTTCCACAAGCTAAGAAACAAAAACCAGAGACACATCATCCCAATTATTTTTATTCAATCTGATTGTAACCCTTCAGCCCACCTAGACATGGAACTATAAGAAAATTGTTATATTCCAAATAGGAAGGTTAATTTTCAACAAGTGAAAATATAATGTTAGAACTTAGAATACATGTTTAAGGTGTATTCCTTCTCCTAACTTGAATTCTTAAATATGAGTAATTGAGTTTAAATTTGTAACATATATAATTTACACGTTTTGAACAGACTGTAGTTGTATTTAAATATAAAATTCATGCATTAAGAACGTATTAACTGAAATCTTACAAATTTCACTGCTCACATCTAATTATATCAAAATCTTGTTATTGTGGCCGAAACCGACGTAAAATATAAGAAAAAAAATATGAGTATCGTGAATTCAAATCTCTTTAGTGGTAAGAGTTTAGCGTGCATGTATCTATATCTCAAGAGATTTTTTGTCGCGTTGTAGGTGGTGGCCTAATGGAAGTTCGACCTGAATTTGTATAAGTTACGTCACTGTATTTAGGCGAAGGGCGAACTAAGGGGAAAACTGTCATCTTTTATGAATTAGCAGGCGAATCATGGAACAAGAGTTATAAAAAAAATTTCTTGTTGTTGCATTTAAATATCATGCATTGAATACAGAATTCATGCATTAAGAACGTATTAACTGAAATCTTACAAATTCCACTGTTTACATCTAATTATATCAAAATCTTGTTATTGTGGCCGAAACCGACGTAAAATATAAGGAAAAAAATATGAGTATCGTGAATTCAAATCTCTTTAGTGTAAGAGTTTAGCGTGCATGTATCTATATCTCAAGAGATTTTTTGTCGAGTTGTAGGTGGGTGACCTAATGGAAGTTCGACCTGAATTTGTATAAGTTACGTCATTGTATTTAGGCGAAGGGCAAACTAAGGGGAAGATTGTCATCTTTTATGAATTAGTAGGCGAATCATGGAACAAGAGTTATAAAAAAAATTCTTGTTGTTGCATTTAAATATCATGCATTGAATACATAATTTATGCATTAAGAACGTATTAACTGAAATCTTACAAATTCCACTGCCCACATCTAATTATATCAAAATCTTGTTATTGTGGCCGGAACCGTTGTAAAATATAAGAAAAAAAATATGAATATCGTGAATTCAAATCTCTTTAATGGTAAGAGTTTAGCGTACATGTATCTATATCTCAAGAGATTTTTTGTCGCGTTGTAGGTGGGTGATCTAATGAAAGTTCGACCTGAATTTGTATAAGTTACGTTACTGTATTTAGACGAAGGACGAACTAAGGGGAAGATTGTCATCTTTTATGAATTAGCAGGCGAATCATGGAACAAGAGTTATAAAAAAATTTCTTGTTATTGCATTTAAATATCATGCATTATTGATCGATTAGGTAAACTGAAATTTTGCAAATTCCATTGCTCATATCTAATTATATCAAAGTCCTGTAGAATCAAACAAAAGTTACTTATCTTTATGAATCTTCAACAATAGTTCTAGCTCTTTTTAACATTTTCACTTTCCCTCCATTTTAGAGGGTTTGTACTTCAAGAATATCAAGAATGGCCAAGTTGGGCTATGAGGGTTCCGGGGGTGGGTGTTGCTTTCCTTTACACAATCTTAGACCTTTTGACTTAAGTAAAGATGATCACCAAAAGGTGACAATATTTTAAACAACATTTCACTCTAAAAGCAACCAACTTCAAATCAATAGTCAACATATTGTCCCCTGAGCCAATTCTCTGGAAGGGCAATTTCCTGTAATGGGCTTCATGGAATTGTACTTTTCAGTCATTTGCTATGCTTTGGGTATCCTATTTGTTCGTCTCATGCAAATGTACAATGCGTTAAAGCACGTATCAGAATAGGTGTAGACATTGTTAATGCATAGGATTTGTCCACTAGTTATCTTATCATCACCGGCCTTAATTATATGAGGTGGGTCATATCCATGTTTCAAAATTCAAAGTGTCAATGGCTATCTATAATGCCAACATCAGAATTATTGAAAAAGATTGGTTTAAATATTCATTATTAGGATTTTTTTTTAATTTTTTATTGGGGAAGTGGAAATAATAACATTATGGTGTAGTTACCAGAAAAAAGATAAATAGTTGATTTGTTTTATTCTTTTGAGCATCAAAACTTTATTAGGAAAATAGGATGGGAATTTTTTTTTGTAAGGATTTAAGTGATTGATAATATAATGGGTTGTGTTTGGCCGGGTTTGTCCAAATTTGAAATCCGACCACTTAAAGTTTTTAAGGAAAATACAAATCGATGGGTAGATCTGTTACACTTGTTAATCTAGTTTTATAATTAAAAAAAATATTTTTAAATATAATACTATTATATTTTTCTAAAAAAATTGGGCAAAATTAGGTTTGAAACAAAACTTGAAATCTAACTTAAATTTATTTATATTGTTAAAACTTATTCTAAACGGAAAGAATTTAAAATGGATTCGAATTTAAACTCACCTAATTGCCAACTTATTTGACAACATACAAGAACACGCATATTGGAACTTGGAAAAGCTCGAGTTTAAAGTTCCTACGGCGTTAAATTCTTTACCCTTTACTAATTTATTTTATTAATTCTTTATTTGATATTATAATTACTTCCAAATGGCAATGTTTTTTGTATTGCTAATAATATTCAAGCCTACATTAAATAAGTAAATTATATTTCAATTGAGAAATAGTTAAGTTGATATTGGGCACTGCAAAGAGGCCCATTAGCCGACCCAATTAAGAAAGAAGTTAGTGAAAGTTATGGCCTGTTACTGGATCATTAAAATAGAAAGCCCAAGTGCTTAAAACTTCTAAATGGACCATTAAACCTATGAGATCGAATTTCTTGTTGCTAGATAATTCTATGGGCTTGAACAATTATACGTTCCTTCTTTTTGGCTAAAACTTTATTGAATTAATTTTATATAATGGAATCTCAAGTGTAAAACGTGAACTGATCTATCATAGTGTTATTGTTCCCCATTTTTGTAAGGAACAACGAATGTTACTCATGAAAAGACAGAGAGAAAAACACACACACACACACACACATATATATATATATTTAAGGTGGGGAGTTATAAAGAAGGGAACAGAATGTTGCTTAGAATTAGTTTGGGTTCAATTATAGTGTTTTTATACAAAAAATTTTGGAAAAATTATTATATGAAAATATACAGTTGATTATAAAACATACTTAATTTTAGTTTTGAGAGCGACATTTTCTATATATATCATGTCGTTTAAGATTTTATGTAGTTAGTGGTGTTATATTATCATTTTACATTAATATAATAATTGAATGATGTGAATATATATATTTTTATTGATAAGATGATTTAAATATATATAAAGATATATATTAAATATTTAATAATTAATATATATAAATGTATGTATAATAACCAGAAGGATTTTTTAAAAAATTTATTAGAAAGATATGAAAATGTGTTTTGGAGATATTAATATTTGAATGTTGGGTTTTGCCCAAAATATTAAAACTGTCTGAACTGATTCCAAACATAGTATAAAATTTTCTTAAGCTCCACAAAAGCCGAACCCTTTTCAGTCCCTTTCAAGAATTCAATGCCTGCATCCACACAAAGGATTACGTCTTAGATAATTAAAAGACACTAGTTGAGACAGAATCCCTTTTTGTGTCCAACATTCCCAGTGAAGTCTTAACTCATCTATGTAGGTAAACCCAATTATCAACTTTTGAAAATTACTGATTAATTATTCTGTTTTAGTTGGATTGTCTCATAATACCTTAGTAGATAGTACAAACTAAAAAGAAACTAGTGGGTCCTATCTATTCATAAAATTTTATACTTGATCGATTTATCAAAGTGATAGATGATGTATAAAATAGATTTGAAGTTGATCGATGTAGTGCACACGTGCAGAACCGCATCATAGACACTACATCTACAAAATAGAGTTATAAGGTCGTCCACAAGTTTGTGGAGTTAAGGATTATTCATGATTTACGAGATCGTCCACAGGTTTGTAGGAGTTATGGGGTCTTCTCCTAGGTAGATAATACGGTATTTAAGTTAATTTTTTTTGTAGATAGTTATTACGAAAGTAATATTTGAGATTGCGTATCATTCCTAATTGAAACCAATGTTATTCACATGAGATATCAAACCTCGACATCCTACTTTCATGTGGAACTCCATCGAGAGTTGGCCTCTTTAATTTAATTGTAGTTAAATTAGAAAATGTTAACATATACGCACATCGCATTCACACCACTTTTATCATACATTGTAAACAAAGTTTCATAGATAGGTGCAAGCGTTTGCTAGGCAACAGAACTTATGCCAATGTCTTTGATATAAATCATGATTATTAACTTAAAAAGCAGCCATAAATCTTAAAAAAACGGAAAGGCTAGGTCTGGAATTAAGGTAAAAAAAAATTATTTTTTTATTTTTTTGACTTATAAGGCCATCTTAACAAGTTTAATATGAAAATAAACTTGAACCAGATCCCTACTTTAGTTTGTGGTCCTAATGCTTTTCCTACTTGATAAGAGCAAAAGGGTTATATTATTTGTTTAATCAACTGATTTTTGAACCACATTCCATGTCCCGTTGCACAGTGAAGTCACAAAGATGGGGAGTACGGCTGGAATAAGATTATTGGTTGAATCCCAATAATAAAATAATATGGATGTCGATAGTGGCAAATACTAAAGCATAAAAAATAGTGGGATATATTCTTGAACTATGAAATAACCAAATTGGAGGAATTCAAAAAGGAGTGAAGAGGTATCTGGATTACTTTACCCAATAAATATATATTCACATTAATTCCCAGTCATTGGCTTTTAAAAGCTGACTTTTTAATTCTTGATTCAGCTTCTTTTTCTTTGTTGTCTAATTTTATTTCCCATTATATCTCATGGTAAAGTATGTGGGAGAAGATTTTTTGAAAAGCATTAATGCTATGTTTGGATCTATGTTTAGGTGACGAAAAAGAATAAGAGAAGAAAAAATATTAAAAACAAAGTATAAAGTATCATTATTTGAAGGGAAGGAATTTTTTTTTCTTAGTAATATCTATTAAAAGATATTAAATATTGAAACTTTAAGTTACTCGAATTCTTTTTTTTTTTTTTTGTGTGTGTGTGATGCCTAGCGAGTGAAACTCTTTTTCATAAATGAGTGCATGAGGTGTTCTTTTTGTAAAGACTACTACATGAAACTCTTTTCAATAAATGAATGGTGGTAACTTAGGATCGATCTTTTGCTTGACCTAGCTATAATTTCATATTGAATAATTATTTCATTTGAAAAGTTTAAACGATTATAAAGGATCTTCTGCTTGACATAGTTTTAATTTCATATTGATTGATTATTTCATTTAAAAAATTTAAATAATTATAAAGGATAGAATATCTCTAACACTATAAAACACGAAACATAGTCTAAAACTCTAATGAAATGAAATAATTGGGAAATGGGTGGTCAAATTTGCTCATATTTTCGTGAAGAGGCAAAATCTAGAAAGTTACACTTAGATATCATCAAAATAAGTTATTCATCATTAGTTCTTTATTAAGCTTTTGATATTTCAATATCTTTTTATAAAATTAATTAACTTTTCAAGAAAATGAAATTACATAATTGGACAAATGAAATTAGCATGTTATCACAATTAATTAGTTTCATATGTTAAGTTCCTATCCCCTTTATTTTATTAACTCGGGACGAAATAAATTACTATTCTGCAATAGTATTTAATTTTTCTTCTGGTTGAAGTGAAGAGTCCAATTAATTATGGTTCCCTATTCAAAGGACAGATAAAGTTATTGCATGAATATTATCTTTTCCATTTCCAATTAAATTGATATTGAGATAAATACCTATGTCATTTTCACAATATGCTGAATAAGGTTTACCCAGCATCACCAAGATTGTGACTTCCAATATATATAAGTTGCACCAATAATTGACTTACCTAATTTACGTACTATAGACTACTACTAACCATTTTCATACATCCTTCTGCCTTCCATATCTAGAAGCCCAAACTTAAATTACTATAAAAAAATAAATAAATCAGCATACACTTAACTCGATTTGCTCTTTCTTGATATTAGTATTTTTTAAAATAGAACATCGATTTTTGCACTTCAAAAATTCTCTTCTTTCACTCCGTTCCTTCGATGCAAGGAAATGAAGTGCGAAAGACAAAACCTTGGGGGGGGGGGGGGGGGTGGTGGTGGAGGGGAGTACGAAAATCAATACTTTTATAAATTATACTTTTTTTATCGATATATAAAACTTCCTTCTAGTTCTATCTCTATCCCATTTAAATGATCCTGAGACCAAAGTCAATGTTAATTTTCTTTCAGTGTGCAGTATTAATTAACCAGAGTTCCTGGAAGGGATGAAGAAATATATATATATATATATATGTATACATATATCTATAGACTATATAGAGTAGGGTGATATGTGTCATAATATGTGCAGACCTAAGTAGCAGTAGGTAATCCAACATTAGGGTTTGGATTATAATCCTCAAATTTTTGGTTCTTTTTAGGTTTTGTTTGGTAGCTTGCACTCTGCCACAGGCAGCTGTGCACCAAAGCAGTTCATGAGCTGCAAATTTACAACATTATTTAAAGCATAATTAGTAAACTAATTGAGAGCAAATGAAGGGGGGGAGGGGACCATATGAAGTACTATAATTGAATATAAATTGCAAAGTCCTTTTTCTCTTTAATAATTAAGTGTTTTTAGGGTTTTTAGTTTGCTCAACATTTGATTAATACATAAGAAAGGTGACCTAACTCAGTACTATCCATGGAAAACTTGCCTGCCACTGTGCCCCCTTAAAGGATGCTGACTATGCCCTTAGCATCTTGATATATATATAATTTCAGCTTGTCTGAGATTATTTTGTATTACCAGTATTTTATATTATGTTATTTAGTAAAAGTTTCTTTTTTTTTTAGAGAGATTTTTTTTTTTTATAATTTGATCAAGTAAATGGCTTACAAACTCAAAGATATACAAGAGAATCGAGATATATACTATTTGTTTAGCAAAAAATTATAAGATCTCAATATACTCTTAAAATCTTACGAAGTTTAGTTTTAATTATAATGACAAGGTCATACTCACTTATTAACTAAAAATATCTCATATACTTGAGCGTAAATTCGTCCAACCAAATTAAATATTAATTAATTTTTACAATAAAACTATACATCGTATATCTATGTTTCCAGAACATGTTATAAAACCTAAGTGTTAATAGCATAAAATCTAGTTCAAATAGTAAAATTGAGGTTCATTTCAAATTCTTATATTAAAATCCCACCAAATTTGTCTATTTTTACAGTAGTCAATCAATTATAATTGATACTTATAAATTGATGATATCCGTTGTAAGTTGTTAGTTTATTATTATTTGATATCTATTATAATGGTCGTCTTTAAAAAAAGAAAAATATTAAACATTACTCTTTAAGTTCACCCAAACACTTACAACATTAAAATTACCGAGTGTGCTTATATTGTAAGAGCACATATACTTGTGCCCATGAGATTTGCTCACGTCTATAAGTTAACACCCGCGTGTGGGCGTCTATATAAAGTCAAGTGAGGGACATGAGTTACGCAACGTGTCTGTGTTTTAGAGGATCAACAGGTTTCTGTATATAGAAATATGGTTGATAATATAGGCCCTAAAAATTCAGACAAAGAAAGAGGCCTCAAATACACTAATATTTATGCTGCTGTTACTAGTCATGGCACCTCAGCAGGAGCAGATGAGGATGAAGGGCTGATCAAGGAGCAAGATCGGCTTCTGCCGATAGCAAATGTGGGGCGGATCATGAAGCAGATCCTCCCTCCCAACGCCAAAATCTCCAAAGAAGCTAAAGAAACCATGCAAGAATGTGTATCTGAGTTCATAAGCTTTGTAACTGGAGAAGCATCTGATAAATGCCACAAGGAGAAGAGAAAGACTGTTAATGGAGATGATATTTGCTGGGCTTTGGGGAGTTTAGGATTTGATGATTATGCTGAGCCTTTGAAGAGGTATTTGATCAAGTACAGAGAGGCAGAAGGGGAGAGGGCTAATCAGAACAAGGCTGCTGCTGCCAATGAGGATCAAAGGGACGAATCGTCCAACGGTAGGGATCAGAGGAAGCCAGCAGCAGTTTCTCCAGCACCTTTCAGTTTCAATATAATGGAGAAGAGAAGAAATTAGGGCTGTAAAAAGAAAATAAAAGAATTAAAACCTAATTATAGCTTAATTTTCTACCCTTTTTTCCCCTAATCTCTTGGATGAATCTTGATGCAGATTATTGTGATGTTTTCACCTTTTTCTTTTCTCTTTTCTTTTCATTCTGTTTTGAGTTCTATTTAGGGTGAAGGGGGAAGATCCAGTGAGAGTTTTCTGTTGTTTGAGCCTACAAGTTTCTGGTTTGCTTACTAATTTAGTTTGTTGAGTTTGTCAAGTGGCCTTGAAGCTTATAAAACTGCATTAGATTGTACTATATATTCTGGAGTTGTATGAGGCTTGGGATTTACAGCTAATTATGTATATTTTAGCGAGTGTGATTACTAAATATATCGACTCATTGAGCCTATCTTCATTTGTTTTCTGTGGAAATTAATATTCCAAGTTCGGTTAAATTTTGCTTCGAAGATCGGATCCAAGTCAAAGCAACAGGACTGAGGAGTAGGAAGTGAAATGTGATTAGTTCAGCTTTGGTCTCATGAGAAAGAAAATATACCACTCTTCCTAATTTTTCTAGTTTAATTCTTGATCGAATATCATTGTTTTGAGGTGTTTCAACAATCTGTTGGATACATGTGTTCTAAATAATCAAAATAATCTTTAGTAATCGCGAAACTGATTAATAAATAGTTGACATATTAATAGATGTGTATTTTTCTTGGATTCAACAATCTTCGAAAATTTTCTTACCAACTTGGTGTTCTATAAAATTTTGTCGATGGTGCCAGTTCCAATGGTTTACAAGATTCAAAGACTTGGAAAATATTTACATAAATTTATCTAAAATTTTTATAAGATCTTACATCTTATAAAATATATTTTTTAATTTATAAGATCTTATTTTAAGAATATATAAGTTGTTAAAGTAATTAATTAAAATAAAATTATATAGCTTATAAAATGTTAATAATGATAATTTTATAATTTGTACGATTAAAACCAAAATAGTTTGCTAAGACCTTAAAATTAAGTTACAAGCTCCTTACGTTTCTAAACATCTTATTTTACAAACTTCTTACTTTACATCTTAAAGCTCTTAAGTATTTTGTAAGAAATTTTAAGAAATTTATAAATTTACTTAAATACTCTTTTAATCGATAATGCCATTGGACTGTATGACATATATATGATGATTACTCCACATAAATACGTACTTACAATTTGTGTTGCCTATGCGTTAATACGTACTTGTATTTGTAATATATATATATATATATTGACTCATTCTACATATGAAATTTTTGTGAAATATTTACTTTGATTGGATACAAATGGGTACTACTATCTCCTAGATAAACTGAATGTCCCTGTGCAAGATCAAGAAATATGTTTTATAATGGCGATGGTATTCTCCTTGTATAGAAACCCTAGATACGAGCGGGACCACGTTTTGTTTGGTCCCAAAATGCTGGGATTTTGTCAGAAACCTAGCTAGCTAGGTCCCTATCATCAATCATATTGCATATGAATTTTACCAAGTTAATTAGATTGAACCATTCTTTCCCACAAGTGTGGATGAGGCGCATCATCTTTGTTGGGAAAATGAAAGAATATATCCATGGCAGAAAATTGACAGTCAAAAGGAGTTTGATGGGCATGTTTTGTATAAACTGGAATTTGCTTACATTTTGTAGAAAAAGATCTGACGCATATGCCAAGAAATCAACTCTTGAAATTGGTTCGGACGCAGTTATAAGAATGGTCTGAATAGACCAACTCATATTATGGGTAGTGGTCGGTAGGGCTGTGATGAAAAATATTGTGAGACTAAATCCATCAACCCAACCAAATTAAAATTGCACAGCAGAATTTGGGGCCTTGTATGGCTTAAAACTTTAAGAGTCCGTCGAGTTATATTTTTAGACTCATTTTCATGTTTTTAGTATTTTTGAAGTTGAAAATATTTTTATTAGGTTTTCATGTAAGAATAAACATGTGTTTGGATTAGTTATGTAAAAATATTGACTATATATAAGTATAAAAATGAAAATGTATTTAGTTTATAGTTTTCTATGAGTGGAAAGATATGTTTTTTTTTTAAATGTATTTGATTATGATATTTTTAAGGAAAAAAAATTATTTGATAATAACAGTTTGATATAAAAGTAATAATTTATAGATCTGATTATTATGAGTTATGTCCCATCAATCAAATTATATAGGAGAATTTTAATTTGATGTGGGCCTCGTTACTTTTTTTATGGCATATCAATATTATATGGACAAAAGAAAATATTGTTGAACTTATTTGTGTATTTTATTTATATTTAATGATGTGGTGGCAAAATATGGATTATATGTCTGAAAATGACATTTATAGGTCTAGAAATGAGCATTTCATAATTTCTATACAAATTTAGTCTTTTGAATGCAGGGGATAAAAGGAAAAACAAAGATCTTTGTGTAGCTTCGTTATAAATGATATATTTCTCTTTATTCATTAAGTTAATCTTAATTTTTAATGTGACACCTAACCTTCGGTAGTTGTGACCAATTTGTCATATTGTTTGACTCTAAAAAACTACTACTATAATTTTAATTTGTGACCATATATTTAGGTACATAATGGGAATACTATACTTTTTCTATAATATAATACTTAAATTCAATCACATAATTTTTATAACAAAGTATATTGTATAGGTTTAAAAAGTCACATATTGATGCCCACACTTTTAGTGAGACTTTTAAAGTTAAGACCTCAATTTTTTTTTCTTTTCAAAATATTAGTCTCCAAAAAAGTAATTCTCATATTATCACTTTTTTAAAAATATTTTCCATATTATTACTTTATTATCTCTTTTCTAAACTTTACATGTCTATTTTGTAGCTTTTCCACATACATTGTTATTTTTTTCGAAAAAAGGAAGAAAAAATTATGCATATGAAAAATTATTTAGTGAGTCCAAGTCCGTAAATGTTATGAAGCTAGCATACTCATTCTATCTTGCTTCGGGTTAGCACCTTCATAACCAAGTTCATGCTAACGATATATTATATTTTCAATATTCTAATAATACAAGATTGTAATATATTTTTTGGCCATTTTATTAAATTGAGCCAAAATTAATTTGGTAATAAAAGTTGAAGAGAAATTTAGAAAGACTATTTAAAGTTAACAATCAACAAAAATGAGCGTCAATAAATGAATTGAGTAAGATATTGTTCAAAATATAGAATAATTACGCGCAAACATACTCTAATATAATGTATATATCTTTATAGTGGTGGGGTTTGGAAATAAAATAGATTATGACTTTTTTTTATTGCCTAATAAAAATCTAATTTAATTATAGAATCCTTCAACGAATGAAACAAAATGATGAATCGAGAAAGTTTTAAAAATGAAATAAAATTTCTTTTTATAGCTATTACAATACTTTCATGTTTAAATCTAGAAATAAAAATAAAATGATCGCTAATTAATGGTGACTTACCCCACGAGCGTCCCATGCATAGATTGATCATAAACAATTATCTGGAGGCCAAAAAAAGAATTGAGTCCATAAAATATGATCTGCGACCTTTTTTTTATTTAGAATAATGCTGAAAAATATTAAAAAGTGTTAAATTCCAACAAAATGAGCCTATAGTAAATTATTTCCACATGGAAATACACGTGGCAGTAGGAGGAATAATATGTGAAATAATTTTGGAAGATATTAGTTTAAAATTTTAATATTTTTTTCATAATTTTTTTTGGGAAAAAAAGTCCTAAAAAAACTACTATTATTTGTAAACGGATTGCATTGGCAGGGAAGCCACGTTTGATTGGATAATTGTCCGTAACGTAAACTACAAATTGTCAATTTGGGCCAGATTTTGAGCCCATCTAGACCCATTAACTGCGCCGCATGCAAGATGTATACAGTACAGACCACCAGACTGTCTGTCCTGTCCATGTTTTACAATAGTTTCCATTGTCAAATAATCGCTATTCCTCCATCAGTATTGCTTTGTTTGGAAAGCAGCTCTAGCCATATAAAGGCTTTTACCGAGTTTTGCTTTCTTTGCCACCCTCACTTCCCTGCCGGAGAAAGGGTTTCAAGTTTAGGGCGGGAAGTTTTATTAATTCAATCTTCATTCACCATTTCTGCACAAATGTGGAGGAGAAACGCACTCAGAGTACGTAATTCACTCATAATTTCATCTATTACTATATGTTGTTTATTCTGCAATGCATTTGTTTGTTTTATTTTCGCAGCTAAATAAAGTTTGTTTCGATTTATAGTTTGGAAATCATGCGCAAGAAAACCAAGATTCTGATCAGAGCATCTCTGGTAAGAGTTGGAAAAATTAATCTAGTGTGAAACTTTGATGAGTAAAACACTTTTGATTCTGCTGCATTCTGTAAATTTTTTGTGATCTAAAGGTATTATCGTGTTAGGTTTTTATTCTGATATATTGTAAATATATGTTGATGGTTAAGTTGTTATTGTGTTGGGGTTTGTTTCTGCTAAGTTGTTAATATTTTGATGATTAAGTTGTAATTGTGCTGGGGTTTTGGTTCTGCTACATGGTGTAAAATTTTGGTGATCAAGTGTGATTGTTTTACGGTTTTGAATATTCTATATACAGTCCATTTTGATGATTAAGTTGTAATTCCCATACAGTTGATTCTGCTACATTTAACATCAGATTTCATTCTCTCTATATCTCTTCTTCCTGATGATCTGGCAGAAGAGGAGGAAGGTTTGGAGGGTGACTGGACAGGAAATACAGTTTCCTTGGGTGGAGTGGGAGATAACAAGGTAAATACTCTGATCAACCATGCATGTAATGATCAAATTTCTAGTTTGGTCTTTGCATGCATCCTTTTAGTTTCTATTGGGGGAAATAAGGGTGAAATGAAGCAGCAATTTAATATGAAAAGTAAATTTCTATTTCACAATCTTTGTGTGTGCATGATCTTTATTCCTTTAATGAAACATATAACCAAGTAGTGATATTTAATGTCCTTTCTTCTCTTGTTTTGCTATGCTGCGATATTGAATATGTATTTTGGCAGGGTGCAATGCAGGTTCTCTCACAGCTCGAGACACTCAGAGGTAGTTTCTGTGATTACTTCTTCTTTATGTATTTGAGCTATATTGATGCATTGTAATAGAGAAAGTATCCCACATTTAGTTGGAAATAATCAGTCCTGATGCATTTCTGCAGATTCTTATGAACTTCAGTCAACTGAGAAGGAGTCCATCACATCTCATGAGGTAATTACTCGAAGTGTGTACTGGATGTCTGTACTGAAATTGACAATGTGATTTGCTGGAAAAGATGGTATTGAAGAGTGCTTACTTTCACTACCATGTAAACATTATTCCTTGAGATTATTGTGTACCTTCAGTATTAAAATTTTGTTTCTTCTGGTTACTCTTATGGTTTCAAGTCAAATGACGAGGGTATAATAAACAGTACGGCACTTAAGTTTCCATGGAAGTTCAATGGTTGTCTGTCTCAGAATCTTGTTGTTGACAGAGAAAAGGAGGTTACCATATAGGCGATGAAGTTGAAATTCCTCTCTTCACTGAAGGGGATGGTTCCAGCCACTGCCCGATAATTGCCTCTGCTACACATACCCACTCTAATGAGGGAATAACCTACTTACCAAATATGGCTTCAATGTCGCATTCCGATGAAGAAATTATTTTTGATGATGAGGTGTGCAGTAGAATACTTTACTACTCTCTCTTGCGGCTTTATTATAAAGAAATGTATTGAAACACGGACAATCAACTGTGTTCTTATTGTCGAGTTGTAACGCATCCAGAAAATCAACCCTCATACCCTTAGAAGTGCAAGAGAGAATCCGGGTGGGACATGGTCTGAAGCAAGTCGGGAAGTGGAGGCATTAGTTTGGTTAAATGAAAATTCTAGCTGTTCCTCATCCCATGGTGTCTTTGTGAAAGACAAAGAATCCTCTAAAGGTATTCTGCATTCATTTTTAACTAAAGCAACAGGGAATAGATCATATTAAGATTCCTTCTATTTATGTTCATCACTTCTCTCATGGTGTAACTGAGTGTCCCTAAAGCAGACATGCTTCTATGAAGAATATGTTTCTTATATCTACACCACATCACTTGATTCTCTCATGGTTCCTTATTATTTGCAGACCATAGCTACTCTGAGATTGCTTTTCTCCTGATGTAGGGTTGTGGGTTCAACTGATAATTAATGTACCTAATACTCAACGCTGCAGGTGGAGGCGGCAGGAAAAAAGCCAAGCCCAAATTTTTATTCCGTTTCCATTCACGTAAGAAAGACCACTCTTTGGTTGTAAGTGATAGGAATGGAAGGGCATCATCCAACCATATCCCACTACCAGATGAGATTGGTGCTGCAGCTGATGAAGATGTGGACAATTTTTTGCCTGAGTCTCAACTGATTTTTCATGATAAAGAATCCGAACAGCCAGAAAACCACATAGTCCCATTTGAACTGGCCCATAAACATGATTTCAAACATTCGATGGCTGAGTTTCTATACTGCTACGAAGAGAAGAGCGATCTGCAGCAAGGAAGTTCAGAACTGGTTGTTGTCTTCTCTATTAACTTTCTTTTCTTCCCTAGATCTGCATTTTAGGTTTATTTTTATACTAATACAGGAGATCAAGAAAAGAGGAAGAAGAGGACAGATGGTTTTAAAAAGAAATACGTCTCCATTGGGTGATAGAAACCTGGATGATGACGACCTACCTGAGGCTTTGGACAGTGAACCTCCCTTTCGCAGCGATGATGAGGTATTTCCTAGGTGAATGGTCTTTCAAAGTTCTCATAACAATCATTTGATGTATGTGATTATTCACCTGCTTGACTCTAGAACTGGTTGCTTCAGGAGAATCCTCACAGTCTAAAGCCGATAATTCCTGGGAGGACTATGGCAGATCAATTTCATGAAGCTTTTGGAATGGTCTCTGTGATTGATGAGAGGCCCCACGTAGCTTTTCATAGACCGTTGTGGTGGGTACTGGCTAGTGCTTGTAGCATGTTTACATAACATAGACGTTATAATGCATCTCATGAGTCTGGTACATCATCTTTTTCATCCTGTGAATTGATAAATGATGCAGCAGTGGAATATATGGGAAGTTGCAGCAAGTAATGCGTAGTGAGAAAGAAAGAGATATGGATTACTTTAACAATATAAGTGCAGAAACCGGTTTCAAGGGTAAAAGCAAACCTTGAACGTTCCAGTTATCAACATATCAGCATTTGTGCAAGTCTCTTCTTACATTTTGACTTCCTTTTTTTCCAGATGAAATAATGTGCATTTCTGCGAGAATTTTGTCAAGGTCTCTGGAAGCAAAGCTGATTGTTTGTTCTTGCACTTTTGTTGGAGATGGAAAGGTTTGCTTTAGCAGGCAGTTGCATTTGCTGGATTCCTTTTGAATATTAGATCCTTGCATACTCTTGTAGGTGTGTCTTCATGGACAACTCCTCTGAGAAGTTCTCTAGTAGTCAAAAAATTTCTTAGATTTCCTTCTCTCCTGTATTTGATTACAATGTGAAACGAGCAACAAGTGGATGTGACTTAGTAACTGCATCATTGAATGAACAGATCCACAAAGTTTTCACTGATGCTCCTTCAAAATGGCTGAAATATTAAGTGATTTTGGTTGTTGCCTCTTCAGAACTCATATTGGGAGAATAACTTGCAAATGAAAATGAATGGTGTAGCAAGGACTTTGACTATCATCTTCAACCCAAGACTGTGTAGTGATGTTGAGCTTGAAGTCGGCAACCTGATACGCATACACCCGCCTTGGTATGAGTTGCACAAGCTTTTACACTAACTTGAAATTACATGTGGTTTAGATAGGTTGGCCAATCGTTTTTTAAGCAATGCCTAATGAATTGAAGCTTCTTTGAATCTTTATTTTGAAAGAGCTTTGACAGAAAGTTGATTTATCCTCTATAGTTTTTCACTCAAGTGCACTCTCTCATAAAATAGTTTCTAGTAATTCACATTCCCTGCAGTCAACTCTCTGGTAATTTGCTAGTGCAGTGGAGTGAAACCAATGTCGTAATTTGAATTGTATATTTACTAATTTTGAACTAGAAAAAATTTATTTTCATGTATGAGGTTTATTTATATATAGAATACTAAGATTTAGATTATTCTTGCTTCTTTTCTTTTAATTTGCACAGAAGAAGAATATATCTTCTGAATTTATTTGAGTCCTTTCTCGAAGGAAAAGAACACATAGCATTTGCTTCCTTCTTTTCAGTTAGCGAAAGTGTAGTTGTAGCACTTGCTTGCCTTGGGATTTTGTCTCCTTTGGCCGATTTGAATTGAACAGTGACTTGGAAAAAATAGATTTTCGTGTCAAAGATTTTGTTCTTATATGATGCTATCTGTTTACAGACTTGAGTGTATGAAGTAACTGCAAATCCTACAACTTATTTGTTTGATATTTATCATATATATATATATTTATTTTCTTCCTGTCTTTCAGGTTAAATTTATTGGTGAACAACAGTGATTATAATGTTATAAATATAAGTTATACACATGATGAAATTGGGGTCTTCTAATAATTGATATTTTCATATGTTCACGTACCCACACACACACACACATATATATACGTGTATCTAAATGTAGGCATTTTTTTGTGATAGTTTCTAAGTCAAAACTTTGTTCATGATCTACTGTTGGAATTGAAATCCTTAATTGTACATATAATATAACTGTCATGATTTTATTCCCCAAAATTGTATCGATTTCAACACATTATATTTCGTACTACTGTCAACGAGAGTGGAGACCGTTGTTTTATCTATAGTGGCATGTTTTCATGTGCTTATTCTACTTTCCCTTTTTGGAGTTGATGCCATTTATGTAAAATATTATGAATGCTCTCATACTGTGCTGTCTTCTGGAACAGGAAGGAGGTGCAGTTTAAGGGGAAAGATGAAGTAATCTTTTTATGCTCATATTTTGCCCAGGTCCAGCCTTGACAAATTCTGCAAACAAGGTATAGTTGGAGGTGGCGCTGTTTCTATGAATTCCACTGGATCCTCCATTTTGAGTAGTTCTAAAATCATGTGAGATGGATGTTAAAAATTTTCAAATATCAAGTGATCAAAGTTTGGCTAGTTTGTTGAAATGCGGCATAAATTTTGATCATTAACACTCTGAGAACTCGTATTATACCCTGTTAAAATACTCGCTGTACTCATGAGGTGGATATTGCTAGCACATATATATTAAAACAAACAAATGAAAGTGCTTTTATAAGCACTTGGTGCTTAGAAACAACTCCAATTACTGTTCAAACGTGGGTAAGAACGGTGAACTATCTGAAGGGAATTAGCCTCTGACTCATTCTCATAATTCTCTTCAGAAATTATATTTTAGTTACAAAATTATGAGATTGTTTGACAACCTGGTGGGATTACTGTTACCTTTCATATTTTTCTAGAACATCCTCAGTCATATGTTGTCCTTATTGATGCTCTTACTGGGATTTGCTTATACCTTTTGCTTTATAGTTTTCAACTTTTGCCTGTAGACAACATGAACCAGAGAGAGTCAAGTGCAGACAAGTTTCGGAGTTGTTTTGTTTTCTCATCTGAAAAACAACTGAAGAGAAGCTGGCTGGTGTGCCAATATATTTCCTAAGAAGAGCCAGGGCTTGGCTTCACTTGATCATCCACTGGAGGGTCTCCAAGAATAAGTCACAGCTGATGGACTGATATCCACTGTACTTTCTGTATCAGGAAATTACAGAAAAGGAAAAGATATTGGTACACATACTGAAAGATCATTTTCTCTGTGTTTTTTTGAGAAGTTATGCTGAGCCGGTGGTAGTTTCCTAGATTTTGAAGCTAAAATTATAGCATAAAGTTGAAACCAGAAGGATTGGGTTTAAAAACTACAGGGAAATAACTTATATTTGCCCCCAGGTGAAAGGACGATTTTGGATATTCGAATTCGATAATTTCTTATTATATGAGTACTTCGTTAATAATCTATTCTATGTTTGTATATAAGTCATCTTAAAATCTAAATTTCATAGTATTTAGTTTATAAACAATGCTATTGGATCTTTATTTAAACTTCAAAGTTTTTGCAAATTGGTTTTCTTAAAAATCCATTCGGATTCCAATCCTTTATCCGGATCTCAATTTTTTATGAGATTCAAATACGATGCCCATGTATAAAGATCCATCAAATCTTGGGCTTCTCTCAAATATTTTTAAAATAATAAATTAAATTATTTGATACATAATTTTAGATTGATAGCTTGGTTCGTCAAACAAACATAATAAATTAAATTAAAATATAGATTTAATTTGAACAGGTAAAACATTATGCTATTTGAATTTGAGTTGTGTTCGATTAAAAAAATATGTTAAATTAAATTTAAATATAATTTTTAAAACTTAATAAAAATTTAAATAAATTGAATGTGTTGGGTATATTCAAGCCTACACTTCCTATTCCTCAATAG
This sequence comes from Paulownia fortunei, assembly GCA_019321725.1. Lineage (NCBI taxonomy): Eukaryota > Viridiplantae > Streptophyta > Magnoliopsida > Lamiales > Paulowniaceae > Paulownia > Paulownia fortunei. Next base: position 1,264,450 of record CM033109.1, on the reverse strand, counting down.
TTGTGGGATCCGGATTCAGGATGTAAAGATTTGACCCGTATCCGACAGGCACCCAAGAAGTGATTTTAACCCAAAGCCCAAATGCCCGATTCATAACCAAAACTATGACCCAAAGACTAAACATATTTTGACTTTGGGTGGGGGCGGAGCCACACCACACAGTTGTTGTCGAACCATTACGTTACGTGTCCTCCAATTAAAGCACCATACACAGGGGCAAATCTGCCTTCTTGTCCACCTTTGAATTACCCATTTTCTCACTCAATCCACCCACGTCCATAGGGTTATAACCGTCAATTCATTTCTTACGCCCCCCCACCCCCCCTCCCCCCCGGCAACTTCCTCATCGTTTCGGTCTTTCCATTCCCAAATTCAATCCACTCCTCCCCATTACTCGTAATTCCATCTGTATCCCTTCCATGGCCACTATCTCCAGCTTCTCCTCTCATCCAAACCCTAATCCCAACCCCAATTTCATCTCCCCCATGCTCCAACCATACCTCGAACAACAGCAGCAACGGATTCAACCCGACCCGCCGCCAGATGACGGAACTACCTACGACGCCGTTTCCGACAACGACAGCCGCGATTCTTCCGCAACTACCAACACCAATTCTACCATCCCGAACCCGAACCCGAACCCGAACCCAAACCCTAGCCCAATCAAGCTCCTCCACGTCTCGTTCAACCAGGACTACGGTTGTTTCGCTACCGGCACCGACCACGGATTCCGAATCTACAACTGTGATCCCTTCCGGGAGATCTTCCGCCGCGATTTTGACGGTAACGGCGGAGGAGTTGGCGCCGTCGAGATGCTTTTCCGATGCAACATCCTTGCTTTAGTCGGCGGTGGCGATTCGCCGCAGTATCCGTTGAATAAGGTCATGATTTGGGACGATCATCAAAGCCGATGTATTGGGGAATTGTCCTTTAGGTCTGAAGTGCGTGGGGTTCGATTACGAAGGGATCGAATTGTTGTTGTTCTCGAGCAGAAGATTTTCGTGTACAATTTCGCTGATTTGAAGCTGTTGCATCAGATTGAGACGATTGCAAACCCTAAGGGTCTCTGTGCGGTGTCGCAGGCTGCGGGGTCATTTGTATTGGTTTGTCCAGGGTTGCAAAAGGGCCAGGTTAGGGTGGAGCATTACGCATCGAAGAGGACTAAATTCATCATGGCCCATGATTCGAGAATCGCGTGCTTTACACTCTCTCAAGATGGAAACCTGCTGGCAACTGCGAGCAGCAAGGGGACGCTGGTTCGGATATATAATACACACGATGGGAGTTTGCTGCAGGAGGTACATTATTGATGTGTCATAATCATGTTTTGGTGATTTTAGAACTGTATGCCACTGGGTTTGAGTTGATTTGCTGTCTGTAAGTAGAGAAATGTGCTGCAGGGTAGTTGGTTCATGCAACAGTAACAATGCACTAGAGGTGTATATTATTTTCCCAAGATTTGTAGCCTTGCAAAACATGAAAAGCATCACAGCGTAGAATGCCTATCGAGTTACAAGGCTGAAACAAACATTCAATGAGCTAGGGTGCAAGTAATTGCAAAGGGTAATAAATTTGTGGCCAGTGATCCTTGGCTAGATCAAAATTGCATATGGTAGCTATAAACTTATTGGTTATTTTGGGCACAACTCATGTATAATTTTTAAAGCAAGCTTGAGTTTTAAGGAAAGGCTTGTTTAAACATGAGCTAAGCTTTGAGGAGTTCAAGACCCCAGCAAAGCTTGAATTGACTGTCAGGCTTCATTGATTCACTTGCTTTTGTGTCCCCATTGGTTTTGGATACTTGCATCAAAGGCTCTATTATATGATTGAGGAAGGAAAGGCCATGCTGCTTGGGGCCAGAACTATTGGTTATGAGGAAGTGCTAAGAGAGATGATGTATAGATGATTTTACTACTGTTAAATGTGGGGAGAGAGTTTGTGACGCTAAAGCCACTGGGTTTCCATCACAAGTTCACATTTAGTGGATTAGAAAGTTCACTTATGAGTATAGGAGCCCCTATCCGTTCATACTCTTTTTTTAGCCCCATTTATCTGTGTTATCGGGGCTGGATTTTGATATATTATTGCTGTTGCTTTGTTGATGATCGATGCTATTGGTTCTCATCTTCTGTCAATCTTAGAATGCTTTATTGTTATCATGAACAACCATCATTTCCAACATGGTTGAGTGAATTAGGGAACAAATAGGTTTCTGATTTTGTTCTGTTTTTGATCTCCGGAATGCCTGTGCCTTTTCTACTGAAATTTATGTCAGTGAGTGTGAAGAAAGCTCTATTCTGGTTTTTGCTCTTGTCTTCTCTGTGTTGTGCCTTTGTGGGTTAGCCTGCATTTATGCTCTAACTGTGCATTCATGAAACAAATATCTGTATAAAACCAACTGGAAATATGATGCAGGTACGGAGGGGTGCAGACAGGGCAGAAATATATAGCCTGGCATTCTCACCCACAGCCCAGTGGCTGGCAGTCTCAAGTGATAAGGGCACTGTTCATGTTTTTGGCCTTAAGGTAAATTCTGGAAATACTGGAAGTGAGAGGTTGAACAGTCCTCCTGATCAAAATCCTTCTATTATGACTGCCAGTTCTTCGCTGTCTTTCATTAAAGGTATAATGTTGTTGCAGTTAAACTCTTTTTCTGTTGAATGATATATCACAGACTGTTTATTTTTTTTCATGGGCTAATCACAAGTGGAATGGTGTTGCTTATCAAACTTCACTGTCCACAATCATTTAGAGAAGTTATAAATCATGTGATAAATTGGGGAGTCTATAAATTGGTTGCTTGAGATCTGTCTGACTTGGGAAGTATATTGAACTCAGTCTTTTAGTATGGAAAGGACTATCCGAATCCATAAAATGATGGGAGAATTGTACCAATATAACCTATGGAAGATATGGAAGAGAATTTCTTGAAAGTACCATACAATAAACTATCCTGTGATTAGTGTCTGCCCGGTTTGTCCAAGACTAAGAATATGCAAAAAGGATTTTTCATCTTTCCTTTGTGTTTTTAGGCCATGAGAAACTCTAGTGTATATCAATTGTGCATAGGGTTATTACCATTTTGTTAGCATCCCTGTACTTTGGCATTATTCTAGTATTGATCTTGGAGATTGATGTCTCTGTCTTGGTTCTTGTTATCAGTGTGACCTCACCTTTGGTCGCCCATGCATGCCATGGTGAAATTTTAGATATTGTCCAAAGATGCTTTTTTTTATGGGTGTTAGCAAGTAAATAAACTTGCATAGACGTTCCTTCTCCCCTGAGGATGACTAATTGGCATTCTTGAGTAAGTGGAGAATGCTTACTGCCTCTCTTTCAATGCTTCTGGGCCTAAATCAGTTTTTTATTTTGCAGGAGTGCTGCCCAAGTATTTCAGCTCAGAATGGTCAGTGGCTCAGTTTCGTTTGCCTGAAGGATCCCAATATATCGTTGCTTTTGGTCACCAGAAGAATACAGTGGTAATTCTTGGCTTGGATGGAAGGTCAGTTCACATAACTCCACCAGGACCATTTCAATTAGTAGGAAGTTCCCCTTGTTCTAGTTTATATGCAGTTACCCGGCTTCTGTGTCATATCTTCCTCTTCCTCTAGTATGAGGGGTCTGAATATTACTGCAAATGCCACCCCCCCGCCCCCTTTTTTTAAAAGTCAACTGAACATGCACACACCTAAGATCTGCTGTCTTAAATGTCATGTAGAGAGTTGTCTCTCTTGATAGTATCTTGTTTACAAAATATATTCTTTAGTAATTGGAACTATATGCAGTTTCTACCGGTGCAAATTTGACCCGGCGACTGGCGGGGAGATGACACAATTGGAGTATCACAATTTTCTCAAGCCCGAAGAAGCTTTTTAGCGTAGGATAAATAATGTGCATAAGTATATGTGTTTCCTCTAGTCATCTGTTTTTCCTGCTAATTTTTGGGTTCTTGATGTTGTAAATATCGAATGTAAATGTAACCAACAGTTTGAAACTGGTTAATCTATAAGGACTTTAATTGTCACAATGAAAAAACAAAATCTGCTTGTACTTTTTTTATTTTTTTTATGCAAATCATCTTTCATTGAGTTGTATCATTACTCTGCTTGATTTTCTTTATGTTAGTAGAGCATATTTGTGGTGGATCAATCTCTCTGGCAACAGATATAGATTGCTTTCTAGCTGTTTTATCATTCTTGAAGCCAAGTTTGCGGTGGGTGTATGTCCGTGTTGTGGGACAAGGAATGCAAATTTTCCTCATTTCTGTTACAAACTTATGGTGTTGGCTGTATTTGGAATGTGCTGGCTTCTAATTTGAGCTAAAGCCTTTGGTTGTGAGTGGACTGCTGGGGCTAGGGAACAATTTGGTCGATAAATTATTGGTTCAAGTGGAAAATTTTTTACAGCCTTTTACAAAGTTAACTATGGTGATTGGTGATTGGGGGCTAAAAGTTTGTTTAGAGGCAATCACATATAGTGCTCGTTTACTATGAGATAGGGATGATGAAGGAATGTTGGATAAAGGGTATGATTAAATGAAGTATATGATTATTTTGTCTAAATAGCATTATATTTATTTTGAATAATTAATTGAGTGATATCAAAATATTTTTTTTTAGGTTTATTTGATGAACTTAATAATGGAGTTAAAAATATATTACATCATACTATCACTAATTTCATTATTCACCTTTTTTCTTCTTCTCTCCATTATCCTTTGTCCTTTTTCAGATTTCCTTTTTTCCTGTATTCTTCTCTCTATCTGCCCTTTCTCTTTTCTCTTTGAAGATATTTTTTTTTTCTTCTCTCTCTTCTTAATTTCTCTATTTTTCCCATCATCATCAGCACCGCTACCGTCACAATTGACCACCGCTTTTTTTTATTATTCATCTCATTTTTCCATTTCCCTCTAGTTTCCTGGTTTCTGTTATTACTGTTTGCATGGTGGCGCACCGCCTATTGCTGCCGCCTATGGCCACCAGCATTTTTACCTTCTTTTTTTCTTTTTAATTTTCTTTCTCTTTATCTTTTTCTTTTTGACTTTTCATTTAAGTGAAATTTGATGAACTATTTGCACAATAGAGGGCCACGACATCCTCTTTTTGCATTTTGTTTTTCTTTTTCATGTGTGAAATTTGGTGACGTAGGTGAGCATGCTTGTAATTTGACAAACACTGAAAGGGTTTAAAGGGCATTCAGTTCCCGAGTCACAACAACTTAGGATAGTTTCATAGATCGGTAGTTTGGATGTCTAATCCTGAAAAAATGCCAAATTATCATGGCCCTATTACTATCACAAACAGACCCACATATTCCAAAGTAAATATTGCATTAGACTGAATAATTTAGTAAGTCAAACCTAATTATAAGAAGTAACCGGCTCCATATTGTATAAATAATAGATGGAATCATTTGATATATAAAACTATGTAATTTTGAATAATACCAGAATTAGCCCTATAAGAACCCTTGGAATATGATAAAGGAGGCCTAGATTGTTCTGCTTGGCCTTGCAATTTAAAACTTGTTAAAGCATGAAAAAAGTGGGATGGATGAACTGCACAAAACTATATTATAATTGCTGTAGGTGGGATTGTGCATACAGGAAAGTTCTGATCTATGGTCAGATCTGGTGCATAATTATCCATGGAAATGCAGAATTACTCAACTGTTCTACTGTTAGTTAATTGAAAAATATTGCAACTTGTCAAGCGCTCCACTCTGAACATAGAGGTTAATAATTCAAGTATTCAACCCCTTCACATGCGGCACTTCCACATGATTGAAATTTAATATTTCCTTGAGTTGAAATATGTTGGTAAAATATAACTGGAAAGGGAAATGAATAAGAACTCTCCACTATTATAAATACCCTGCAAATCATCTTTCATTACCACTCTAAATCATCACCCCACATCTTTGCTTAATCTTGTTGTGCATAGGAATTAGCAGTGATGGCAATCAAGCTCCATGGAAATCCTTTTTCTCCAGCAGCACAGAGAGTTCTTCTCTGCTTAGCAGAGAAAGATCTCGAATACGAATTTATTCATGTAGATTTAGCAACTGGTCAGCAGAAGAAGGAGCCCTTCATTTCAATCAATGTAGGCATACCTCACAAACTCACACAACCATAGTTTTGCAACTTGTTTCTAATTTTCTGTTTATTTAACATATATTTTTTCTTTTTTTCCTATTTGGTGTAGCCATTTGGTCAGGTACCAGGTTTTGAAGATGGTGACTTGAAGCTCTTTGGTAAAGTTCCTTAATTATTCCCCCAAACACTGCAAAAAGATTTGATCAGTTGATATTGTGACATATTGATGTATTCTAACAACTTTTTCTTTTCATTTTTGAACTTCAGAATCAAGGGCTATAACCAAATACATTTCATATGCATATGCTGACAAGGGAACCCCACTAGTAGTTGAAGATCCAAAGAAGATGGCAATCATTGGAGTGTGGTTGGAAGTTGAAGCCCAGAGATTTGATGCTGCAGGTCAAAAGCTCAACTTTGAGATTTTGGTAAAGCCAATAAAGGGCATGACCGCTGATGAAGCTGTAGTTGAGCAGTTGCAAGGCCAGTTAGCCACAGTTCTTGATGTGTATGAAGCCCGGTTGTCAGGATCTAAGTACTTGGGAGGAGACTACTACTCATTGGTTGATCTGCATCATGTCCCTATTGTCAACAACTTGAGGAAAACAAAGGTTAAGGCTTTGTTCGATGAACGCCCGCACGTCAGCGCTTGGTGTGACGAAATCTTGGCCCGGCCCGCTTGGCAGAAGGTTCTTGCAGGGGTCAAGTTCTGATGTGCTTTAATGGATTGTGATGATATATATCTATCTCCCTTTTGTTGAGTGGGTTTGTTTTATCCTTGTCTTTGTTTCTTTCGAAGTGTTTTGAGTTCATGTATCACAATCATTTTATCAGGCCTGAATGCTTGATGATTACGGGATGATCATGGTGAACTCTTTTTGTTCCACATTCCCAAATAAAAAACAAAAATAATCTTCTTTGTTGGAAAAGTTGATCGTATATTGCTCTGAAAGTTCCATAATCACATCATTGCATTTCTTTTATTTTCTAATAGAAGCATATTCAGTAATTAATGAAGCAACTTTATATGCAAGTTGACATTAAAAAGAGAACAAATTTATATCCAACTTGATCTATCTTTCTCAAAAACAGTCACCTAGAAAATGACAGGCCATTTCATAGTTGTAGATGTTATCTTTAGGGATCATAGTGTCTTGTCCAAATTCAGTTCCAAATGTTGTATTAGTTAGTTCTTCATAAATCTTGCCCTAAAGTTGACCAGGGCAAAGTGATCGGAGGAAAGCAATTTCAGTGGGAAAAATGCTTTTTTATTTTTGTTTTGTTTGGGCGGTTTACAACAATTTTTTTATTTTTTTTTTATTTATTTTTTTTTTTTTTGGGGGGGGGGGGGGGGGGTTGTTGGGTGAAGTGCAGTTTTTTACTTAATACATTCATAATAACATATACATCATAAGTTTGACTTTTCCAATTATTTAAGGAAAAAAAAAACGATACAAGTATATTGCATCCCACCGAATTTTCCAATCTTTCATCATTCGCAGGTACGTGGAAGTTTACCATTACACTGATCCAACTACCCCACCCCACCCCACCCACCATTCTTGGTTTGTTTGACTGGTTCGTTGCCTGTCTTAATTCTTTAAATTTCAGTCCTCATTTACCAGCAAATCTTTCATACTCCTCCACCTTCAACATATGAAAAATGAATAATTTTTTCGTACCAAACAATTTAATATAACTAGGTTGAAAATTTAACAGATAAGCCATCCCTGTCAACTGTTAAATAAGTTGTAAATAATAGGTTTGGTAGGCATAATGCCTTAGAAAATCCCTTTTCAAATCAGGGTGGGACAGCTTAGAGTCGGCACTCAAAACAGAATCGATCTTCTCTGCTTTGATAAATAAACTGTTGATGAAGCTAAAAATTCATGCATGAAACGTACCTGAAATCCGACCAACCAACAAAGAAGCGACAATACGAAATTAAGTTTGCTTTCTAGTTTCCAGCTGCAATCTTTTAGCATGTTGAGGTTCAAACATGCAAATTGTGAACGCTAAGGTTATGTTTCGTCTCTGAAGAAGATATTAAAAAAAATGTTTTTGGAACTTCAAATGATAGTACTCTGTAAATTTTATCTTATTTTATTTTTTATTTTCCTCATCAAAATCTAAGTTCAAAACGTAACATAAATGAACTTTCAATTGCTGGGTGCCATTGAATTGAATTATTGTAGGACTTTGAAATAGTAGGTGAGTAGTTAGAAGCGCTCATGAATGAAAGTGGGAAAGTTAGGTTCATAATAATATCCTATATTCATTTCAACAATTAATTTTTCTGCCATTCTGCCACCCTCCTTACCATTGTGATTTAATATTAAAGGACAAAAATGTTACATTGACAAAAAATTTGTGCCTCGGCTGCTCCATAAAAATAGTAGGGCTTCACTTTAATATATTGCATTAGATAAGGAAAATTAAGTGATGATGGTACTCATGATCAAGAATTTATTCATATATATTTCAAAAAACGATCAATTATATCATCATTCATTACAACAAACTACATATAGAACTAATTAGTATTCATTACATCAAAATAAAATCATAGATTAATTCAATATAATTAATAGCTCTAAATCAAATGTATAATTTAATAGAAAAAAAATCTATTAATTACATAGACAAATACTTGCTCAAACTCAATACGAGATTATTAGGGTGTCTAACCTCAATGAGATCTCATTGACTATCGTGAATTCACATTTTAAGTTTCTTGAATTTTAGTCCCTTGGACAAATTAAGTTAAGTTATGGATTAAATGATTATTAAGCATAAAACATATGGTAATGCAAGTCATGATATCCAAAAGTTGATATGTTTAGCCAAACTGCTTCATTCTGCTAACTCAAATTTTCAAATTCATTAAGCATAAAATTTTATCGTCTGAAAAGTTAAAAATATATTTTTTAGGTTTTCATCAAAACAAGAACATATTTGAATTTTAACTTATACTAACCTATTACAGATGAGGTAAGTGTTTAAATCCTATCCCTTTATTTCATTTCCTTGTAAGGGTTTGAATTTTAAAAAATAAAAAAGGAACATATTTGAATTAATTATATTTTTATGTATGCTATATACATTTATAAATAAAAATATATTTATTTTATAATATTTTTTGTATGAAAATACATTATATATGAGTAGGTTTGAAAATAAAATTAATAATAAATGTATGAAAAATGTGAAATATTAATATATTTAAAAATAAATTTTAAAAAATAAAAATAACTAATATTTGACATCAAAATGAATAAAATAAATATATTTTTAAATTTTAAATAGTAAAAAAAATTTGTGAAAATGAAATTTATATTCGAAGTCCAGTTTTCTTACCCTATGAAACCACCACATCCTATCCCTAACCATCCGCGAAAGACTGTTAGCCACATCTTTTCACACACTTGGGTTTCCACAATTCTAGTGAACTCGTAAAAACCCGATGATTCCACAAATTAAGGATAAGAGGGGAGACAAAGACAGGCCAAGATATCTATGCCTGTTATAAAACCCCATCTTCATATTTGGTGCTGGAACAAGATTTGTTGTCTAAGTTGCTACGTTGCTTTTTGCTCTTCTTGAACACAAACAATCAAAAACTAGCATTCTTGTTTTTTTATAGTGATGGCAATCAAGCTCCATGGGTACCCTCTTTCTCCAGCAGTAAGAAGAGTTGCTGCCTGCTTGGAAGAGAAGGGCCTTCAGTATGAGTTCGTGCTTATTGATTTATCAAGTGGTCAGCAAAAGAAGGAGCCTTTCATTTCACTCAATGTAAATCAGATTTTTCTTTTTTCTTTCTGTTTTTTATTTTTTTTTATTTTTTATTTTGGTGGTTCAAGTTTTATTTTACTGTTTGTTAATTTCTTGACAATTTTTGTTGTGGGTTCTAATGGATGCAGCCATTTGGTCAAGTGCCAGCCCTTGAAGATGGAGACTTGAAGCTCTTCGGTAAACTTCCCTTCTTACCATGGATCTTCTCGATTTGATTAAGGAAAATAATACTAAGAAAACTTTTTTGTGATTGTTTGACATTATTGACAAATTCTAAGCAAAACTAACATAAACTATGGTGAGTTGTAATTTTTTCCATAAATGTATATAACTCACCTCAATATATATATATATATATATATATATAAATATTTTATATTCTTAATATGTAATTATTTATTTATCATGTGAAATACGAATTGTAGAATCAAGGGCAATCACTCAATACCTTGCACGCACCTATGCTGATAAGGGTACCCCACTTGTGCCCAATGACCCCAAAAAAATGGGAATCGTCTCAGTTTGGACAGAAGTTGAATCCCAAGCATTTGATGCTGCTGCAGCAAAACTGTCATTTGAAATTGTCATAAAGCCAATGCTGGGCATGACTACTGATGAAAGTGTTGTGGAACAGCACCAAGGAAAACTAGCCCAGATTCTTGATGTTTACGAATCCCGTTTATCACAGTCAAAATACTTGGGAGGAGAAGCTTTTAGCTTGGCTGATTTGCACCATATCCCAATCATAAACAACTTGTATGCCACCAAGATTAAGGCCCTGTTTGATGCCAAGCCCCATGTCAGCGCATGGTGTGCAGATATCTTGGCCCGGCCCGCATGGCAGAAGGTTTTGGCATCCATGAAGCTCTGATCAGCTCTTTATGTTTATTCATCTACTGTCTTCCATTAATGTTTCTTGAGTTAGTATAAGTATGTAGTATCAGGTTAGGTAACCTGATGGACAACTCTTCTGGTTGTCCATCTCCAATTAAATAAATGATTTCCTGGTGTTGGATAGTTTGATTTTTACTATGTTTTATATCATTGAGTTATTTTCTTGGATTTTCTGTCGGAGAATCAATGGATTTCATCAAGGAAAGCTGAAAAACAAAAGAGAAAAAGCATTGATTCAGTAGTGAAAAGAGGGCATAGAGCTTTGCTAAATGATTTGTTTTTCCACAGACAGTGACAGGAGATAACCCCAGTGGTCGGCATTCAAAATATTATCTACTTTCCTAATTATTAGTTAATTATGCAGTAGTCAGCTCGTGAAGATAATGCTAGGTTATTTCATAAATCCATTTCCTTAAATAGGGATTATAATATTGATGAAAATTGAAATCTGACCTTGACTATTGATTTATTAATTGAACTCATCTTTTAACGAACTTTAAATTAAGAAAGAGCGTTGTGCATTATTTTTTTTTTAGAGTTTTGCAAGTTAGTTAGTAATTGGATACCAAGTTAGCGGATCGTCCGATGTCAAGTTAATAGAGAAGACTGTCCGATACCAAATTAGTATAAATCTCGAGACTGTTTATTTTTTAAAATTCTTCCAATCAAAACCGTCTATACCAAGTTAGTAGAGATATCAAGATTATTTATTCTTTTAGAGTTTTCCAATTAAAATCATTTGATGCCAAGTTAATTGAGATCTGAAAATTGCTTCAAAAATCAAGTGCGAAATAAATAACACATTTTATAAAGTTAATAATGTGTTCATGATCTAATTATAAAGTTAAAATAATCCATCTTTAACTTGGTAATATTTCTAAAAAATTAGTTGGATCATGAGAGGTTTTTAGGTGAGATGTAGTAGATGCACGCCTGGTCATGGTAAAACCATTTTGATAAGCTCATAGGTTTTTAGGGAGTTGTAAATAATCCCAAACTCATAGGCCTTCTGCATCGATCAATGGTCATTTTTCATATAAATTGAAGTACAAGTTATCTTGTTACCATTCACTTCTCCTTTTGTTTTTTTAACAATTTTTATTAAATTAATTTTCAAATATTACCATTTTTACTATTAATCACTTCTCCAAATTTTTTTTAGTTAAAATACTTTTTAAAAGTACAAGACTTTGGAACAACCCTAATCTCACGTAGAATGATTTGTCTTCTTTTGACATGTTCAAAAGTAACGTTCGGCTTTTTTTGCAAGATTTAATTATGGAGAATAGACGACTTTTGCCCATGATATTATATAAAATAAAAACAAGCATCAGAGGTATGATGAGCCCATGACTAAAAGTCTAAAGCTAGGGCCCAGCCCAGAAGCTCATTTTCCCAATTATTGTACATAAATTACGTCATCATAAGAGTCATATGGATGCCCAATATCTAATTTAAATATCTGCTGATCAATAGAAATACAAAGATTGTTCGATAAACTTGAATATAAGTAAAAATGAATAGATATAATCCAATTATTCGACAATTATAGAGTTTCGCTTGTTTTAATTTTTTTTCTGTATGAATAAATTTTATTAATCATTATATTTTTTTTTCTCAAATTTGAATTAATTATCAATCAATCAACAAATCTATCTTTAATCACTATCAACAATTTATTATTAAAATAAATAAATATCTACATATAAATGAATTCAAAGCCTTAATAATTAAACAAGATTTTATTGACTTCACTTACTTTACTTGTCTGAACCAAAAAACAAAAAAACAAAAAGACAGGAAAATCAAATATAGGAAGACTAAAACTCAAACTTGAGATCCCCGCATTTACTTTTTCCACAAGGGCATTACTCCCAAACCCCACCACTTATTTTTTTTCCAATATAATTTGAAAAGGTCCATTCCTTAAGAGTCCCCGTACAAAAATATAGTACTCCCATATCAAAGTGACGTGTGCACACATGTAATGGCCCAATAGAATCTGCTAGAAATTGTAGTTAAAACAGACGTTTGCCACTGTTAAAAGCTATTCTTAAGAAGACAAAACCAAGTTTTCTTGATTCAGCTGTTGCTGCCCAAGTGCCAATACACATAGAAGCTTTTGAATTCTACAAAAATAAAAATAAATAATAAACTTTTTGAAGGCCACAGTCCCAATATATTCAAACAGAACACCACTATAAATACCTGCTCCATATCTCCATTCCATATCATCTATAACAATCAATTTATCATATTCAGTTTCTTTTGATTTATTACCTTTTTCACCATAAATGGCAATCAAGGTCCACGGCAGCCTGTTCTCAACTGCAGCAATGAGAGTTTTTGCTTGCCTCAATGAGAAAGGGCTGGATTTCGAGTTCGTTCCGGTTGACATGAGGGCTGGTGAGCACAAAAAGGAGCCTTTCCTTTCCCTCAATGTAAGCATACATGAACTCTAAATGTTCTTCTCAAAACCTTCAAATGTAGTCATTAATGAATGAACTTTCCTAATCTTTGTTTTGCTTTGCTTTATGCAGCCATTTGGTCAAGTCCCAGGCTTTGAAGATGGAGACCTGAAGCTCTTTGGTAAAACTGCTGTTTTTTTTTTTTTTTGAAATTTGCAATTACATCAGCACTTGCATGGTTTGGGACCATGAACAGTTGGATCACACGAGCTCTCTTCTTCGGGCCATATGTGATCTGATGTTCAAACTTCTTGGATCATGTAAGGAAAAATCTCCATTGAACAATGTCTTTTGACTTTGTAATAACTTGTAATGCAGAATCCAGGGCAATCAATCAATACATTGCACATACTTACACCGACAATGGAACTCCGTTGATATGCCAGGATCTGAAAAAGATGGCAATTGTATCTGTGTGGATGGAGGTGGAGGCTCAGAAGTATGATCCTCCAGCTGGAAAGTTAACCTGGGAACTCGGAATTAAGCCATTACTGGGGATGCCCACAGATGAAGCTGTTGTTGAAAAGCAAGAAGCCGAGCTGGCTAAGGTTCTTGATGTGTATGAAGCTCGATTGGAGCAGTCCAAGTACTTGGGTGGTGACAGCTTCACTCTAGCAGATCTCCATCACCTCCCCACAATGAACTACTTGATGGGAACACGAGTTAAAGCAGCTTTTGATTCACGCCCTCATGTGAGTGCTTGGTCTGCAGATATCTTGGCAAGGCCAGCTTGGCAAAAGGTTATTGCCATGAAAAACAACCAGTGAACTTGAAGACTCTTTATTTTCATAATAGCAGTGTTTTGCTTGCAATTTCCTGTTTCACATCTTAAATCACAAAGCCATGGAAAGAGTCTGTCAACCAGTCATGGAACTTAGCAATAAAATTGTCACCTTTCCAGCTTTCTGAAATAAAATTTTACCTTTTGGGGTTGATTTGCCACGGGAAACTGAGAAGATGTCTGATGTTGAAATTCTACCTTTTGTTCTTGAACTCAGATCAGAATGACTTTGTTTTTTCAGCATATCGCATCATTGCAGTTCTTAGATTTTCTAGTGGAGAATCCAAGTCTTTACTAAAATAAGATAATAGAGCATTAGTTTCTTTTTTTTCCAACAAATATTGACAGAAGAAGTCAATGGGTTCTCCACATCAAAAGTTCTATCTACTTACCTAATTATAAATATGACACAGCCAACTTGTAAGAAATCATTTCTACAATGTTTCAACGCTATCTGGCTATAAGGAATTTTTGTAGTGGCTCCTAATTATGCAGAATCTGTTCTCTAAGTTTAAAGAAATCATTTCCTTCTGTTTTCAGTTTTGTAAATGAATCAACTCTCCACCATTATTTATTTTATAATTGGGAAACTCGAAAAACCAACTTCTACGCACCTCCTTGATTAAAAAACAAAAAAAAAAAAAAACCCTCAGAATAATTTTTTCGCTTAAAAAAATTTAAAGGGAATAAAACGAATATGTGACTCACCAAAAGCAACTAACCGCGGAAAAAAAATTCAATTTTTTTTAAAAAAAGGTACTAACAAAAAGCTCTTTTTTTTTTGTCTGCCATGAAATATTGAAGAATCATTATGATCTCTTAACCATAGTTATTTTGTCTAACTAAGATATCACATTGATGGAATGAAATGCAAGAAAAGAAAATAAATTAGATGTCTGGGAAGAATAAAACAAACATGACATTAGCAATATTAGTTTTCAATGAGGGCCATGATCATATTGCACCATGCTGCTCGAATACAATTTCCTGCCCCCTTCCTCCCCAATTCAAAACGGGTAAAAATTGTTATCCTAATAGTGATTATAATCTTTGTGAAGGTTACTTGCGACACTTGTGGGAAATTCCCATATGAAAATATATGGTATTCCTCTTATGAGTGACTTGTGCAAACTTGTCATAGTATAACGTAATATCCTGGAAATTCTTGTTTCATGTTAATATATGGTTACCTTATCCTAAGTATACCTAAGAAGACAACAATAGAAAATTTTTGTTAATTCAAATGTTGTCTACCAATACTGTCCAGAAACTTTTTCATAAGACAAATAATATAAGAAGAAGACTTCAGAGACTTTTCTGATTGCTTAGTCAACCAGAAATGATACAGTGGAAGAATGGTTTGGGTCTTCCAATATCAATCAATAGGTTGATTGCACAGTAACAAATATAGTCAATAACAAAATATTAGAAAGCACGTAGTATCAGTTTGGTAATCTGATGGACAACTCTTCTGGTTGTCCATCTCCAGTTAAATAAATAATTTCCTGGTGTTGGATAGTTTGATTTTTAATATGTTTTATATCATTGTGTTATTTTCTAGGATTTTCTGTCGGAGAATCAATGGATTTCATCAAGGAAAGCTTTAGAAAAAAAAAAAAAAAAAAAAAAGCATTGAATGAGTAGTGAAAACAGGGGAGAGTGCTTTGCTAAATGATTTGTTTTTCCACAGACAGTGACAGGAGATAACCCCAGTGGTCGGCATTCGAAATATTATGCAGTAGTCAGCTCGTGAAGATAATGCTAGGTTATTTCATAAATCCATTTCCTTCAATAGGGATTATAATATTGGTGAGAATTGAAATTAGACTTTGACTATTGATTTATTAATTCCACTTATCTTTTAACGAACTTTAAATTAAGAGAGAGCCGTTAGGTTTTTTTTAGAGTTTTTTAAATTAATAGATTGTTGGATGTCAAGTTAGTGGATACTTCAATATCAAGTTAGTAGAGTGGAGTGTCTCATACCATATTAGTAGATATCTTGAAACTGTTTATTTTTTTAAAGTCTTTAAATATAAAATTATTCGATACCAAGTTACCAAGTTAGAGTCTTTCAATTTAAATCGTCTGATGTCAAATTAGTTGAGATCTAAAATCTGCTTCAAAAATCAAGTAGAAAATAAATAACACATTTTATTAAATTAATAATGTGTTCATGATCTAATTATAAAATTAAAATAACCCATCTTTAACTTGGTAATATTTCTAAACAATTAGTTGGACCATGAGCGAGTGAAATATGAATGCAATATATATATATATATGATGTAATATCTATAAGACCTGCACGTAAAACCATTTGATAAGCTTGTATTGTTAGAATCTTGTAAATAATCCTAACTCGTAGGCCTTCTGCACCGACCTATGGTCATTTTAGTCATTTTTCATATAAATTGAATGTTACCAAATATTCACTTCCTTTTTTTTTTTGGTTACAATTTCTCTTAAATTAATTTTACAACATTACCATTTTCACTATTAACTACTTCTCCCAAAAAAAAAAAAATTAAAATACTTTTTAAAAGCACAAACCTTTGGAACAAACCCTAATCTTAGGTAGAATGATTTGTCTTCTTTTGACTTGTTCAAATTTAACGTTTGTTTTTTTTGCAAGATTTAGGGCCCCGAGAAGCTCAGTTTCCCAATTACTGTAGATGAATTACGTCATCATAAAAGTCATATGGATGTCGAATATCTAATTTAAATAACTGCTGATCAATAGAAATAGAGAGATTGTTCGATAAACTGAATTTAAATAAAAATGAATACATATATTCCAATTATTCGACAATTATAGAGTTTCGCTTGCTTTAATTTTTTGTCTGTATGAATAAATTTTATTGAACATTATATAATTTTTTTTAAAATTTTGAATTATTTATCAATCAACAAATCTACATTTAACAACTATCAATAATTTATTATTAAAATAAATAAATACCTACATATAAATAAAATTAAAAAGCCTTAATAATTAAACAGTATTATAAAATAAAAAAAATTATATATTGTGAAGTGAATAATATAGAAAGTAAAAAATGAAGAATAGAAAGAATAAAAAAAATATTTTCTTTCTTTTGTATTCATTTGTATATTACATTACAAATTTATCTCTATTTATAACATAAAAGATGAATAAATACATCAAATAATAATATAGTAAATTAAAAAATAAGTTGAATATCCATATTTGATTCGACATTTACTTACTATTAATTATATATTTTTCTACTTGATTAGATATATATTCATAATAATCTCATTTGGATGTCCATACATAGAATATTTTACATTAAAATCTTATTAAGAAAAAATCCTATAGAAAAAAATTTTAGTGAAGAAAAAATAGTCATTATGGTGCAAATATTCATTATATTCTGTCTCATTAAAAATCTTCACAGGAAAATCCAATAGAATAAAATTTAAACCAAGGAAAAAAGAGTACAATGTGTATTTACTCCCCTTAAGAAATTATGTTTTATTTTTAACAAAAAACTTCGAGGTGGTGTATACCAATTTTATGAACTAATTTTTCAAAGGTTGTTGGTAATGCCTGAAAAAGAACTTTAGTAAAATGTTCTTAGTTCTCATATAGTATTGTTGAATTTTCTTTACTAAATGAAACATCGTAAGTTTCTCGAATATGTTGAACGAGAAATTTCAATCAAACGCATTCTCGATTTCATGTATTACCAAGATTTCAATATGATTCGAAAAAGTGATTGTAAGGGTTTACTTTGTAGAGCGCAAAGAAATATCAGTACCACCATATGTAAACAAATAACATGTTATGATCATATTTTGTGTGGATCAGACAAATATCTAACATCAACAAATCTAATTAATTTGGATTTTGAATAATTTGAATAAAACAAACTCATATCTATTATTCCCCTTATATATCGAATGATCTGTTTAACATTATTTTAGTGTCTTCAAGTTGGATAAGAACTATATCTTACTAGTAAATTAACATAAAATGTTATGTTAGGTCTTGTACAATTTGTAAGATATGTTGGTGTACTAATAACACTAAAATATGGTCTTCAAAATCAAGAATTTCTTCATCATCATTTTAAGAACGAAAATAATATTTTTTCACATCAAGGGATTGGACAACTATGAGATAACTCATTGAATGAAATTTATGCATATTAAAACATTTTAATATCTTTTCAATATAACTTGATTGATGAACAAAAATCCTTCGAATTAAATAATTGATATGCAAGCGAGATTTTTTCCCCTAAATCGTTCATTTCAAATTCATCTTTAAGAAATGTTACAATCTCTATAATATCATCAAGAGTTTCAATGATATTTAAATCATCAATATAAACAACAACGATAACAAATCTAAATTTTAATTTCTTAATAAAAACACATATACAAATATGATTGCTCATATATTCTTTTCTTAAAATTGATAGGGATCTAAAGACTATTTCAAAAAATCAAGTATGTAATATAGAATATATTTTATAAAGTTAAAATAACGCATTTTTAACTTGGTAATATTTTTAGTTGGACAATGATAGGTTTTTAGGTGAGATGTGGATACACGCCCAGTCATGGTAAAACCATTTTGATAAACTTGTATTGTGAGAATCACCTCACAAAAAGGCGTTTTTGACCCTTGGGAGTTGTAAATAATCCCAAACTCATAGGACTTCTGGATCGACCAATGGCCATTTTAGTCATTTTTCATATAAATTAAAGCACAAGTTATATTGTTATTAAATATTCACTTCTCCTTTTTTTGAAAAAAAAAAATTAATTTTCAAACGTTGTCTATTTTTACTATTAATCACTTCTCCAAAAAAATTAATAAAATACTTTTTACAAGTACAAGCATTTGGAACAACCCTTATTTTTTATGTTGGAAACTTTAAGTAGAATGATTTGTCTTCTTTTGACATGTTCACATTTAACGCTTGTTTTTGCAAGATTTACAGATGGAGAATAGACGACTTTTGCCAATGATATTATAAAAAATAAAAACAAGCATCATAAATTCATAGGTATGAGCCTATCACTTCAAAAGCAAGGAGCCCACGAGTTCATTTTCCCAATTATTGTAGATAAATTACATTATCATAAGATCAATAGAACTACAAGATTGTGTTTATAAACTTTGTTAAGTAAAATTAAATAGATAATTAAAGACCAAAAAATCTGAAGCTGTTGTATCCAATTATTAGATAATTACAGAGTTTTGCTTGCTTTAGTTTTATTTTATTAAGTGAATTAATTATTTACATCATTACATCAAAAAAAAAATATCTATGATTAATAATTCGTTAGCAATCAACAGTCTACTTTTAATAACTATTAAAAGTTTGTTATAAATATCTATGTATAAGGAATTCAAATTCAAAATCTTGACCGTATCAAGCTTTAAAATAAACCTTATTAATTAAACAAGATCTTATTGACTTCACAAGGACAAATCAAATCTAGGAAGACTAAAATTCAAACTTGTTGAGATCCGCATTTCGATTTCCAGACATTACAAATCAACCCACATGAAGTGACCATCACGATGAATTCCCAAAGAACATGCATAGAAAAATCTTTCATCCTCGCCATGCGGATGATCATAGTGCTAGTACCATATGAACAATCAAGGTGTTCCGAAACAACCATCCTGCTACTAATGGACCAATAAAGATTGTACACATATATGAAAATATAATACAATGCATGCATGCAAAGTTCTGCAATAATTCACATCGTATGCGGGAAAAAATAAGTCACAAAGCAGTAGAAATACAATGTGCGCAACTGCAATATTACAAGTTATAAATTCATCAAGTGCTACAGTTCAATATTAGAGAACAAATTATAAATTCATCAACACGTAACCCACCTTACTGCCTATTCTTTTCCCACAACGCATTATCAATACCATCTCTAAAAGAAGTTTGTGCCTGGACCTCAATCTGACTTGGATGTCCTAGATGATAGAATGCTTCATAATTGGTTTCAATTTTTTCAGGCGCCATGTTGAAAAATGTATCATCCCAACTATATTTACGTATGAAGTTGTGCAGCACGCAATAAGCAATGACCAATTGCACCTGTCTATGAACCTTATAAATCGGCATGCCCCAAGATAATATGGAAAATCGCTTTTTCAAGATCCCAAAACAACGCTCAATTGCGTTTCTCAATCGAGAATGATAGTAATTAAACAACTCTTTAGGGCCTGTAGGGACTCTAAATCCAACATCAACCAGATAATACTTTCCTATAATGATCAGTCATGTTTAATTACCAATTATTGTAGTCTTTTAGATAATATGATGCTATAATAGTTTCAACATGAATGTAACCTGCCAGTGGAAAATGAAAAGTGGGATCAGAAGAACTTGCATAGAAGAGGACACGATCATCGTTTGCGCTACCCTCTCATCCAACGTACACATAAGTGAACATTAGATCAAAATCACATAGTGCAAGGATATTCTGTGAGACATGGGCTTTTCTTGATTTGAAAGCATTTTGATGGTGCGCAGGTACCCATGCCGGAATTAAAGTTCCATCAATGACGCCGACAGCACCCTATGGTTAAGACAACCATTATCTTACCATATATTGTATGAAACAAAACTATACAAAAATAGTCCACTAATTTGATTCAAAAACTTACCAAGTAAGGATAGAAATCAGAATTTTCTAAAATTTGTGGAGGCACCTCGATAAAATTTGGAGCACAAATCAATTCATGTGCCAAGTGGTTTAACGCCTTTGCAACTCATCTAACATGGCGGTGACCGTTCAATGTTATCTCTTTGATGATAGTGCATGTCTACTCTTCGCATAAAAAGTGCAACCTCCTCTATAGCTGATATTCTTGAGTATTGTGATTGAGTAAGGAAGTCTCTAGTTGTTGTCAGTAGATCAACTAATGCCATGAACATAAGCTTACTTGTTCGGAATATTCTATGGGATTAAAAAAAAAAATCCTCAGAATAATTTTTCAATTAAAAAAATTAAGAGAATAAAACGAATATGTGACTCACCAAAAGCAACTAACCTCAGATTTTTTTTTTCAATTTTGGAAGAAGGTACTAACAAAAAGCTCTTTTTAGTCTGTCATGAAAATTTGAAGATCATTATGATCTCTTAACCAAAGTTATTTTGTCTAACTAAGATATCACATTGATGGAATGAAATGCAGGGAAAGAAATAAATTAGATGTATTATCAGCAGAAATCTCTAGGTGATCTGGGAAGAATAAAACAAACACGGTACTAGCAATATTAGTTTGCAATAAGGGCCATGATCATATTGCACCATGCTTCTCGAATACAATTTCCTGCCCCCTTCCTCCCCAATTCAAAACGGGAAAAAAAAGTGTTATCCTAATGGTGATTATAATCTTTGTGAAGGTTACTTGCTGACACTTGTCGGAAATTCCCATATGAAAATATAGTATTCCTCTTATGAGTGACATGTGCACACTTGTCATAGTATAACATAATATCCTGGAAATTCTTGTTTCATGTTAATATATGGTTACCAATCCTAAGTATACCTAAGAAGACTACAATAGAAAAGGTAGAAATTTTGTTAATTCAAATGTTGTCCACCAATAGTGTCCAGAAATTTTTTCATAAGACAAATAATATAAAAAAAAAAAAAACTTCATAGACTTATCTGATTGCTTGGTCACCCATTGAACCAGAAATGATACAGTGGAAGAATCGTTTGGGCCTTCCAATATCAATCTATAGGTTGATTGTTTCACTCACAAATAATATAAATAAGAAGACTTAAGAGAGTTTTCTGATTGCAGAGTAACTAATATAGTAAATAAGAAAATGTTAGAAAAAGGGGAAGGTCAGGAGTTTCATGCAATAAATACCTTCGCAGACTCTCCCTTCTGAATCATCAAGTTCATAAACATCTTCTCCTTTGATTGTTTACCTATTCTCGATAATGGCAATAAAGGTTCACGGTAACGTGATCACAACTGCAACAATGAGAGTGCTTGCTTGCCTCAATGAGAAAGGGCTTGATTGCGAGATTGTTCCTATTGATTTGAAGGCTGGTGAGCACAAAAAAGAGCCATTCCTTAACCTCAATGTAAGGATTGCTTGAAATTTAAGGACCATTTTTCGAAAAATCTAATGAAGTCGCTAGGAAAAACTTTTCAAATGTTGTTTTCCTCTTAATCATGACATCTTTGCATTGATTGTTGCAGCCATTTGGTCTAGTGCCAGCCTTTGAAGATGGAGAGCTGAAGCTCTTTGGTAACCATCATTCACATGTTTGAAATATATCATCACCATTGATCATATATTTGACTTCATGACAACCCTTGTTGCAGAATCAAGGGCCATTAATCACCATATTGCATATAATTATGCCGGCAAAGGAACCCCACTGATATGTCAGGATCTGAAGAAGATGGCAATAGTATCCGTGTGGATGGAGGTAGAGGCTCAGAAATTTGATCCTCCAGCTATAAAGTTAACCTGGGAGCTCGTCATAAATCCTGCATCAGGGATCACCACTGATGATGATGCTGTTGAAGAGTGTGTAGGCCAGCTGGCTAAAGTTCTTGATCTGTATGAAGATCGGTTGGCACAGTCTAAGTTCTTGGGTGGAGACATCTTCACTCTAGCAGATCTCCATCATCTCCCTACAATATACTACTTGATGGGCACAAAAATCAAAACAGTTTTCACTTCACGCCCTCATGTGAGTGCTTGGTGCGCTGATATCTTGGCAAGGCCAGCTTGGCAAAAGACCATTGAGATAAAGAGCTATAAATGAGCTTAAAGGTCTTCTTCTTCATATAGCAGCTTCCTATCTTATTATCTCTATTGCAACTTCCTGTTTCACTTTTTCAATCAGATCGCAATAAAAGAGTTTGTGTGCCATTAGTTGGATCAGTTAATAGTGTGATGGTCAGTGAGCCACATATTGGAAATAAAACTACACTTTGTTCACCAGTTGGTGTTACATGGTTTATAATCACCAAAGTTATCTTAGACTCCTAAATTTCCAAAATGAAGCAACAGTGAATAAAGAGCATTAAAGAAATGGCTAGAGCAAGAGAGAGGTGATGATTGTGAAGGTGACTTGAGCACTTATGTAATATTCCCATTCAAAGTACAACGTTCCTCTCAAAATTGGCATGTGAACACATGGAAGCCAATTTAATATCCTGGAAATTGTTGGTTCATGTTAACAGATGGTTACCACAGTCAAGCATACTTCAGAAGACTGTAACACAAAAGAAGGTACAATTCTGTACATTCAAATGTTGGCTGCCATTAACAATGAGAAATTTTTGAATTCTTTTGGTTAATTTCACTGGTAGGACTTCAGACACTCTTGACTTACTCAGGGATAGCATATTCAAACAGAAAATTAAAGAAAATGAAGAATGCAAGTAGCTCCATACTATAAGTACCTGACTAGAGAAAGAAAACACAGATGCCCATGATAAAGATGTTGTTTCTTTGTCCAAAAAAGAGTTCAAGCAAACATTTCAGGCTACTAATTCGAGGGGACGTTCCAAATTTTTAAGTTCAACTGTGCTGCTACCCATATCCTTCTTAAGTCCTCTGTCTTTCATCAATTTTCTAACTTTCTCCACATCACTCCATCTTCCCTTTTCTGCATATAGATTAGACAACATAACATAATAAGCACAATTCTGCGGTTCCAACTCCACAAGTTTCCAAGCAGCAACTTCACTCAATTCTGAGTTTGCTTGAGCTCTACAGCCAGCAAGCAGTGCTCCCCAAATACTCACAGTAGGGTCAAATGGCATCTCTCTGATCACCCTACAGGCCTCATCTGAACACTTAGAACGCACTAAAAGGTCGACCATACAGGCATAGTGCTTCACAGTAGGTGAAAATCCATATTTTCCATTGATCAATGAAGAAAATATCCGCCGCCCCATATGCACAAAACCTGAATGCACGCATGCGCAGAGCACTGCAATCAAAGTCACCTCATCAGGTTGAATCCCTTCGTCTTCCATCCTCAAAAACCACTTAATAGCCTCCTTTCCACTCTTAGATAGAGCTAGCCCTTTAACAATCGCATTCCACGTGAATACATTCTTCTCACTCATTTCCTCAAAAACACGCAACCCCTCCTCAATCCGCCCACATTTCCCATACATATCAATCAAGGAAGTACCCAAAATCACATCCAACTCCCACCCACTCCTTTTTACATGATCGTGGATCCACACACCCATATCCAACGCTCCCAAACCTGCACAGGCAGCCAAAGCATTCACCGCAGTCACTTGATTAGGCATCACTCCTTCGCTTCTCATCCTCTCAAATGCAATCAACGCATCATCAAAACTCCCAGCCTCCTTAAACCCCGAGATCACAACGGTCCATGACACCACATCTCTCAAAGGCATTTCATCAAACAACTTCCCACACAAAGCCATATTCCCAGTCGCTGCGTACAAATTCAACAAAGAATTCCCAACATAAACATCATTCCGAAAACCCAATTTAATTATCTGGGCATGCACCGATATCCCCTCTTTAATCAACTTCAAGTCCGCCAAAGCTTTCAGCACAAAAGGAAAACTGTAATGATTGACGGGAATAACATTCCTATGCATGTGGGAGTATATTATTGGAGATTTCTGAGGTGTGCTGGAATGAGAAAAGGCTTTGAGAAGAGTGTTGCAAACGAAAGTGTGGGGTGTTGTGAGGTTGTTTATGTAGAGCGGGAAGGCGGAGGAGCTGAGGAGGTTTAAGGAGCGGCAGGCAGTGATAAAGCGGTAGGCGATGGTGGTGTTAGAGCGGAGGTTCTGGAGGAGTAGTTGGGCTAAAATTTGGTGGACGTGGGATCGAGTTTTGCAAGAAGTGGTTAAGAGGTGGAGGATTCTTGCAGCTGTGGTGTTCAGATTCTTTGGAGTGCTCATTCGTAGATTATGGGGTTTGTTTAGTGTTCGAGCAAATGTATCAAGAGTTAAAAGGGAAAAAGAAGAAAGAGGAAAATGGTGAGGACGATGATATTAAAAATGCGCATCCGGGGAATCGAACCCCGGTCAGTACCGTGGGAGGGTACTATGATACCACTACACCAGATGCGCTTTTGACAACTAGCTCCTTTTCAAGTTTTAAATCATTTAGTATTCATTGAAAATGACCAGGATCTTGATTCTAATAAAATTTAAAATTTCTCGGAATCAAACCTATTGACACGTCCTCACATCAACGGACGGATTATTAATAACTATTTATTGAATAAGAGTTATAAGAAAAATAGGAAATCAGAATCAGCTGGGCCACTTATGTTGGACCAGTTCAGTTAGTCCAACACTGTCGAGCCCGACAAGTCCAGAAGCTTAATTGGCGTTTTTCATTACAGCACACTATATGGATGAAACAAAATTCGGCCCAATTAAGCACTCTCCTAATATTTCCCTCCTTATAATTGGGCTTTTTCCTTGTAGCAAACTATAGTTCCCTCCTTGAAGCCCAATTTGTTTCTTCCTTTCAGCCAAACGCTTCGGTTATTTCGAGGGGACAGCGATTTTCTCTGGTGAGAAAACCTGTACAGGTGAAAGCCAAGTTCTCCTCGTCATTCCCCGGTGAACTCAACCGGAATTCAATTTTCCGGCGATATCAGTCCAAATGAGGGTAGTTGGATTGACCGGAGGCATAGGCTCGGGCAAGAGCACAGTTTCCAACCTCTTTAAAGCTAACGGTATTCCCGTCGTTGATGCTGACGTCGTTGCTCGCGTATGCCCTATCTCTTTCCACTTTTTAGATTGTTAATTTTAACCGATTATGATATCCATAGTTTTCTTTGTGTTGTTTTACATAGTTATGTGTTTTTGTGGAGTCGTAGAATGTTCTGAAGAAAGGCACGGGTGGATGGAGAAAAGTGGTGGCTGCATTTGGGGACGAGATTTTGCTGGCTAGTGGAGAAGTCGATCGACCGAAGTTGGGGCAAATCGTATTTAATGATCCTGATAAGCGTCAGCTTCTTAATAGGTACTACCCCTACTTCTACACAAGACATATACGTTGTTTATTCGAGTAATAAAGTTTGGATTGTGATTGTGCTTTTGGTGAATTTTTCTGTGTAGATAGAATTATTGGCAAAATATCTTCTTATTTCCTAAAATTCAGTACTGAAGTTACTCATCCTATTTTTTTCTTGAGAGTTAAAACAGATCACAATTTTACTACTTGACTGCTATAAATGCGACAATAGTTGTTGTGGGAAATGATGTAGAAAGTAGAAGACACATTGCATCTATTTTGCTGTCTAGTTCCTATACAAAGTCAAGTGGGGTATGGGACTATGGATTTTGATTGTAGAACATCTTCTGGTCCGGGTTCTCTTAGGACGTTGTTAGGAAGTTTTTTGCGTTGGTAGAATAGACGCTGGGTTCGAAATGGTCTTTGTGGTGGCTCTGCCTTGTAAACCTATCCTCTCATATTGACTTCAAAATAAAGCCTTAATATGGAGAAATATGTTTTCCATGTGTGGCGCCATGTAAAGCTACCCTCTCATATTGACTGTAAATACATGTTGAGGGCCTTGAGGCCTTAAATGTTTAGTTAATCTGTTTTCAATTTGTAAAGTGATTCGAAATTCAAAGACATGTCTTCTTCACACTGGTTACTTTAGGGGTAAAGATTAACCAAAACTGTGCTATGCTGACTTTTATTGCTTGGTTTTGAGTGAAGCGCACTGTGCATGTAAAAATATAATACAACTTAAATGTATTGAGTATCATTTTAGCATTTATGTTGTTTTATGTTCTAGAATTGGCACTAGACTATGATATCAAACAAACTGTATAACAAACAGCTTCTGTCGTCCCTGTACAGCTTATGTGGAGTTTTGGTAACTTGAATGCTTGATAAAGACACCCCTGTGAACCTTTTTTAGTTCAAAAGAACTTCTGCAAGCTTGGTAGATAAATTATCTTAAGGCTCGTGTTTTTATTCTTCCCCTGGGCCAGCAGTAAGAGTCTCTATTGCTGATTTATATAAAACAAGTATAGTTTTTGAACTTTTGCGAGCTTGATAGATAAATTATCTTAAGGCTCGTGTTTTTATTCTTCCCCAGGGCCAGCAGTAAGAGTCTCTATTGCTAATTATTTAAAACAAGTATAGAAATGAAGTTTAGCACACTCTTCTGTTTTGTGAACTTTTTTATTTATGGGTTTATTAAGAACAATTTTTTGGTATTGGTTGTATCAGAATGTATTGAAATATTCATGATGTTTTGAGTTTCATAATTTTTTTTTAATTTTTTTTTCAGGTTACTGGCCCCTTATATTTCATCTGGGATTTTCCTGGAAGTGTTCAAGCTATGGATGAAGGGTTGTAAAATTATTGTTCTTGATGTACCTCTGTTGTTTGAGGCCAAGATGGACAAGTGGACGAAGCCCATTATTGTGGTATGGGCTGACCCTGAGACTCAGCTTCAGCGACTTACAGCAAGAGATGGAACAACAGTCGAAGAGGCCAAGAGTAGGATCAATGCTCAGATGCCTCTGGATTTGAAAAGGACCAAAGCAGATATTGTGATTGATAACTCAGGATCTCTAGAATATCTGAATGAACACTTCAGAGAGGTATTAGTCCACGTCAGAAAGCCTTTGACGTGGACTGAGTTTGGCCTTTCTAGAGATGGAGCTCTCATGGCTTTTGTTTCTATTCTTTTTGGTGTTATCATATGCCGGAAAGCTTTGTAATTGACATGGTCTTGGCCCTGGTGATAAATTTTATAAGCTTTTGAAGGGTAAATTTGGCTTTCAGATACATTCTTATTTGCGAATGATTTGGTCATGGATAGCATTATAGGAACTGTACAAATGTTAAATGTGTGTTAAGTGATTGAAGTAATGGATAATGAGCTTACATATGGTGAAAATTTGGACCTGTAAGTCACAGTACGTAATTTTAATTATTTGTCAGTATGAATGATCTGATAGAATTTGTTGAGTAGTTGCAAAGGATCTTTCTGGATATTGGAGATGGCTCATTTTCTATTATTCAATGGGGAAACTAAATTTCACACAGGTGGTCTGCAATAGGCCTCTCAAACCACCAGCAACGTTTCTTTTGTATTCCTTTGAGATGACCACATGTGCTGTGTGACAGAAGTTGGGATTGGAGTCTGCAATTCCGTCATTACAACCGTCTGTCGTTTTGGGTAAAAGGTTTTTGGTTCCCTCGTGTCTTAGTCATACCAGATGAAGACCACTAGAAAGGACATCTTGATCAATCGATAAGTTTGGTGGGAAAGCTATGCAGCTGTGCAAGCCACCAGACTAGCTTGGATGCTCAATAGAGCGCTGCTTTTTGCTGGATGAAGTAAATATAATTTCGAACTAACTTATGCTATGAGTAATGGCCCTGCATGATGCGGTTGATTGTAGGTTTTGGGTTTACATCTCAATTGTGTTGCATTTTGTGCATAAAAGCAGATGTTTCAGTAACTAGGACGAAAATATTCAAAGCCTTCTGGAGCATATTATCCCAGCAATATCGTTATTTTTTTAAGTCAGCAAAATCTTACAACAGTTTAACATTATTAACCTTCAATAGAGCCAAAGTTGACCTGGACCTGGATGATATAGCATAGAGCATTCATATCAAAATCTTTAAATACGGCCTTGAGAGATCGTTTTGAAGATGAATTCAATTTTTCAATTCATGGATGCAGATAAGCATTTCAATTATGGACGCACATTAAGAATCCCTTGCAATTATTAAAAGGGTTTTTAATCTTTCCTTGGAATAAAACAGACATGGCTGTCTTTTAATTAGGTATGTGCTATTATGTTACCTTAACTGCTATGCTAATTACAGACGACCATAGTTTTTCTTTCCTATTCTGTCGGATACCAGATAACACATTAGAGCTAAGGCTTTGGTTTTAGTTGTTGCAAGAGATTGTTATACCAAGATTTTTATTCCGTGTCAATCATTGAGAGCTTTTTGAAGGCACGCACTGCGTGTGAAATATATAGAAATCTACTCCTGCATTTGACTCTTTTTATTTGTTGAAGTTTTCTTCTCTTTGAAGTATTAACATTTAACATTTATTTCTCAATGCTACTCAGTTATAACTTGATGAGGAAGACGATCTTCGTGTTTAATGTAGAATTTTTACTTGTATCCTGGGAGATGTATGTTGTCTGCTTGAGCATGGTAACATAATAATTATGAGACTCAAACCTGGAGGCTCAAGGTTTGAGTCTGTTTGTGTTTCAATTTATTTGAGTCGTATATTGTTCTAATAGCTATAGTTTTAGCAGTAATTAAAAGTATAAATGTTACTAAGGATAATTTTTGTCTTTGCATGAACAATTCTGGAAATTTGATTTTTAGAGTCATTGTAACTGTACGTAGAGATAATGAGAATGGAAGCTCTATTTCCAGTCACGATAAGCATGAACAATTGAGTGCTAAATGTTGTCAGACCTCATTCTGAGCTTCAAAGTTATCTCATTCAAATAGATTGGTGAAACTTATGTGGTTCTGATGGAGGCTTCATCAGAGGACTTGTTAAATATTCTAAAATTTTAAGGAAAGGTGACCCTTTTTAGTATTTTGTCTGGCTTGATATTGATCTTTAATACCAAAAAGAAATTGTTTTTCCAGGTATATTTGTCTCTTTCAGCATTCTAGTCTCTGATTTTTAAATACTTTGCACCAGTAAAAGCATTCCATTTATTTATGGCTTATCTCTCTCTTCCCCTGCTTTGCTTCAACTTTTTGAGATTATCCCTCTCTTTAGCTTTTGAGATACCCACTTGCACGGTATACTTTGTCTTAATTGCTTTTTTTCTAATTTTTTATTTAATCCAAATACATCTGCCCTTCAAAATATTGCACTTGCACTGTGTGTGTGTGTGTGCGCGCGCTTTGAACTCACTAGCAACTAAAAGTAGTGACTGTTCAGATTTTGATCATTTTCCTTTATCAAAAGCAAAGCTGTGAAAAAGGGCTCCCACCGCTGTTATTATGCGTTTCATATTTTGTCCCATAATGGAGAATTGGATCAATAGTAATTACTGCAGTGTGAGTGACTATAATTTATTTTTTATTTCATATCATACGTAAACGTTGTCAAAATATTATTTACTTATGATGAATTACACACTTGACGTGTGTCGCAATGAGGATTCAAAAGTTGGGCACTGGTCATATTGTGTCAAGTCCATAGTGACCCTTCACTTGTGCTTCTGATGTGGCTACCACAGTCAAGGGGTGAATCAGTCTTTTCCTCTCTTTGCCCCTTTATTTCTTGATACTAAAATGTCCATTTTATCACTCTCCTTCATTGAAGCAAGCACTACGCCAAGAGGGCTCTCCTTTTTTGCTCTTTCCTTTCACTCACTCTCATAAACCAGCCCTCTTTCCCCCCTCAAACACACACTGGATGGAAAAATCACCGGCTGGTGGTGACAGCTCCGAACCCCTCAAGTACAAGGTAATTGTCCAATCTTTTTACCCATTTGATAATCATTTCGCCAGTTATTACCTCGCAAATCCCTAAGTTCGTGTTTATATACTTCTATGCAGACATGGGCCTTGAGAGTGTCTATCCACTGTGGAGGCTGCAAGAAGAAAGTAAAGAAAGTCCTCCAAAGTATTGAAGGTAACATAATAACTCTGTGTGTGTGTGTGTGCGCGCGCGCACAAGTATGCATGCAGTGTTTCTTAAAAACCCTGTGTGGTGAATTTTTGTCCTTGTTGCCTTTTTCTTTATGCTTCGGGGTTATCTTTTATTTGAGTTTCTAAATATGTATATCCATCAGGAGTATATAAGATAGAGATAGACTCCAAACAACACAAAGTCATAGTTGCGGGAAATGTGGATGCTGAAACATTGACCAAGAAGCTGGTGAAGTCGGGGAAACATGCCGAGCTTTGGACAGAAAATTCCGAGTCAAATAAAAAGCAGAAACAAAAGGGCTCAAAAGATGATGGCAGTGCTAACGATGTCGATGAGAAGAAAACTGAGCAAGTTGAGAATCCAATTACAGATAATGGCAACGGAAAGGAAAACCAAAAGGGACAGCCTGAGAAAGAAGGCGGCGACACTTCCGGCAATGATAATACGGAGGAAAAGGGTGGTGCACCGGCAGTTTCTGCTCAGAGTGGTGGTGGTGGAGGGGCCAATGGAGGTAAAAAGAAGAAAAAGAAAAAGAAAAAGGGAAACGCAGGTTCAACAAATGCTGGTGGTGGCGGTGCACCTGCAGCTGCAAGCACCGGATCTCCTCCACCCACCGGAGTCACTGGCCCACCTGCTGATCAAATGAATCGGAACCCTCCACGTCAGCACAACATCTCTTATCCACAGTGTTACTACCCTGCTCCAGAATATGGGATGAGTTACGATACTGCACCACCTACTGCAAGTATGACTACTTCCTATTATGCCTTGCCCATGCATGATTATACACACTCGCGCCCACATTATTACCCGCCACCTCCACCATCCGATCCAATCTTTGATATTAACCATTATGATGATTATCATGCTGATGATCAAAGTGGTTGCTCAATCATGTGACACAATCTTTACTACCTCAAAATGTGCTTTGGACAGGGGGTTAATTTGGGTGTATGTAAGAGATTATGGTAACATAGTGTAATAATCAGTTGTTTTTCTATGTTCTTTTTTTAACCTTTTGGTATCTGTCTATTTCATAATCTAGTAATTGAGGGTGGTAGCTTTTGAGTGTCTAAAACTATTTTATTTATGTGTAACATGGAGTTGGTGTTCGAAAGTTGTAGTATTCAATATCGAACAGTTTCTTAATGTTGTTGATCAGTCAATTTGACTAAATTTTAAAGTATATGGTGAACAACTCAATGAAATAGTTACTATACTTAGATTGTATTAAATTACACGTAGAAATTCAATAATGTAAAAACTCTCGAGCTCATAGAATAGCAAAACGAGCACTTATTTTGGAACATAGGGAACAATGTTCTACATTTATTGTTGTATGTTTTGTGCACATAGAAGAATTAGTTTCATTTTGCTTATTGTCTTGGATTTCATTAAATGTGCCCACAAATAATTGAGCTAGTTATGCACATATGTTTGTATGACCTAAAAACCTCCTCCTCCTCTTCTCTCTCTTGTGTGTAAAGGAGATTTTTTTGTTTATAAAGCTCAATCAGCTGACAAAGTAAATGACAAAAGATGGAAATGATTTTTCCTTTTGGGAAAGAGATTTCTTTCATTGGTTGAAACCATTCATTTTTAATGTGTTTAGCTTTAATGGTTAAGGATGGATGTAGGTAGACATCCACTTTTAAGTTGTAAGAAAGTTTGTGTGGTCAATTGAAGCATTTTGCTTTCAATCTTGAATGGAATGAGCTCAATAATGGACCCATGTAGATGTACTCAAAATGGAATAGTTGTTAGTGTTGAGATTTTGAGGATCTTACTTTGAACACATGAGAGGTTGCATTTTGGTGGTCCATTTAAAGAGGGTGATGGTGCAGTATAATGTTGTTATGATGTTGCTTCTTGTCTTTTTCTCTATTTACTTTTTTTTTTAATATAAATTTCTAAATACTATGCAAAAGCAAATTCGATTAAATGGGGTCTTGATTAAATCGAGACGTAAATGAAAAACAAATAAATTTGTAAAAAAAAAAAAAAAAGGAAAAAAAAAAAAAAAAGAAAGAAGAAAGAAAGAGGATATGGGTTAAAGATTATATGGCTTTTGGGCATCCAGTGGTAACAATGCAGAGTGTTTCATCTCCTATCCATTAGGAATATTCACTTTGGAAAATGAGATTGTTCATTGCTTAATTCTTTATCCAATGGCACATTCTCAGAATCTCTGGAAAAATAAAATAAAATAAAATGTAATATATGTGTGTGTGTGTGTGTGTGTGTGTGTAGTAGTAGTAGTAGAAATTGTGCATATACTCTTTGAGGGGAGTGATTGACAAAATCCAGAAATAAAGTCCCCACCTTTTTTACACTAAAGAATTGGCATCCAAAGTCCCCATGGCCCTTCAACTCTTTATCATACTTTCATGAAAGTTCCCATGCAGGATTAATCACCTTTATTGTCCAGAACCCTTTTTGTTTTTCTGCCTTTTTTGTTTTCATTTATTCAATTTTTTTTTAAAAAAAACAATAATGTTAATTAAAGTGTGACATTGAATTGAAGAAGGAAAAAAATTATAATTTGAAGAAGAACAAATTATGGCAGCTTCGCTGCAGTGATTTTTATGCAATCTTGGAGATTAGATTCATTTTGGTTGTAAAGATTTATTCCTTTGTTTTTCTTTCAAGATTTTTGAAAATTTCCTTTCATGGTGAATATAATTGAAAGGGATGATGTAAAGAAAAGGAGAAATGAATTGGGACGTTTTTAGGTAAATATTCATGAACAAAGAAATGGTACACAAAAGGAATCTTGATTTTAGCTCATTTTGTATAGAAAGGTCGATCGATAACAACCTTAAGAATTCTCTGGATTATGGGTTCTCATGGGATAAAAGAATTATAGAAAATATTTCCTAGCATTCATTTCTAAAGAATATATATATATTATATATATATATATATATATATATATATATTTATTTATTTATTTATAAATTTACATATATAGCGATAGAAGATATAAGTTAAAGAAAAATTATGTGTCATGTTATTATTCTATGCAATATCCAAAACCATCTGGAAAAAAAAAGATTTATTCTTTTTTCTTTGGCTGGCAAAATAGTTTTGGTTAATTTTGCTTGTTGCTCTTTTTATGTTCAAATTTATGACCAACTTAACATATGATCATGAGGGTGTAAACGAATCGAGTTGAATAAATACGTTATTGTTCAAATTTGTTTCAATTTTTAACGAGTTTTAAAAATTATGTTTGAGTTTGATTTGATTATTAATCGAATCGAATTTGAACGTTAAACGAGCCGAACATGAATCGAACTCGAGTAGTTTGATTTTTTTATGTATATTTCATTATTTTTTTATTAATCGAGTTAAGTTCGAATCGAGTTTTAAATTTTATGAAATAAAAAAATATGTTCAAATTTGATTTATTATGTTAACGAACCAAATTCAAATGAACTTTTAACAGTCAATTTTGAGTCATATAAAAAGCAATTTTATTTATTTTTTAACCCTAATAATGATAAATATAACAACATAAATTTTAAAATGTACTCAAATTGAATGATTTGAAGTGAAGTCTTCTCAAAAATAATAAAAGTATGAACACAAAAATCTAAGACAAAGTTTAAGCCCAATCACTATGTGGGCTTGTCTTCAAATATCCAATCACTCGTAGTTTCATTTGTGGCTTGAATAAGGGCCCAATAGGCTTGTATCTTATCGAAGCCCAAAGCCTGAAATAAAGCATCTACGGAGTGAGTATAGGACATCTCAAATAGTTAAAATGGGCGAAAATTGGTTCGGGTCAGGCTGAGGTTTAGTATAACTTTCTCCTTCCCGGTTGTTGCTCACCCAATAATGGGCTAACCCCAACCCGACTCTGAGTTGGCCTGATTCAAATAAATCAACACAACCGACAACCCGCATCTCGACCTGCTTAATCCGATTCGGTTATAAATATACATTTAAAAAAAGTTGTTCTTATCTAAAAATTTAAATTGTTAGAGAAAAGAATTATTTTAATATTTAATATTTATAATTAAAATATAAAAACTAAATGAAATTATATATGAGGAGATGGGGGATGCGTTACTTGAGCGTTTAAATGAAATATAGAAGAAGTACTGCATAGATTTATTTTGCAATTAAGGATACAATGATAAATAAAGATTTTACCAACAAAATTACCAAAAAAATAAAAAATAAAAGGAAAACAAATTGTATCACCTCACACGCATTTATACAGCACACAACATATATGAAAGCATCAATGACTTATAAAAGAGATAAATTTATAGCATCATATTTGATCTGTCATTTATCATTCATGTTGTTTTCTTGTCATTTGTCTTGTGATTTGTCTTAATATGCGCAAGAATTTTCCTATGTTTTATTCCTTTTTTTTTCTTTTTTCCAATTTGCCTTGTGAACATTAGTATATGCTGTAATTCATATCATATTCGATTTCAGGGCAAATAATATTCCTTGGTAGGATTTGATCCCTTTGTTCTCCATAATCCTCTGCCACAACTCACAAGCATCTTCAATGCCTCGAAGGGGGTCTAAAGCAAAGCCACCATACCTATATGCAATTTTATACAAGATGTGCTTATCATTTTCATTTTTAAATCTCCAAACTAAATGTCTTTTGTTTAGTGAGTTATTATATGCATCACAATAAGTTGTTAGCGGCACTGAGATTGTCCCGATAAAAAATTTTCATCCCTTAAGTCAGAATCAAATGATAAATAATTTAGAAGGAAATGTTTGAAAGCTGTAAGAACTTCAAATACTTTAGAAAAGTGGAAAAGATGTAATATTTATAATGTTCTGAATGATAGTTGTTATATGGTTATGGATGGTGTGTAAACCTGTTGGTCCTTATAAGTCCCTTTAAAATGAATTATCTTGTTGGATCTCTAAAAATTATTTTTTAAATTTTTTATTATTAATTCACGTCTAATCAATACCTATGTAAATATTATCTATATAAATTTAAAATTTCATACTACTCGTTTAAGTACTACTTAAGTTGGTGACTATATTATTGTAAACTAAAGTGCACAAAGAAATAATTAATTTTGTGTAGCATAGACAATATCAGACGACAGTAATGATTTTAACAGGAGACAAGAGGAATATAACCACCAAATCAACTCACAATAAGCAGATCAGCCCACCACAAATTGCAAAACGAATCTGCCTTATCCCATTAGCCTGGCCAATTGGCCATGACTCCCCCTATCCACATGTCCATGTCAAAAAACACACTCATTATAGCCTTTATTCTCTTACCAATGCTCCTATAAATTTGCACTAAAATTCTATCAAGAGTTTCCTATTATCTTAGGCTGTCTAGCAAAGAAGTACTTGATGAGGATGAAGCCTCAAGACTTCACTGGAGACAGCTCTTTCTTTCAAGAGTCGAAGCGACGGTTTGGGGAGACATTCAGACAAGCATGAGAGAGTGTTTCTAGGTCGAAAGGACGTGGTATGATTTCTGTATCTAGAGAGATTGAAAGACGAAACAAGAGATGTGGCGTAGAAGATCCCATGAGAACTATAATGTTCTTGGGTTCTTGGAGCCACACTTGAACTTCTTGTACATGTATTTTTCCACGCGAAGATAAGGATAATCAAGAATTTGAAAGTATGTAACGTTAATTTGTACTTGTGATGGTGTTCTTGTGCGCATGATTAGCACAAAGATTATAGTTATATGGTCCAAAGAGTAGAATAAGTTTAAATGGAAAAAGTGAGTACAAATGTGTTCTTCAAATATTACTACTTTTGATATCTTTAACCTGCTTAATTAATTATGTTGTCGAGTACCCCTGTCTTTGTTGAAGCAAAATGGTTATTCTCTCTTTACCTAGATGAAAGGAAATAGTCTAACTTTTATTGTATTGTATTTTTATTTTTTTTTATTGGATAAATTTGTTCTTAAAGTTATTCGTACCATAAAATTCTTATTCGGAAAATTGTACTAGAAAATCGGATCAAAATCTCATGTGAAATAATATTTGCAATTGTTGATTTATTTGGAAAGATTGAAGTTAGTTTGTTCCTGTGAAAATCATAACATTTAATCTCAATGATCTTTTACTCATTATGGTGATGCTGATCTAACTCAAGAAAACACAAATGAATTAAGTACAACATCATCATAGGCTGCGGTGGCATTAAAGTATCTTTAATTGGTCACCATCTCCCACGTCAAAATATCAAATTTGATGTAATTTCATTTTTAATTGAGTATCAAATGTTACACCAAATTTGGTGTAATGTTTATATTTTTAATTTGCCCCAAAAAATGTGATACTTCAAATTTTAATTTTATTTGTATCTTATATTATATATTTAATTAATTTATAATTTAATTTATTTAT
The DNA here is from genome assembly GCA_019321725.1 of Paulownia fortunei. Taxonomy (NCBI): domain Eukaryota; kingdom Viridiplantae; phylum Streptophyta; class Magnoliopsida; order Lamiales; family Paulowniaceae; genus Paulownia; species Paulownia fortunei. The sequence goes on along the minus strand of CM033109.1, from coordinate 1,227,382 downwards.
AAAATTTTAGTTTTGTTATTATTTTGCAATAATATTTGTAATAATTAATATTTGCTAAATTATAATAATTAATAATAATAAATAAATATATTAAAATAAAATTAATTGCATCAAATTCAAAAGTAAAAAACAACATAAATATTGAAAACTAAAATTTAAAAATAAAATACTACATAAAACTAAAGATAATAATTTAATAGTTTGGTAAATTATTTTTCTTTGTTGTGATATTAATTGTAATGTAGTATTTTTTTTTATTGTGATATTAATTATAATGTAGTATTTTTTCTTTATGCAATGTAGTATTTTTTCTTTGTGATATTAATTTTAATGTTTATTTTTGTAATATAATTAATAATTGTAATATGAATTATATGTAATTTTTTAGTTAGTAGATTTAGTAGTAATAAAATTTAATTAATTAACTAACTTTATAAATAAATAAATAAATAGGTAATAATTAAAAAATAAAAAAAATAAGATTAAAATATTCATTTGATATAAAATTTAATATAGTAAATTAGAGATAAATTAGATTAAATTATATCAAAATATCAAATTTAATATAAAATTTAAGCCAAATTTAATATAGTGAATAGCAGACGACGCTAGTTCATACTTAAGTGGGTTGCAGCTTCCCCTCCAAAGAAAAACGAGATTCGCTAACTAAAAGACCATTTTCGTCTTACGAGAGATAAGTACAAGTTCCAATGAACCTTGTACAATACATTATAATTCCACAAGTTCCCGCCAGATGGACCCCTGTGTTCATCTATCCAATATAGGCACGCAGTCATTTCAGCATAATCGATTCAGCTTCCTAAGTGTTATGTAATGTAATCACCATAACATAATAAAATATGAAAAAGGGAGTTAATTTATCACCCAGTAATTTATATTAAGTTAAAATAATGAGATATTTTCTGTATTTTATTTATTTTTTATTTTTTTTTTGTTAAAAGTTGACGGTTCATTCTATCAAAAGAAGAAAAAAAAATTAGCACATTGTTCCATCGGTTCTGCCTATAAAATAGGAGGATGAGTGGAGCTCAAAATACACTAAGGGAACAAGTCAAAGATAGAAAAAAATAAATAGCAAGTATACACAGCTAGAGAGAACAATTTATAAGAATCAAAATTGTGATAAGTAACAATTGAGATTTTTTTCTTTTGATAATACAAAAGGGTTTGGAAGAATATTTTTTAATAACTATTACAGTGGTTGTACAAAAGTTTTATCTTCTTGAGTTTGGACATAAAACTCAACGTTGTATTTTTTTTTGTATCGATAAATTCTCTTGTGAAAAAATGAGAACTCTCGTGGACGCGAATTTGACTAAACACGTAAAAATCTCTCTATAATTTTATATTATGTCGGTATCATTTATTTTTATTATCATTCTATTGGTACGATTTGTCGGATATTCCTAATAAATTAAATCTCGAATTCTCAATTACTTCCGTTGTGCCCAATAAGTAGTATCAGAGTCATTTAATTAAGACTAAATATTGAGATTTGATTTATTAGGATAGACGACATATCAATGGCAAATCCATTCAAGGGGCAAAAATTTGACGACAAATAGAATTTTACTTTTTAGCAAAGAATAGTGAAGGATCTCCTAATTCAACAGACCTAGCAGTGGCGTTGAAGGGAAAAAGAAAAATCAAAAGGTATAAAAGATGTAAGTGGGAAGATTTGAAATCGCGTTATGTCGCACGATTTGGCTTTGTATTGTGAACAGCATTATTAATCATGTTGTGAATGATGATTTTGAAAATTCGACACCAAAGCTGTGTGTAAAATTGAAGAACTTATATTTCAAGAAAAATTTATCCACAAAATTACTTCTAAAGTGACAATTCTATAGGCTAAAAATGCAGGAAAGTGAGAGTCTTATGGATCATATGAACCAGTTTAATGGACTAGCGGATCAACTGCAGAAAGTTGATGTGAAGATTAAGGAAGAAGATAAAACTCTTTTACTTTTTACCTCACATCCGAATTCATATGATGGTCTAGTGATGACGTTGTTATATGAAAAAGATACACTGGACCTGGAGTATGTGAAAGCATCATTGTTATCCATAAAAAACAAAAGAAGACAAATCATAAGGTGGGACAATAATCTACTTTGGTTGCTCAGGGTATGAATTGAAATGAGTGAAAATCTGATGGTGGATCTATAAACAGTAGGTCAGGTCCATAAGTGAGGATGAATGACAAGATCTGCTTTGAATGTCAAGAGAGAGGTCATTTCAAGATAAATTGTCCTTTATAAAATGAAGGACATAGATGGTGAATGTGGCAATAACACAGATATGCGATGGAGATATTCTCACAGTCTCCACACATATGAATACTTCTTCTTGAGATGAATGAATTTTATATTTAAGATACGTAATGCATGTGTGCTCTAAAAATGATGATTTTGATTCACATCAATTGAATATGGCAGGTACTTTGTCTTTAGATGATGGTTCTACTTGTAGAATCATAAGATATGGAGTAGTGAAAATCAAGATGGTTGATAAAGTGAATTGAACTTTGGGTGATGTGACCTATGTTCCAAAAATGTGAAGGAATTAATTTTATTGAGCCAGTTGGATTCTAGGAGTTGTAGTGCTCTAAAAATGATTATTTTGATTCATTTCAATTGAAAATTGAAGGTACTTTGTCCTTGGACGATGGTTCTACTTGTAGAATCATGAGATATGGAGTAGTGAAAATCGAGGTGCTTGATGGAGTGAATTAAACTTTGGGTTGTGTAGCCTATGTTCCAAAAATATGAATGAATTTAATTTTATTGAGTCAGTTGGATTCCAGGGGTTGTGAGTATTCAGCTGAAGATAGAGTTTTGAAAGTCACATTTAGTGGAAGGGTTCTAATAATAGGAGAAAACTATGGAAATTTGTATCGTCTGGTGACCTCAAATGATGACTGGAAGTGGAGCGCACCAGAATGCTTATATGGAGTAGACAAGTGTGAAGGAAATCCTACTTGGCGAGAGGACGGATTGAGTTCGTCCATTTCGGCAGTCAATTAGTGATGTTGACTGGGTTGTACGTGTGCATTAACCGACTTGAATCAGGTAGAATTAGGACCTTACTAATTCTGCATGTGCAGTGGGTTGATTGAAGGTTAATGGTATTTGGTATTTTAGTTTGCGGACAAAATTATTTTATGATGGAGGTGGAGATTTGTTAGGTAATGTAATTCCCATAAAATAATAAAATATGAAAAAGAGAGTTAATTTATCTCTCACTAATTTGTATTAAGTCAAAAAAATGGGACGGCTTTCAGCACCTCATTTCTTTTGTCAAAAGTTGGCAGCTCACTCGGTTGAAAGGATGAGAAATTTCCAGCACATTGTCTCATTGGTTCTACCTATAAAAGAGGAGGATATGTTAGACTCAAAATACACGAAGGGAGTGTGTGAAACAACCCAAGACAGAGAAAAAAATAGAGAAGAAGTATAGGGACCTAGGAAAAGCAATTTATGAGAGTCAAAATTATTGTAGGTGTACGAAAACACTTGAATTTTTTTTTATTGGGACAATACAAATGAGTTGTGAGAGTATTTTTTAGTAACTATTAGAGTGATTGTACAAGGGTTTTCTTTTCTTGAGTTTGGACATAAAATTTAAGATTGTATTTTTCTTGTACCAATAAATTATCTATTAGTAGAAGAACGGGAACTCTCGTGGACGTAGGTGGATTTATCGATCCATATAAAAAAATTTGTACAATTTTATATTTTATCGGAATTATTTATTTTTATCATCATTTTATTGGTGTGATTTGTCAGATATTTCTAATAAATTAAATTTTGAATTTCTAATTGTTTCTGCTATACCCAACTCTGAGTTGTAGAAAACGATGTCGGATCATAGTGCACTTTGATCAATTATGCTGATCCCTATGTTTGCCCTATCTGCATTATGTTGTATAATAATAATATAAGGAAACAAAACTCCTTGTATAATGAGTGTATTCTTGTCAGCAGGGTTGTCTAGAGCTTCTATCACTATCACGAAGTGGAATTAGTGTTGAGGGAAAGAATGCTGTTGTGGTGGAGACATAGTTGGCATACCAGTTTCGATCTGCTCCTTCGGAAAGAAGATGTTACTGTTATTGTTGTCCATTCACAGGAACCAGATAGCATCATTCGTGAAGCTGACATTTGTTGTTGCTGCTGCATGACAAGCAATGATGGTAGCAACATACATTTCATGATTGCCTTTGCCTTTTTCCTTCTTGCAGTGTGCAATTGATCTGTCTCTATGCGTCTGTGTCTCTGTGTTTGACTACAAGTTTTGGATTGCATAACAATGACTCTGGAAATGCTGCTAAAGAATACATTGGATGGTATTAAAGTCATTTACAACTAAAATTCTATTGTAGTGAAGTTTTTGTACTAAAATAATGCAAGTTGTGCATTAAATTTAAAATATATCTATAATTTATTTATTTTAAATTTTACTCCAAAAAAAATATTTTTTGAATATTCCTTATTATTCTATTTATAATAATTATTTTATTTCATTAAATATTTATTTATAATTTTATTAACATATCAATACAATTACTTGTTCAATTTATATTTTATGTTTAGTTAATTAAAATAATGTATTTTATTTATATAATATAACTGATAGTAAATAAAATAATATACATAAACAAATCAAATAATTAATAATAAGAAATAGTTTTTTTTTAATATAAAAAGAAATAATTTTATTTATGTATTATATAATTTTGTTTATTTATTTATAAAATGAAATTATTTTGTTAAAAAATATATAATTAGGATAAAATATAAATTTTAAAACATAATAATTAAATATAAAATTTGTTAAACCAAAAAAAGGAAAAAAATAAAAAAAGAAAGCACAGCTTCAATAGCACACTCTACTTTAGCGTATGATAACACAGCCTCGGGATTGATTTTTTAGTGCCCAAACCTGCACTAATGCAGGCTTGGATTTGCCGACCCATTTATTACTAAATAGATGCCTCACATTTGCAATCAGCCTTGATTTTCGTGTCATTCGATTAGTTTGAAATGTCTGAATTCGAAAAGGCTACTATAAAGAGCTTTGTGTGTATCAAGTATATATGGTACACTTAATTTACAAATAAAGATTAAATATTTTATTTTATGAAAAATAAAATACCCAATATATATATAGTTTAGCATCTATAACAAAGAAATTTATAACCAAATGTATAAAAAAGGGCAATTAGTAGGGACTGGGGAGAAGAGGGCAGGCAAAGTCATTGCCGCAATAATGAGCTGCATAAAAAGGGAAAATTTACGTGAGAATAAAAAATGTTGTGCGGAAGAAAGAGACTCAAAGTTCAAAATTGTTATTTCTGGTGATGCGAAATTGAGCCTGGACTCTTACAAGATCATGGTCCCTTGATCATGTATGCTAACAGAGCCTCAGCTAAGAGTCAGTAATTTAACGACTAAAAACTCGTCAGAACCTAAGTAAATTTTTTTATTTTTCTCCACTCCAATTTCAAGCATTCCAGGCAGGATCCCTGGGGCTAAAATAACACTCGCTCACATTAGCATTGAGCAGCTTCAAAGCAGCTTTCGACTTAACACACCTGGGAGTTTTGTACTGGTTAATCGACGCGCCCCCTTGAGCAATAAACAAATCCATCAGCTTCTCAAAAGTCCCCGCCTTCACCACTCTGATCTCCAACGGCCCCACGGACTTATCATTCGTCCTGCACCGGCGGTACACGTAATCCAGCCCCTCCTCCACCGCAATGCAGCACTCTTTCACCACCTCGCCGGAGACAGGCGGCGCATGGGGGTGGATTGTGTTGTTGATCTCCCAGTAGATGACGTAGTGGCCGGGGATGGAGGAGGTGTCGGCGTAGCTGGTGTACTCGATGAGGAGCGCGTGGCGGGGCTCGAGCAGGCTCTTGGCGGCGGCGGTGATGCTGCGGTGGAGGTCTTCTTCGTTGGTCTTGTCGTTGTCGATGCTGAGGACGACGTTGCGGCGGCAGATGAATCGGAATTGCGGCGCGTGGTTGTGGAATCCGGTGACTTGGAGCACGTCGCCGATGCGGTACCGGTATAGTCCTGATAAATGCATTCATTATATATCACTTTCCAGCTTATATTTTTTAATTTTATTTAGTAATTATTTTATTAATTCACTTCAAATAATATAAAAAAGAATGAAGTAGTGACAATGATAAATAATATTTTTCTTAATATTTCAACACTTGAGTGGGATTGGTCGGCAATAAACAATTTTTTTGTAGGAAATATAAAATTGAACATGATAATAGTAATTGCAACACAAAATGAACTTTCCTTTCCAAAGAAAAAAGAAAAACTAAAATGGTTCGAAAAGGACAAACAAAACGTGTTTTTTTTTTTTTTTTTTTTTGGCCTTTTCAACTCACCTTCCAACTGAAAAGTCTATGGCTTGCTCTGTTATAGCCCATTTGACTAAGTTCTGGACTTATGGGCAGATCTATTAGTAATTCTGAGGGCAATTTCAAATTGGAGCAACTCTATGGAATTTCTTAAGCTGACACTTGGGCCACTTATCAACCATAGCACTTGTCTTCAAAAGTGCAGGCCCTATATTTCAATTATTAAAAGTTCTTGTATGCGTATTTTTCTTCAGCTAATTTTTTTAGACTATCAATTTCCAAATAATATAAATTGGATGTAATAAATCACTCTAAAAAAGTAGAACAAATCCTTGCAGTCAATAAAATCATCACTTTACATACTTTGCTTCTCTTATTTATGTATTTCTTTTTGTATTTATATGTAACAATTCATCATAATTTCAGACAATCAATACAATCCATGAACAAGGACAATAAAAATTAAATATGAACATATAATAACCGCAATATGTATAAACTTTAATCATTACTTAAAGAAAGATAAAGTGAATTCTTTTTATAATGTGATATCACCCGTACTTAGTATTATAAATCATCTAATCGGGTTGGTTCAATGTGCTATGAATCATCTAATCGTGTTGGTTCAATGTGGGTCTGTGGTCAATGTGGATCTGGTCGGGGTTGGGGTTGTGTTCGTTCAACGTATGTCAATCTTTGAAGTAATTATTTATATTTAGTTACAATACAATTCAGTTTTAGAGATAAGTGTTAATTAAGAATAGTAAAATAAGCTTGTTATATATTTTATAATTTTTATTATAAATTCTATTATATTTTTTATTATATTATATTAAATATCACTATATATACTTTTATAAATAATTAATGTGATATAATAAAATTTATAATGAAAAATGATATGTCGTATTTTAGAATATGAATAGCATGCGAGTGACTGGTGGTGGTGGTGGTGGTGGTGGTGGTGGTGGTGGTGTGGGTGGGGTGGGTTGGGGGGTTGAACTCACCGGAAAATGTAGTGACCACGAGTTCATAGTAACAACCCACTTTAACATGCACGAGATCCACTAGATTACTCTGAGGCACCCCTTCCTCTTCATCTTCTTCTTCAAAATCCATCAACAACGACCCGTTTTCCCCCAATGGTATAAACTCAAAGTAGCCCATATTCGGCAACAACGTAAAAGAAACCTCCGACGGGTCGCACAACGGCTTCATATTTACCCCGAAATAGCACTCCGACGATGCGTACATCGGACAAACCAACGGCAGCTTCTCGTCACTGTAATACTTCAGCGCCGGCACGTACTGCGACATCGACCCCGTCACCACAGCCTCAATATACTTCGCATTCGGCCACAGCCGACATATGATCCCCTTCCACGACGGCGTTTGGCTGCAGATATCCTCGATCTCCTCAGCCAAATAAGGATCGGGTGGCTCGATAAGATTCGACATCGCGGACCTGCATGCGGGGTCGGTTATGTCGTCGTCGAGTTCTCCGGTGCGAATGTCGCGGCAGAAATCACGCCAGTGGCGCTCCAGGAAGGAGATGGAGCGGAGGAGGGCGGAGGCGAAGACCGCGCCGAGACGGAGGACGCGGTGGCGGTGGATGAGTCCGGCGAGTAGTTGACAGTACATGCTTTGATCGCTGTCGTAGCAGAGGATTGCGGCGTCAGGGCTTGTAAAATCATTGAAGGGATCGTGGGGGCGGTGCTTGAAGTGGGAGCTCTTGTAATAGCTGCTTAGCACGGTGCGAGCCGGCAAGCCGCATGGAGTGGACATCTCGGCTTTCACGAAATAGAGGTACATGGCTTTGCCTTCCCCCAGCCCAGGGACATGCCTGGTGCATATATTATTGTTCGAAATATTAAATAATTAAATATTTTTAATAGCTCGAACATATAAATAAAGTGATTATACAATGATACTACACACGAGCAAAGGATGCAAATATACAACAAGTGAATAAGGATTTACTATAATTCTTGATCAAGGATGGAGGGAAATAGTAAGGACTAATATAGTAAGTGTATTTTTTTTAAAATCTTGATTTTTCTCCTGTTTTTTTGGTATATTAAAAATGGCGCTCTAGATAAATGTTTTTCTCGTTTTCTAAGTTAAAATCGAAATCATATTGTGCATTCCTGTTCATTTCTTAAATATTCTCAAGATTTTTTGAACATGCACATAGCTTCATGCACAAAAAGATCCAAATTATATGGTTTTATAAGTTAGAAAGGGAAAAAGGGTTTTGTTCTTAACTGGTTGACTATAGGCATGATGAGATTGTACAGGAAGGTACGGCGATCAAGGTCTTCTGCAATGGATGGCATCAACTTGGGCTCTCCAGCCGAGGTTCCCGAGCTGCAACATAAATCAAACAGCAACATGAAGAAGAAGGGCCAAATTTTCAATACTCAAAATTTGATGAAGGGATGAAAATGAAGTTCAAAAATACCTGCACAGCATCTCAGTGATGGGGTGGCCAGTAATTAGACTGGAGTCTTCTCCATTAGCAATTCTCAGAATGTAAGGGCGAATATCCTTATATGTAATAACAGGGACACGATTTTTGAATTGAGATACCCTTTTTGATGATATTGATGAATCCCCCATGTATTTATTTAAATACTCTGTATCCCAATTTTGTGCCAAGATTTTTCTCAAGATTTCTTCTTGAACCTCACCGGCTTTTGTTGTTAGTCTTTGGAGCTCCTTCAATGCCTCCTCACCTTTGTACTCCAATTTCTTCCCATCCATTTTGATCAATAAACCCAAAAAAGGAACAAAAAATGATAATGAATAAACTTAGGAACAGGTAAAGTTGTTTTTGGATGATAAATCTTTTATCTTATGATTAAAACGTTTTTCTTTTCTAGTGTGAATAGTTCGAGGACTCAGTGGATCTATATATAAGGAGCCGTGTCATGGAATAAAAATGTAATATGCACAGTGGTTTATTTTTGGGATATGATGATTGGTTCCTGGTCAGACGTTGTCGTTACTACTGATTCCATTCCTATCCACTACTCGCCCAGAGCCACCCAAACCTGCGCAACAACCCCCCACCCCACAACCCCATCAAAAAGTAAAATAAAATAAAATGACATTTTAAAAAAAAAAAGTGTATAAGATCACTATTTTATAAGTATTATACTTTGACATTCTATTTAATAATAAATACGACACTTTACACAAGTGCGGAATGAATTCAACAACAGTAATTATCCTTATTCGTTGGTGTACGTGTTTGTCGGGTGATTACCATCTAGTTCTTTAAGTATCCCATTAATTTGAAAGTTTACCTAAATTTCACAAAACCCATTGTGGAATAAACAAACTAGTCTTTGACCAATATAGAGATTAGAGACAACCCAACAAAAGTATAACAATATTTGTTAGGGAAACAAGAAAAATCACTGTTGGAAACAGCTTTTGACACACAAATTTTCAGATAGCAACCCAAACGGGCCCAGTATCCATCGATTGCTAAGTTCATGTTAGATCAACATTTTTCTTAATTATTCCAAAGTAATTTACATACTGACCGTAAGATAATACTAGCAATTAGCCTTACGGGGATAATTTTGAAGTGGTCACAACACTAATTAAGCTTAATTTAATATAATAAATTGGTTATTCTAAACAATGAATTTTCTGCATTAGTATATGCTGCAGAAAGCTTTTGAAAAACATGGATTAATGGGTTCTTACTGTTTTCCCACTTTTTAACAATTATAGTGATTAAGGCAGACAGCATCTGATGCAAGCATTTTGATTAGAAAATCTGCCCTCTTTTCAAACGCCTCAATATGCTTTCTGCTTTCCATTCTCCATCACACTGAAATTGCCATTGATAATAATGTTTCACCATATTGGGGCCGTGAGAAATTGATCTCGAGTTTTTGGTAAAAATAGAAAATAAAATATTTTGCATGACGTCATTTTTGCACTGACTGAGAATAAAAAATCTTGTCTGCCTGTCACTATAAGAAGAAAATAATATTAGTAACAAAATTTTAAGTGGTAATGTTAAAACTTAGTATAAGTGTTAAGTGATAATAAAGTTTATTTTTGTCATAATAATAATTTAAATTAATTTAATAGTAACATGAACTATGTTTAAGTTGTTACAATTGATAATTAATGATCATCTATATGACAATTTAGTATTTGTGTCACTAACTATCAATAGTGATATCTTATACACAATTCCTAAGTCACTAATTTTCAATTATACATGATTCTTGTCATTAATAAATTTATGAAATTCCTTATTGTAACAAAACAAAAAAAAAATATCCTTTAATATATATAATGAGTAATAGTTCTAATAATATTACTTGATATCTTGTTTAGGGTTTAGGGTTTAGGGTTTGGTAGGGTTTAGGGTTTGGAATTACTTTGATATTATTTGTGTATCTAAGGAAGGTTAGAAAAGACAACCTTTCATTTCAACAAAGAAAGATGATATCATTCTCCAATAATTTGGAAAAGAGTGCATTAAGTCTCAAAAAAGAGAGGAGTAAATTCATTTATCTAAAGGTATACAAATTGTAACAACTTTGAGTAACATTTAAACATAGTACTTCCTAGTCCTTGTGATATCTACCATACATAATTATGAATATAGGAACTTGACATCATTTGTTAAGAAGTGAATATCAAGTACTTTCTTTTAGTCTTTGACACTCATAGTCTAACTATTAGATTCTACTCCTAGCAGGGTTTAGAATAAAATCTTATCTAGATACGGCTTGATTACATGCAGTATATATTTGATGTGCGATTGAATTTCATATTTTAAGGAGAGTAATCAATTACGATACTTATTTAACTACATAGTATAATCTGTTGGACATAAATATATGCAGTTCGAATTATCTTTTATTTTATCTCATATTTTACTTTATAAATATATGTCAAATGTACAAAATATTTTTATATATATATTTAACTTGTATATATAAAGTAAGAGTGGATAATGAGTTGAGGCGTGAGAATATAACAGAAAAAATAAGGATGAAACAGAAAATTCAAACTAGAACAAAATGGGTCGGGAGTAAAATTTTCGGGACATAACTAGATCACAAGGGGTTTGGAGTACAATCTTCTGGACATAACTGATAAATGAGCTTAGATTAGTGTGTCACGCAATGGGATAGGATTCAAACTCATCATCACTTGCAAATCTTGGTATTTTGATTCGTAATTAATGAGTTTGAACAGAACTCATCCCCATAAACTAGTTCAAAGGGATATGCAGAATAATCGACTAATAAATTATGAACGCGAGACAAATACAATTTATAGCAATAACAATGAGAAAAGGGGGTGAGTTGGTTTGGCCGCATAAACATTAATACATGATCATCAAGGAATTATCTGCTCATCTATCTTTTATCTTATCTCAAGAAATGAATTGAGTGCATGCATGAGAAAAGACAAGTCATTCACATTTCCTTCCTTTTGGTATCAGTTCTACATCTCTTTCTTTATGAGAAAAAGAGTGTGAATGACGTGTAATGCATAAAGAGAACTGCAAAAATTCTTTTTCATCTGATTGCAACCCCTGAGAGGCTATGGCCAACAACTTGCAAGAAAAGAATAAATCCCAAGGACCCCATGTTTCTAGCTAGTATCAAAAGTACATTTTTCAGGACATTTTGATCTTTGCATATAGGCATTGTCCAGTATCACCTCACACTCCTACCGACATTAAACTTTATTCTTAAACATGCATACTAATCAAAATTCATTTTGTTGCAAAGAATCTTTTAGCCTTTTTAGTGATCCATTTTTTTGTCAAAGGCTTCTGTAGTCCATATTTTTAACTTTTATGAGTATATATATATATCTTGATATTTTCTTGGATTAATTATCAATTACATGATAATTTTACAAAAATATTTGAATGTAGATATTTACCAACAAACTACAGTAAGTATATATATATATATATATATATATATATTAATTTGTCAAGTATAAATCACTCGATATCCATGATGACATAGAATATACCTTTACGTATAACTCATGAGGAAATACGAAACAATCTGAGCCACAGAATGGAATTCGAGATGCTCGATTGGAGTTTCTAAACCTAATCCAACAAGAAAGTAGTGAAGAAATGAACACATTACAAAGAAGAAGAAGAAAAAAAAGAAAAAGAAAAAGAAAAAGAAATTCCATGTCTCCATCTCTCCTTTTCATCACATGACATAAGCCCATCTTCCAAAAATCTTTCCTTTTGACAGACACAATGTATTGGTGATGGAGATGATTTTTTTCCCTTTGGATAATTGTAGACAAACAGTTTTGTTAGTGCATGAGGACTTCTTTTTTCACTCCATGGTAAGCTTTCTGATAATGCACCAAGAAAGATAGCTTTTTGGCCTGCCTTGTTTTCCATGACTAGATGCAGACCACATTCGCGTGCCCTTCCCTAAATCATGTTGTCCTCCATTATTATTAACCCTAGCTACCTCATAATTTCCAACTATACACACATATATATATATATATATAATGCATATATGTATGTATATATATTTCGTACCGTACCCTAATTAATAATTAATGAGTCGATCGACGTAAGCAATTGCATGCATGATTACAAATTTGTACTTGAACATATTTTTTGATATATGGCCTTATCCTTGAAATGAATATGTTGTTTCATTGGCTTTAAAAGATAATTAATTACATTGCAAAAGTTTTTGTCATAAAGTTTTGTGACAAAGAAACAATAAAACTTTAGTTTTTGATGATCAATAGGTTAGGGTTGTCTAGGTGCATGAGTGGCAATGGGTGAAAAGACCCAAGAAATTGAAGTTAAAAGTGGGTCGAATCCGGTTGGATTAGGTTACAAAAGCTCATCAGGTTGAATTAAACTAATTGATATATATATATATATAAAGAGAAATTTCATCCATTTACTTGCAAAACAATGATCTACCTGTTCTGGCCACTCAAAACAGGTAGATGTTAAAAAGGAAAAAGACGAGTTTAAATAGGTTAAATACAAGTCGTTTTTTATCCATCAACTACCCATTTATAACCCGACCCAACCCGACCCAACCCAACCTGCCCCTTGGCCACAATCACATTCTCTGTTAATTTACTTGTTTCACTATGCCTGTAATTTGGAATTAAGAACAAGAAACCACATTATGAGACAGAATTAGGAGGGATGAAGCTAGCATTAATTTAAATAAAAAAAAGATTAAATTCATATTGGAGCAGTACATGCAAATGTTGTCCAATATATGCATATAATGGAAGCAGCATTTTGAACAGTGAAACTAAACAAAAATGTGGCACATGAAAGACACGCCCTTCTTTAACTTAGAAAGTAGGCCACTTTTTTTTCCTTAAAAAAGTGAAGAAGGGCCTCTCAACCTCTCAAAACGCATAAAAAATGAGAAAATGACGCAAATGCATATCCATGTATACATGCAACACCAACATTCTTTTCCTACTTGATCTCCATAATGAAATGCTACTTAATTTAAAGAAAACATATAAAGAGGGGAAAAAAATAATTCCCCAGATCAAATTCTTGAACAAATGATACTGTATTTGAATTTTGTTGTATGACAACTGTATCATTAAAAAAAATAATAATTGGGTATAGAAACTAGCTTTGCCAATAATAGAGGAAGTAAAAAAAGTGAATATTCAAATGATGATGCTATGGACTATATATAGAGTATCAACTACATTATTACTAATGTTGACTAGGTGCTAGCTTCAGGATAAGGGTCCAATTTTAACTAGCCAATCTGAATAAATGTTGCCAATAAGGTTTTAAGGAACCATTCTTGTGGCTACAGTTGCTTGTTCAATTGGTTTAATTTATTATTTTTTCATAATAATATTACGATTTTGAATTTATTTGTAGTAGTAGTTTATGAACTAATCATTTTAGTATAGAAGTTTCAATCTAAATGATATTTTAATGGGAGAACAGTAGCTATTATTCTTTTTGGACAGTAATTATAATTTAATTCATATAGTACATATATCCTTCATTGGTGGAAGATTCTTATAGTCACATCCAAATGGGTTGCGATGCTAGTCGTTCTTCCTACTTTTATCCCATTTAATTATAAAAAAAAAAAAACATTCTTGTGGTTTTATAATAGTGATTGTAGATACTTAATATTACTAAACAATTTATTAATAGAAAAATATATTGATGTAATTGACCACTCACAATATATATATATATATATATATATATGTTAACTATTCATCCTTGGATTGCAATTAGATAACTTTCTTTTATTGAAATCTTGTTTCTTACTGGGATATTAGTTTTTTGACATAGGTATCTCAATCATTTTGTCCTTTTGAAAAATACAACAAAGATCCAATTGTATTTAGAAAAAGTCTTCACCAATGTGCAGTTGTCATCATTGCTTTCTGTTTCCCTTTCCTGCTGACCATTGATGAAATACATTATGGACCAAAAAATCCAATATATATTTTTTAAAATTCTTTGATTTATACTTTTTCTATTTATTTGTTGATTTTTTATCGATCGAAAAGACAATAATTCTTCTTCAACATGTATTGGGTCGATCCAAAATCTTCGAATTTTATATGAAAGGCCCATCTTCAAGCCCAAATCAGTGGACTAACTGAAGTCGGACTTGTAGCCCAGGTATATATATTTCTGTCCTGTATTATTTACAAATTATAGCAATCGAATTTAACTATGTGTAATAATTAATCATACTCCAAATGGGCTATCCAAACAAAGCCCAAAATAAACGGGCTTCTTGTGGATATGGCCCATAGGAGAATTATTTAAAGAACAGAAAAAAAAAAAAAGGAAAACGAAAAATCGGATGGCAACCGTTACCATTTGGATAAACTGATAATCTTGCCCATGAATTCTCAATGGCCGTGGCAACTTTTGCACCACCACACCACCACCTCCACGGCCACTGCCTGTCCCATTGCTCGCCCCCAAATTTAAGTTCATTGCTAATCTCAAAAACATGGTTTCTCCGCGGAAAACTAGCACCCTCCTCTTCTTTTTGGGCCTCAATCGAGCTCACGAAAACCACTCATGGCCTACTAACCAATTGCTCTCCATCCCCTTCTTCATCTTCTACTTCGCCGGAAGTTAGTGCCCCCACAGCTGAGTCATGTATTAACTTGGGTCTTTCCCTGTTTGCCAAAGGACGGGTAATTTTACCTATTAGTTTCAGTTTTTCTATTTTTCATGTTTTTTTGAAGGTCATTGTGGCTTAACTGAGACAGAGGATATATAATAAATTTTATCTTCTGAACCATCCAGGCATTTCTTGAAACGATATACAGTACCAAACTTGTTACAAAGTAGACTCTGAGGAGTGCCCAAGAATCAGTCAGTTTGAATAGCATATTAGCTAGTAGTATTTATTTTTCATTGATCATATTAGGATGGGTTCCTGAAATCTTGCTGGTAACCAGTTTAGTTTAGATGATGATGATGCTCTATCTCTGTTATTGGCTTCAGAATATGCATCCTTATCAATTCATTGTATAAATATCTTGCGTACAATCAGGATAGATATTTAGGATTGAAAGTGAAATAAGCTACTAGAGATTCAACTTATGATCGTTCATTTAAAGCTTGTTTTTCTGGTTTGCTTATGCTACAAACTGAGCTTGAACATGTTAATCTTTCAATGAGTTTGAAACCTGGTTCAAACTCTTGATAAGCTAGACGAATGTAAACCTTGACTAAGTCTATGTTCAACTGGATTAAAGCTTGTTTGAGCTCGGCTAGTTGAATAATTAAGCTCAAATGAAGTTTCAAACTCAATAAGAAATTTAGATCAAGTTTGAAAAATGTGTTGTAGCCTGCATCCCTATATATATTGCGCACAATATGGTCGATATTTAGCTGGCCTATGTGTTGTCATGGGAACACTAGAGTTCTTGTATTGAAAATTAACGAATATATCAAAGGAATTCTGAAGTTTGCCCATTTTTTGGCTATATCTGAATATCTAAATATCCTAGGGCTACTGCCTTTCTGCTTCTCTCTTTGCCATAAAGAAGCTCCAATTTCAATGTTCAATTTTTGGAGAGAGTTTCGTCCAAGTTTCGGTATTAATATCCTCAGGATTTTATATTCCAGGTCAAAGATGCTCTTGCACAGTTTGACACTGCTCTTACTTTGGATCCCAACCCTGTGGAGGCTCAAGCTGCTCTGTATAACAAAGCCTGCTGTCATGCCTACAGGTAAGATTTGAATTCTTGGTCAAACTCTTGTTTGTCAGCATTTTGGGGGATGTTATACAAATTCAATCTAGTAGAAGGCCTCAATTTCTAGTTGGCAATTTGGAGGATGCTATACAATGTCAATGTGGTAGGACGCAGTTTGTCGGCAATTTGGAAGATGTTATACAAAAGAAATTTAATATAAGTCTGGCCGGTTCACCATCGTAGATAATGCTAGAACATGCGAGTTCTCAAGATGGAGCAAGACCACTATATTGCGTAATCAGGAGCTGTACATCCTGGCATGAGATAGACTTTTTCATCAGATTCAACAATTGGTATCTTTGAGCATTGTGCATCAAGCAGGAATCTTATTTTTCTTTTTTGCTCTATGAGGAAGGGAGGAAGGAAAGAAAGCTGCTGACTGTTTGCGCACAGCTTTGAGAGAATATAACCTCAAGTTTGGCACCATTCTAAATGATCCTGATTTGGCCTCATTTAGGGCAATGCCTGAATTCAAGGAGTTGCAAGAAGAGGTTAGCTGCTTAAAGCTGGCCACCTTTTTTCATTTATTCTGCTTGCGGAAATTTGTGGATATTTTTCAACTGTCATTGTTCATTGTACGGAAGCTTGCACCCGTGAATGATGCAATTTGACCACCTTGTCAACTATGTTTCATCTCGTATCACCCCCCAAACCCTCCACGCACCCCCCCCCCCCCAACCAACATCTTTAACTACGATGCAATTTTCCTTCTATCATCAACAGGCTAGACTGGGTGGAGAAGATATAGGCTATAGCTTCCGGAGGGATCTTAAACTCATTAGTGAGGTCCAAGCACCATTCCGTGGGATTCGCAGATTTTTCTATGTGGCACTTACGGCCGCTGCAGGAATTTCTTTGTTATTTACCATACCTAGGCTGCTCCGGGCAATCAAAGGGGGTGATGGTGCTCCTGACCTCTGGGAGACTTCGGGAAATGAAGGAATAAATATTGGGGGTAAGCAATGACAAGCTTCATATGAGGCATTTGTTATTCATATTTATTTGTTTAAAATGTACGCATGGCGTTACTATATTTGTGTATGAATAGCAGAATATTTGTTACAGAAATCAATTAAATTTATGACTCAGTATGGTGCAGGTATTATTGTTCTTGTGGCTTTATATTTTTGGGACAACAAGAAAGAGGAGGAACAACTTGCACAAATTACACGGAATGAAACTCTATCCAGGCTGCCTCTGCGCCTTTCAACTAACAGGATTGTGGAACTTGTGCAGCTACGGGACACAGCAAGGCCTGTTAGTGACCCTTCTTGTCTTACCCTTTGCCCTATTCCAGTTCTTGAATATTGGGGATAAATTATAAATGAGAAGAAATATCAACTGGTAGCTCTATTTTGGCATATCATTATAGCTATGTAACGCAGCTTCTTGTTTACACCTGAGCTGGAGTGCTTTACACTCTATGGTTTATATTAATATTACTCCTTTTATTTCTTCATATATAACTCTTAGTTGAACAGGTTCTCTTGATTTCCTCTTTCTCCTTGTAGTGGCAATGAGTGTTTTTTTTTTGTTATATAGTAATATTTATATCTCTTCGAAGCTGTTGAAGGTTGTGTAAGCATGGAACACCTATATCTCTACCACATTTGTATTATGTCCCTATCTTAAGATGATATTGTAGCTGCTATTGACTGTAGGTTATTTTGGCTGGGAAGAAAGAGACAGTTGCTTCGGCCATGCGGAAGGCAGAGAGGTTCCGAACTGAGCTTCTTAGAAGAGGAGTTATTCTGGTTCCTGTTGTATGGGGTGAAGGCAGAGAACCACAAGTGGAGAGGAAAGGCTTTGGTCTTTCTCCAAAGGCAGCTGCATCACTTCCATCTATAGGGGTAAGACACATATACACATGGCCTAAATAGTTTTTTCCTATAGTGCAGTTGAACCTCTGAATCTTGCATACCGTCAATGGCGTTATACTGCAACCATCGTCATGCGGAGATTTATAAATTTCTCATTCAATTATAGTAATCAAAATGGTTATTCTTCCATATTCATAAGATTGCCCCGGCATGGCTTTTAACTAGAAAAACCACTGGTCGCTTGGTATATCACATATTTCAAAAGTGTTCTCTTTCCCCATGGCTTGATTGACAATAGCATCTCTCTATCTCTCTCTGTGTTGATTGATCCGTTCTGCTTGTTCTTTGGTAGGAAGAATTTGATAAGCGAGCTCAATCAGTAGTTGCAAAATCAAAAATTAAAGCAGAGATCCGATTCCGAGCAGAAGTGGTATCACCTGTTGAATGGGAAAGGTTGGTACTGGCAAGGTTTTGTCGAGTAGATTTTCTTCCCCTTAGTTTCATGGATGACAGCACCCTCCACTATCAGAACTAAAAGCATCTCTGTAATTTGCTTAATAACTGCTATCACAGCTTTATTTCATTTGAAAGACATGAAATTTGCTTCTGAATATATATTGCGTTTTCTCCTGTAATCAAACATTTTAAATCTAATGGTAGACATAGATAAGTTGAAATAGTTCCATAAATCTCTTATCAAAATCTGTGGAATGTCTTCCCAGATATGCTTGCTGTCCATCACTTCTCAATTTTCCTTCCTCCCTATGTACTTCAAAATAAAATAGAAAGTTCAGAGTTGTAAATAGATTGTTTTTATTTATAATTTCTATGTTTAGTTTCTAGACTACTTAAAGCTTTGACCACAGCTGGCCTTCGACTTTTCTCCTTCCAGGTGGATTAGGGATCAACAGAAGTCTGAAGGCATAACTCCTGGCGAAGATGTGTACATAATTCTCCGTCTGGATGGTCGTGTTCGGAAATCAGGGCGGGTAAGTGATCCTTTGCTGATTATAGTTATAAAACAATAAAATTAACATAAGCATAATATTGATAATCGGTCTCATAAGCTGTTGAAATTTGCAAGTCGCTATATGTACACCAAGTTGATGAAAAACTTGTCAGCAGTGATACAATGACTACTGCTGTGAAAGGTTTAGTGAAGAAAGGATATCTTTTTTGGCCTCTTCCTTGGGATGGGCTCATCAGCAACAAACATTGATGACTTCCTGGCCTATATGCCCCTCTTTTACATTCATACTCAAAATCCTTTGTTATATCAGGGTCAGTCAAAAATATCTAGTTTATCATGATTGTTGAAGCATTCATATTCAAGACCAGCCCAGTATCTTCTGATTCATAAAGGCATTTACAAATTTCTTGATTTATTGTCAAAGGTGACATTCAACCATTAATGATTTGAGAGTGTACCACAGAGACAGGAAGGTTGTCTTTCTCCATATATAACATCTTAGCCGTTTAAGCCCAATAGATTTATATACTATTGACATTACCTCGCAACTTTTGGTATCTCATCATATAATGGAGCATTTAACATTCATTTGATGCCAGACAGAAAATGGTTGCTATTTCTTCTGGCAAATTGCTTTGATTTGCTGTTGAATTGTAAAGGACTAAGCTTTAATCACCCTTTTGCTTTTCAGGGGATGCCTGATTGGCAAGAAATTGTGAAGGAGGTGCCCCCAATGGAAGCATTTTTGAGCACGCTAGAAAGATAGCACAAGTTCTACAGATTCTTTGCACATCCAAGGGGGAAAATAATGATCATTTTGCTTAATTAGTCATTTTCTATTCCAATTTTGAATAAAAATGTGAAGTTTCTTGTGACAATCTCATAAATTTGTTTCTCAAGTTGATGTTTTCAGAGTGCACTTTCCAATCTCACTGTTAAAATACCTTTTTTCAGAATCTTTTTAATCAAAATACTATCAAGTTGATGTTTTCAAAGCGTACGTTCCAATCCCACTCAAAAAATATTTTTTCAGAATTTTTATCTCAAAATACCCGAAATAACACTAGTGTTAATTTTTGTTCTCTCATCTATTATTTTTCCTATACGTGTAACATCTGTTCGTGTTCTAACCAATCAAATCTCTAAATCAATATTGATTTATATATATGTATATAGTGTATATATATACACATGGGAAGGTAGAACTTGTTTTAATACAATTTGAGATAAACATGGATGGTTTTAATACAAATTTGAGATAAACATGGATGGATATCATTTTCCATGGTAGGTGTTGAAAGATTCATGGCATTGAGGGATCCAACTTCTCGACAACAATGAGGACGCGGTTGAACAGCTGAAACAAAAGCATTTGAAAACGACCTTTTTTTTACTCGTTCAACTCCTTACATCATTATTTTATGTCTCCACCGCCTGCTGCCACCCGGATTCTTTTCCAATTTTCTACTTATTACATTATCTTAATCTTTGTGGGTAGGTTTAATTGCTATTATTTTAATAATTTTTTGAGGTTTAAGATTAGGACAACTCATCTGTTGATGGTTGTTGGGCATATCCTGAAATGACCAAGTACATAAGCCTCTACATCTTTTTGAAGCATTCAACCCTACAATAACCTAATCACAATTACCTCCCTACTACCAAATTATTATTTGTGGTGTAGTTTGTCAATTGGTATTTTTATAAGTAGAGGGTTTCATTTTAAATATACGAATTTATTACTATCTTCTATCATTCATTGTGAATAAAATCTTATTCACATGGTGTCATATGCAATGGTAGTTAATACAATTTATTTTTAAAAATAGAGAATTTTATTTTAAATACATGAATTCTCTATTGCAAATCCTAGTGTACTTCGTATTATATTACATTAATTATCCATTACAATATCGTATACTTCTTTAATTGGAAAGAGAAATGATTGATTAAGAATGTAAAGAGACATAGGATTAGGATTAAAATATTTAATAAATTTTATGTTTACTTCATATGATTATTTGAATGATTTATTTGTCAAAATTCTTATCAAAAACTTTGATTGATAAGTATATAAATTATTATGCTTTAACTAATTTATCCTTAACTAAAAAATTTTATAAATTATTTTAAATTTAAATTGTAATATATAATTTAAATTATAGATATTATGGTCAAAATATATTTTAAATATTTTAAATAAGAAGCTGTAAGTATTTAATTCTACCTCATAATATTTTATCATAGATTATTCCTATCAAAAGTAAATATTTGACAAGCGAAAATTAATGCAATAAAATATTAGAGGGGTATGATGATATAATTTAAATTATAAACACTATAAAGTGAGGGGAATTTTTTATGATGAAGGCCAATGAATTATGACATTAATGGTCGCTCTTTTTTTTTTATTAATAATAATAATTGAAAAATAACATACCCATCATTGGCAATTATATTGGGAATCCATTACTTTCTTGTCATCATATTTGTCTTGTTCTCTCATCTTACTTTTATTTAGGTCTAATCTTTATTCAAGACTAATTAAATATCAGTAACAGCAAGCAGGACTAGAAATAATAATAATAATTAAAGAAAAGATGAAAAGAAAAAGGCAAAAGTGGTGCATGATTAGATGGATATGGATTTCTGTTTATGACATGTCAAGTCAAATTACTTGAAAAACACAATTCCTTAATCACTTAGCAAATTGTAACGTGTTCTCCACTATAACATTCCTAGTCCACGGGGCACAGTTCAAAACAAATCATAATTAATGTACCAAATTAATAGATATTACTAGTTTAGTAGTTTTCCAAAAAGAATTCACATAAATTGTGATGTTATATATGATTGATTAGTCTTTTTTTTTTCAATTTATTCAATTTTGGTAAAGAATTATTGTAATTAATTCAATTACGTATATTGAATCAATAATTTCAAATCAAGAGAATGTGAAAAGTAAATGAAATTTGATTTGTGATGTATTAGTTAGAATCATATTATCGAAACAGAAGTTTTAAAATTTTATTTTACAAAAATATATTATAATAAAATTGATTCAGAAGAATTAATTATTTGTATGAAATAAATTATTGTTGTATTGCATTTTTCTAACTATTTGCAAAGAAAAAAAAATAGCAAGTGGAGTGGCAATTTCGTGAATATAGCGAATATTAGCACCAAATTCTTAATCCGGCACCTACTTAAAATGGCCTGCCAGCCCGCTCAGTTTCCTTTCTGAATTAAACAAAACTAAAGAGAACAAAAAATCCATTGACAAATGGCGAAAACTCACCTTTTCCGCATCCTCATCTCCGCCGTAGTAGTGGCCGCGGTCATCCTCAGCACCGTCGATGCAGGCGTAGACTTCAGCTGGATGCCTATAAATAAGCCGGCGACTTGCAAAGGATCAATCGCTGAGTGCATGGCGGATGGTACAGGTGAGTTCGACATGGATTCAGAAGTCAACCGGCGCATATTAGCCACCACGAAGTACATCAGCTACGGTGCACTTCAGGCGAACAGTGTCCCTTGCTCCCGGCGAGGCGCGTCGTACTACAACTGTCGACCAGGTGCCGAAGCTAATCCGTACACACGATCATGCACCGCGGCCACACAGTGCCGGAGCTAATTATTTTTCCTTTTCTCTTTTTCCTTTTTTGGTGTCTCGTTTTACATACATATGTTTATGTATTATAGCAGGTTGCTCTAATAATTGATATTTCACATTTGAAAGGTCTGATTATGCACTCTACCGCTGCGTCTGGTGTACTTTTACACGTGTGTTCTTCTTCTTCTTCTTTTTTTTTTTTTCTCTGGATAATTTTACATGTATGTTCTAATTAGCTGATTTACAAGCTATGTTATGATATTGATTTATTCCGCCCAAGAACTTCAATTGTGTGTGTATATATATTTATATATGTATATGTTATGATATTGATTTATTCCGCTGGAGAACTCCAATTATATATATATATATATATATGTTTGTGTTTTGGTTTTCTTACATCTCCTCCATTGATATACAAAAAGGTAGGAATTTGTATCGAATTTATTTTTAGAAATTGTAAAACGAGGCCTTATTTATTTTTTTTATTTTTTTGGTAATGTTACCAACGTTTTGCTGTAGAATTTTCCGTCCTGTTAGTGTTGATTGCCCAAGGTCCTTTCTACTGGCGAATGCGTCGTGGGAGTGAATGGTAAGAAAGAAAGAAGAAGACGCCTCGAATTACCTGAAATCCAGTGGGTAAGAAAGGAAATATTCATTTGGTTTGTAGCAAAAACAATGGAAGGATCGAAGAAGGGAACTGTTGGAGAGAGACAAACCACTATTTAATGTTTGGGAGGAAGGGAAAAGGGGAGAAAGAGAAGTTAGGGAGAATCTTTTTTCACTCGTTGCTGTCTGGCCTGGGTCATTTTTCACTCGAGCTAAAAAACTTTCCTCCTACTACTACTAGAAGCAGAATTTTTTATGAAAGTCGGACCCAGTAAACTCAACTCAAATTTTTTATACTTTGTCTCTCTAGACTAGAATATAACCCATATTCATGTAGCAAGTAGCTTATTCGGTCAGAAAAAAAATAAGGAAAAAAAAAGGGCCTAAACTTTCACGCATGAACAGAGTGGAAGAAGTCAAATGAGCAGACAGAATATCTAAATTTTATAATGTTTTAGACAGAGAGGCGAATTTTCCCCTATTGTTGCCAAGACTCATCTTCCCCAACAACTTTTAGATACAAGGTTACCGAGAAATATCATTGTCGGGATAACATTTTTAGTACCAGTCGTTTAAGTTTAACATAGAAATTAGCAGTTGTGCATCCTCCACTCTGAGTAGTTAATTCGGTCAACTCACAAAGTAGAGCTTTGCACCAAACTCACATCATGAAATTAGCTGCCAATAACACCATGTCCATGTGATCACAACAAACTCAATAAGGAAAAATGAATAAAAATTCAAGTGACGAGGAAGATT
The DNA here is from genome assembly GCA_019321725.1 of Paulownia fortunei. Lineage (NCBI taxonomy): Eukaryota > Viridiplantae > Streptophyta > Magnoliopsida > Lamiales > Paulowniaceae > Paulownia > Paulownia fortunei. Next base: position 1,202,936 of record CM033109.1, on the reverse strand, counting down.
CCCCAAAGCTCAGCCAGGATGAAGACAAGTTCTGTTGAGGAAATCATGGGAAACAAAATCTAACAAATTGCGGAACTGGTTATATCCAGCGAGGATAAACATGCAGGAAAAAGGATATCTTTGACATAATATTGTGTATATTGGCTGAAACCGTGTTTGCCACAATTAACTATTATGATGAGTAACCCCATCATATAACCATTGAATGCACCACATCCATAAATCCATCTACAGAGTGCATAACTTACCATCTGCTCAAGGTGGTTTTGTACCTATAGATACAAGAAAAGCCAACGCGTGAAATGTGAGAATTTGACGCATACCATAATTTGGAAGAAAGAACAGAAATTCAAGCAACACTCTATGAAGATCAGTATGATTATCTCTTCAACTGAATTGTCCAACAAATTCTAACAGTGCCCTGTAAGAGTTGGGGTGGGGGAACAACTCAAATATATGAATGTTTGATTAAAAAAGTACAGCTAGATAAAGACAGCATCCAAGACTCCAATGGCACTTCAGCAGGCCATCTTTTCATCATGCTCAGATTTCGACCACCTCACCTCTTTTTTTTCGGATTAGAAAATTTTTCAATTTTACATCCAACACAAGCTTAACTAGAACACACAAATTTTGATTGACATAAGCTAAAACTAGAGTCTTCAGCTGGCCTTTTTCATATTTGCTGATTTGTCATTTGTATCGTCAGCATATGGATATTCTGGTGGTGCCGTCCAGAGACCTCCTAATATAATTAAGTGGGCTCCAAGCAGCAGTACCGATGAGTAAACATTAGAAGGGAAGACATTCCAACAGAACTCCACTGTAATGAACAAAAATAAACTGCAGGAACACAACCTTTTGAATTATTAAAAGGGGCACATAGGTAGTGATAAACTCTAAGCTTCATTGTCAAGAAACCTACCGTAACCAAGTAGGAAATGGGGTTCGCCACAATAAATAGGGTAGGCTATAGAAATACCTGCATGCATAAATGACTATGTAATAAATTGGATGTCATTGCTCAACAACAGAAGACTTATTTTTTCAGAATATATGTATCTGTATCCCATCCCAATTTTATTGTTAACAACTCGGTTGCTCATGCATGAGTTTATTCTGCATAAACTCATGTTAATAGCAGACAGTCTAGGATAGATCATCAATAAAGCCTACAAATAGGGAATTTTGCAGAATCAGTTGCAGATAAAAGCAAGATCTCTAATGGTCCTTGTTAAAAAATGTGCATCTACATCTTCTTGCCACAACATTGAGACAAGCCCATTAAAAGATGTCCAGAAGCACATACCAAGAGTAGAACTGATAGTGCAGAGACCGAGCACACACAATTCCAATGAAGTTCCCAACGAACATAGTCGTTGCTATATCTGAATCAAATTAAACCAATGGAAGAGGCACAAGAAAGATAATTAAAATAACTGAGGAAGAGGAGATTAAAATTAGTTAGCTATAACTCACGCTCTGTTCTAAGCACCCTCAAATTTGAATTGTGACTATTGAACCGTCTGAGGGGAAAAGAACTCAGATCAGAAATTTTGAGCTCTGTTTGAACAAGTTTAGAATGTAAGAGAGATAACAGTCCTCCTTCATGCCTGCACCAAGCCAAAAGAAAGATTAAGAACTTTACTTTAAGAAGAATCAAAAGACCTATAGCAACCAGGAAGTTGAGTAAAGGGCACAACTAGTGTTTAAAGGATAGAAACACAAGAGTATTCCAGCTAAAAATTACTAAATAGAATAATCTGGGTATTTACTCTAGGATTATGGAATTTTAGGACCATTTTTGCTAGGAGGGACAGAGGAACAAGATATAGGAATTATTAGTGTTGATAATAGCTATACTAACTATCAAAGAGAACAAAAGAAAGAAATTGATAATAGATTAACTGCAAGAGCCGGCTAAAAAGCCATTGGCAAGACTCTGTATAGTCATAGTTCTATATGGTACTTACCTGCACCATCTATAATGAGCAAAGATTGAAAGCAGAATAAGATGAGCAGCCAATAGAAGCAGCGCAAATCCTCTAGACACAAAAACTGGTTCTGGAACAAATTTGAAATTAACAGACCTGGAAAGTACAGTGAAACATTGTCCTTTGTTAATCATAATTGCACAAGGAAAGCTTCCATAATTCCAGATGCACAAATCAGATATTTATTGTTAATTTTGATCTATGGTCAACACCATCTACATATAAATACTTCAAAGCATGTAATCATAAATAAAAATTGTAAAAAATCTAGCATAGAACTTGAGGACAGCCAATAAAGAATCTATCAGGTGTACAATCACTAAATAGGTAAAAAGTGTCATATATAGTAAACTTGGCTGGGTCAATGGAAGTACCAAAAATGGATGAAGACGCGACCGAGATTGAACGCTCTTGAGATATATGCAACTGGGTGCGATAATACAAAAGGTAACCCTAATAGAATCTGCAGAATCATCCACCAGAGGTGGTAAGGAGATAAAGATTTCAATCAGATAATGCCTCTGCAAAGTATCGTTTTGCATTCAGTGGTTATTAACTCACTTAATTTTCGTACAACAAATAAAGTGTATACGGAGCACACAAAGAATCCATGGACATTAAGCAACAAATATACATAATTATTCAACAAGTGACACACCGTATACAAAATGACATTGTAAGATTATAATAGGTGCTAGGACTCATCAAGCAACAGTGACTTATTATCAAGCAGGATTAAAGAACAAGCACCTGCACCAGAGCCGCGCCTGCACCAGCAGATATAACCCCAAAAGTATCCATAGACTGTTTTTCAAGTTTTCCAGGCAGAGTTAGAAGTTGCTTAAGATGTAAATGCCCACCTCCAGACTTACAGAAAATTTGAGCAATCAAAATAATTTACCTTCAGCAAGAGGAGTAACAAGGGAGGTGCAAAAAGAAGAACATTCATCTTCACTGAGACAGCACCACTGTGCTAACAGGAAGAATGTCTAGAACTCCTTTAGTCAACAAATATAAACACCAACAAAGAATGATAGTGCTAGCAGCATTTATGTGACAAACAATAAATTAAATCTGTGTATGCTACCTGAAAATAACTAAACCCAGATGCCACTTTTGGTATAGAAATGAGACCAGTGCAGCATGAAAGAGAGTTGTGGCAAAACAGTCATTGAACAAGCGAAGCAAAAAGATTGAGTGCACTCTTTTAGACAAAGAAACCAAGCAAAGAGCCCACCAAGGAAGCTGCAAGACAGGTTATCTGAAATTAAAACCTGATCTTATACTTACTAATTGTTCAATAGATAGTCATAAAACCAAGGAAGCTGCAAGACACGTTATTTGAAATCAAAACCTGATCTTATACTTACTAATTGTTCAATAGATGGTCATAAAAACAGAAAAATGATAAAAATCTAATTTCAAATATCAGCATTAACAAAGAGCATGATTATCGTCCAACCAGGAGTACTTTTAGCTCTTCATTCGCCAAGCCAGGCTACCACGAACTACATAGTCCATCTAATAAAGTTAAAGATAATACGCAAGAGCCCCACCACCCCCACCTTTTTTACCCGCTTCTCTTGTCAGATCTCTCATGCAGGGAGGGGCCTAATTAAAGCTACTCTCAACCAGCACACAAGAAAATATATTGTCACAAACTCTTAGATACAACAGTTAACCAGGGGAGAACTGGCATGTAAGAGACTAGTACATTGAGACAATTGGAGGTGCCAAGCGTGCAATCCATTTTCACTTTTCTCTTAGTCTAAGCCAGAAAACCTCAACACATATGATCAAATATTTTTCAAATTTTATAGCAAAAGTAGTTCATGAATGTGAGAACTGGCAAATCATAAATCAAGTATAAAGATCCATACCACATCCGTCTTCAAATAAATTAATAGAACCATTCCGAGATTCACAATATAGAGTAGGCCAAACAAAATCTGCAATAAAAAGAGCATACAAGTTATGACAACTTAGTAGATAAATCAACAAATAAAAGACAGCTCGAGGTCAAAGACACAAGAGGATATAACTTCCATGCCTGCAATTTGTAGTTTATACTCTATAAAGTTATAAGTCCATAATCACATATCCCTATTCTTTAAGACGGAAAATATATTTTATTAACTAGAATACTAAACATAGTAGTGATAGGGATGTGATGATTTCCAATAATTGCATCAGATGACTGAATAAGCATTGAACAGACTTCCAAAATGCAAAGAATCCTTGATCAAAATGTCAAGGAAGGCTCAGTAAGATATTATTGCAAACAACAAGTCACCGACCATGAGAATCTTGTCATTCTGTTCATTGTGAAACAAGTAAAAGGCAACAGAAAAAAGAAAGTTTGAAGAATCAAAATCCAAATTGGTTATCCCCATGCAAAAGAACTGCACAGAATAGCAATACTCCTCATAGCTGTATAGATCAACTAAAATTATCTCTTCATGATTTATCCATGAAATTCTCTCTCCCCCTCTCAGAAGCAACTTTAACCCTTTCAAATTCTGCATTTACCTATAAGGATAAGAGCATAATTGTACATATATGCACTGATCTTTCACAGAACTTAATTTGAAACTCATCATTGCAATCAGGAGATACAATTTTTAGAATTTCAAATTACCATTCACGGCCCCAGTTTCACTATTCCACATTTCAAACCTGGCTGGAAATAAATTTAAAGGTGAAATAGCTACAGATTTATCAAAAAGGCCTCTGCAATTTTTGCATATACATGTCCAGGAACAACAGAAGACAACAATAATAATAGATTCAGAAAAAACATTAAAAACTAGCTCATATTCTTTGGTTAGCAAGGTGAAGCCTTAGGTTAAGTATTGGAAAATACTCCTACTCATTTTGAAGAGATTTTTCATCAATTACAATTCCAATTCCAATTTCACAAGCCCAAACACAAATTATTTTGTCAAAAGAAATATTACAGAAATAAAATATACCTGGGCAGGGTAAACCTGACCACCGGTAACATACTGAATAGCAGAGTAAATATAAAGAAATCCAGCTGGATATACCAAAGGCCCAGTATCCCCTTTCAGTTTGTTGTAATCTCTTTCTCCTCCCAGAAACCCACTAACCTGTTAATATTAATTTGCAAAATAAAACTTCTAAACAATGAAAATCCAAAAATCACCACAATACATTAAGGCTCTGCTTAGGATTTAGCTGAGAAAAGAAAAGGCACTGCAAACTAAATTTCATCGTCTTCCTTTCAGATACGTTAATGGAAGTAGAAGCCTAAACTATTAATAATTTTCTGCTTTCTTTCGAAATCAAATGTAGGAAAATAAGGAAAGAAGAAGTAACATCAAATATGTGTTCACCTGTGACATGTAAGCATCCCAGTCAATCTTCGTGTCTGAAATGCATAAGCCAAATAAAGGTTAAAATAGAAAACCCATTACAAATAATATAATTTGAAAAATGCGCGTGGGTTTTGTAGTTACATGGAACATAGGAGATTATGAAATAAACCAGGATGGCGTCGGCGAGGAGCACCGCCAAGGCGAAGGATGTTTTCGGGTTTTCGATAATTTGTCGAATAAAAGACTCATGTTTTCTCACCGCCTTCGACCCGACGGCGGCGGAGGATCGGGTAGCTGTGGCTTGTCGCGGCATCGGAGTAAGGAGTTCGGCGCCGGCTGATATTGGCTGGGTTTTTTAACACTGAAGCTACTGATTTACGTAAAACGCCGCGTTTCGGTTCAAATGTTGGGTCGAATTTGAGAAATTAATTAATTACAGGTTTAAAGTCATTCAGAATTTGCTTAATGTAATCCAACCCTAGATTTCAAGCAAATACAACTAAGGTCACTCAAATCTAAACCTAATTTACATTAATTGGCATGGGTTTACTGCATAAGTATGAACTAAATAACAAATAACAAATACATTATTTTTCAAATTTATTTAAATTTATATCAACTTAATCTCATCGAATTTGAATAAACTAATTGAACAGAAATTGAGTTCGAATAATATTTATTATTTTTTTAATTAAATTAAATTTTAATTATTATTAAACAAAAAAAATATATTCAAATTTGAGTTATAAAGTTTAACGTAGCAAATTCAATGCCTTTACTGCGAGTATCAAATAAGTTTTTTTTTTTTTTAACTCTATTATTAAATTATTAGACTTTGTGTTCTTAGTTTGAGGATAAATAATAATTTTACTACTTGATATTATTTTATTGTTCAAATTAATTGATAAGTACAAAAACAACTACTAATCAATAATGGCACCAAAATTTATTGACATTCTAATCAAATGAGACTCCATTAATAAATATTTATCCTACAAAGAGTTGCCAACTGTGTTTGCTTATTGTTCAACACTAATCACAAAAAAAAAAAAAAAAAGTCCAATTTTTCACCAATTCCCAATTATTTTATCCACTCACAAGTTTTTTACATAGTAATTAAGCTATAAACATATGGTAATTATGTTAACACCCGATCAATCAATTGTTGGTCAGCAGAGGAGGAAGAGTTGGCCAGTCACTACACCAAATCCGCCCACGTGTACACATCCTCTCCACTTCCCGCCACCTCTCCCCGCCGCGTGGCCTCCTCCTCCATGCAAATCTACCAGATAAACACGCTCTGTTCTACAAAATCGTTACGACTCCACCATCTCCACCCGAAATCCCTCCTCTCTCAAGCTTTTACCCTCGCCTAAAAAACTCTTATCATGGCCTCCCAAGACCTCAAACACCGAACGAAACAACAAGAATTACAAGAAGAAAACCAAAAGGATCAACAGCCAAAAGTAATACAAGCCACCACCACAACCTCCGACATGAACCCCAGGAAACAAAAGAAAACCGGCGCGGCGCGGCGGGGCCTTCGCTCATTGAGCGTCGCCGTCGGCTTCCCACTCTCCCTCGCCCTTCTCGATATCTTCCTCTTCGGTTCCAGCACTCGCTACCGCAGCCTCCACAAGCCCTTTTACTTCCCCCCACTTTGGGCCCTGCACTTGGCCTGTTTAACCACCGTCTTCCTGTCGGGCCTCTCAGCGTGGCTTGTCTGGGTGGAAGGCGGGTTCCACCGCCAGCCCACTGCTTTGATCCTATACTTGGGCCAGCTCATGCTCAGCCTCGGATGGTACCCGGTTGTGTTCGGGGCGGGGGCGATTCGGGTCGGGTTGGTTCTGTGTGGTGCCCTGTTTGGTGTTCTGGTAGGGTGTGCGAGGATGTTTAGGAATATGAACCCGATTGCTGGGAATTTGGTTAAGCCATGTTTGGCGTGGGCCGTGCTGCTTGCTGTTGCGAATGTTAGGCTTGTGTATCACTGATTTGAGAGAACTTCTGTGTTGGCTTTGTTCTTTTTCTGTGTGTGGAGGTTGTTGTGAACTCTATATATGCAAAAATATGTTAGAAATAGTTGGAAAATTTGAGATTGTTGTTGAACGATATAGTAAATTTGTGTGTTGCATGAATGTGGTTTATAATCCATCTTTGTACCGGGTTGGGTTCTTCTTGTCTGATAAAAAAAGCGTTAGTGGTGAAGAAGGTAAGTGCAAATAGTCACCAACTTGATCACTTCTTTTTTTTTTTTTTCCTTCACAATATATTTGCCCACCGCCATTTTTATGACCATTTTGTCATTTCTGTGACAGTAAAAACTACGTCATACCAAGATATATAGTGGCTATTCTAGGGAAGTTTTCCAGGAAACATTAATTCATTTGAACTGATGTATTATTTCGGTAAAATGCAGGCAAAGAAGTGTTTTCCTAGCATAATATTAGAACTGAAAGGAATGGGCTGTTTTGCCAGTGGCAATACAATTTCGAAGCATTTTTATGCTCTAGCTACAGAACATCAGGCGAATCAGTTGACACAAAATGATTGGCAACAAATGGAGTCAGTTTAATAGGCAATTGAGTTACAACTGAGCTTCAGCAGGCCTACATTTGAGAAGAAAATAAATGAAGAATAAATATACTTCCGTCTAATTTGGTAAATTAATATTCAAAGAATACAAGAACTGAGAGAAAACGCAATTGATCAAAGAACCCACGAATGATCCAAAATTGAAATCGAATTGGACGTGCAGTTCTTTTCCAGACCTGTTGCATGTTCCTTGCAAAATCACTGTGTGTGTTTTTGCATATCCATATGATTTGTGAATAATACAACATACTCATGTCTGGTCTTTCGAACTCCAGAACCAGCTTCCATGGATTTTATGGAGAGAAACACGACAGTGGAGCTATTATTCTGATTGAAAACTGGATCAAATTGTGTTTTTGTGTCTGTCCCTCTCTCCCTATCTTATAATGGTGCATTTTATTACATGTGGCCTTTCTGCATCTCTGATTAGCTCTAGCTCAGGTGGAATGGCTCTCAGTTTTGTACTTCGATCTGGCAGTGCCATATCCACTACCTCTATTCTGTTTGACACAGCCTCCTCAGGGTCACGGACGTCCTCCTCTTCTGGTTGATTTCTTGCCCTTCCCAGTTTTGAAATCCAGGTTTGCGATTTATCTCATGCTTCCACAGATAGCGTGCCTCTCCCCACATCAAGACTACAGATCCTGGGGTCAGGAGTACTGGAATCTTTGCCGAGGGTACACACTCTTTGTTTACCTCTTCAAGATGACTGACTTCAGCTTCAACTGAGCTAAAATGCATCACACACGATGACTCCAAGGAAATTATTGCTATTCCATCTTCAAAGCGCATAAGGTCAACATGTGCACAAATTCCCTACACTCCAACAAGAGGACGTATTATTGTCAGGAAAGAAAGAACAGGACGACAAAAACAAGTATCAAGTGATTGGATAAAGCACAATTATGAGGGGGGAAAAACAATTAAATGCATAAGTGCGCTAGTATGAGAGGGAAAATACAATTGTAGAGCACCAGGAGCAATATAACAGTTTTTCTTTCTCCAGACAATGTATTTGCAATCAACAAATACCGAATACTAGACAAACTATGACTTGCCAGGGGTGTATTACTGCGATCGGATAACTCTAATCAAAGTGCTATTTAGAAGCAACATTTTGTTATAAATAGCTAACAATAAACATAACATCTGAGAGATCTACTTTTTTGACAATGACATTCCAAACCAGATAGAATCTAGTCAATCTACCATAGAAGGATCATAACGCACCTCACCTGGCTGGTATGTGTTCACTATAAGTTGGTTAAAAAGTGGTTCCCTCCATAATAACACTGATGGAAATAGACAGCTTTCTTTACTGTAATCACTAGTCATTGGGTCCATGGATTCAAAAAAATAACCACCCAATAGAATATTCTCACGTATGATGCATGAAAGTTCAAGGGCCCAAGGAGGAAGATTTCCAAACCTCATTGCCTGCATTGAAAGAGATGAATTAGAATAAAAGTTTCCAAGCAAATTATACTCAGGATAATCACATGTACACTAATTGCTACACACCTAAAAAAATAAACAAAAACAATCATAGCAGTAGCTAGTTCCAAAAACCAGGAATGAGGAAATACATACAACATACATTGACGACAGTTCACAGTGCATATTTAACCAGTGTACACCCGGTCTCCAGAAGGAAGCAATCACTCTTACAACTAATTAAATGGCTCATGATATTGTGCATGAAATAAGTATCTTGAGCAGAGTCTTAAAAAGGCAACTAAAACTAATCCAAAAATTCCTCCACTTGCAGAATGGTGAACCCTTCTAAGGAAAAAAAGAGAAATAACAATCAAGGTCTCTCTTGAAACTCACGCCCTGCCTTTTAACTCGAATAATTACTATCATTTACTACGGTGTTATAAGCTCAGGGGTGTTACCTTGGGGATGTCTCACATATGATCAGTTTCTTGCCACTTAGAGAGAGTTTTTACACTCACTAACACAAGCCCACAGGGAAAAATTACCTTATACTTTTGCCCTTCTCTCTCTATTCCCTAATGTTCACAAAAAGAATGCAAAATTATCTGAGAGCTATACCCTCGGCTTGCATCGCTTTGTAGTTAGGAACTTCAGCTGAATGCAAACCCCATCAATTGCCAAAAAAGTACAGTAGATAATTCCAAACTATCCATTTTAAGTTCAGCAAGCAAACAACTTATCTTGCCTCCGGAGCAAACTTATGCCTCTCAACCTGAACATACAAACTCTATATCCAACTGTCTCCACGCATTTATCCATAAATTGAAAAGTTTAATTACAAATCTATACCAGAAATAGAGAGCCAAACTGAAATGTAATCAGAATTAAAAATTAAAAAAGTGTTAATCTGTAAATACCTGATTATGCGAGGCTTCAGCCAAATATCCCTCTGCATCCAATAAAAGCGAAGCATAAATTCCTCTCAACCATAAAATTTAATCATTTAAACACAAAATTGCATCGGATTCACCTTTTTCAAGAGCAGATAGGAAGGAAGACTGTTGATCGGCAGACAAAAAGTCCCTGCAAATCCAGAGGCCGTTGATTTCACTGACCGGTTCCCAAATATGGGTATCCCCAAAGATTGACAGAGGCCTCACCATTTCATCGCTCGAATCGTCGACGCGAACTCGTCCTCGCCGATCATGCGACGATTCGCCGTCGCTGTCCGAGGATGAATCGCCAAACGCTTCCCTCAGAATGGCTTTCAGATCCTCCTCCTCCATTTCTCCTTCCCCTTGTTCACCTGATTTTTCTGGGGTATCTTCTCAAGGCAATTAACATCCCAATCCTTTGCGCATTTATATTTATAACCTAAATCCTTCTGTTAAAACGGATACAAGGGTATGAATTTTACGTTGAAAGTGTTGTCGGTATCTCTGTAAGAAATGCTTGTACTTTTAAAGTTCCAATAAAATCTCTTATATGTAACTAATAGTTGAGGTGTTTGTTTCTGTGTATGACTTGAATTGTTTGTTATATCCTCTTTCAAATCAACTCTTTTTTTTATTTTTCTTTTGGGTACAATATTTGAAATCAATTTGTTCAAGATAAAAGCCTGATTTGAAGTATGTAAATTCCTAACCCTCCATGGTACTTAGGTTGAGTGGCAATATTTGAATCTAGTATAAGTTTATAGTTGCATCCCAATGAAATTTCTTACAATATTGTTTTATAGTGTCAATTATACCTAAACCCTATTTTACATTTAGGTAAGGAAAATAGCGACCCAATTTTTATTTTGTTGGTAAACTTTTTTACATGCAATTTTGTGAAGTAACAAAAAGTTTTGCACCTTATTTAAAAAAATATTAATAGTAAAAGCCATAAACCCAATTTAGAATCTTGTACAAATTGTTATAGCAGTGTCCTTAAACATAGAAAAAGGATATAAAGTGACAAATGGCTTTTGTTGGAATTATAGAGATATCAGCGTCTGTTTGAAATTAAAAGTGACTTTCCTGGTAATGAAAAAGGGAGCATCATGCAAAATTTACACACAAGGCCTTAGACATGAAACCTTACATGGCCTTTCTGGGAAAACGTCAAGGTATCGCCAGACAGAGATCCGAAACAAAGCGAATCAAAAGTATCCAAATAAAGAAAAGCCCATAGTACAATTAATGTATTTTCTCATGGATGACCATTTTCTGTTAAAGAGGGAAAATATTACACAACATAATACTCATGAACAGCTATTACTTCTGCAATCTACCGTAAAGATTGTGAAAGAAAATTTCCAACTTACAAAGGCGAGAGTCCCTTAGTACTCAAATCAGCAGATCGAACTTTGGTGCTCTTCTTTCTTCTTTTGTCTTAGGCAGAAGTTCATATCTTGGTTCTAAATCTACAGCAAGCATTTTTTTGTATGTGTGGCATTCCTTACACATGCACAGCAACCTAAACTACAACAGCAATGTTCGCTATGGTGACAACTCCAGAAACCATGGGAATTTCACATTTTCCCTGCTTAATGCTTTGCATAAGGTCATCTCGATTATATATAGCTAGACACCGTAGGTCAGAATGAAGATTTAGCATTAGAACAGGTATCTGGAACTAGTAAACAAGTCTACAGCAATATATATCCAAAGAAAAATATACAGCATAAAATGGATTCTACCAAAGAAGGGGAAAAAGGGAAAAAGCGAAAAATTCTTTTGTTACTCTGGATCTCATTAGCAACACTCTTCTACTAAGCAAAAAGAGTTCAGGTACCATCAAGAATTACAAATCAAACAATAACATTATTATGCGGAAAGCAGCAATATAAAAACCTATTGTCTTGCATGGTGCTCCTTTAAATTAAAATAATGCAGCAGTAAAGAAACAAAAACTAGTAGATTGAGTACTTTTCGCCTGCACCAGGAAAGAGTTTCTTGTATACGGAAAGAGCTGTTGGAATAATAGCAGCAAGTGCTAGAGAAAGATGCTCAGAACTGCTTGTCCTCACAGTGATCTGACCACTGAGCTTGTTATTAATTCCAGCTCGAACAGCCACCTTCGAATTACGTCCTATAGAGAACTGAGCCAGACTGTTGAACCCTAGTGCTAAATCTCCTCTCCATTTAATTATGGACATGCTGAATGTGGATTGAACCTGGCCAATTGGATAATCAAGCTCCCTTCGCTGCAGCTCAAAGTTGGCTCCATAAGCAGTGTCTTGCTGAGATCGCACAGCACCGGCACTACCTACCAAACTGTACTGCTTTCCTAATGCAATCTGATCTTCAATCTTCACAGCAGGGACCACATTTTCACCTAAAAATGTAAAAGATATTCCACCAGTTGCTCTATTTTTCTTCAAATTTTTGAATTTGGTTTCAGCTCGGACGATATAAGCAAGTTGCTTTCCCATACTCTGAATATCAAAGCCTGCCATGCTCGACATATTTTCTCCATGCTTAGCCGAAATAGAGGAATCCAAACTGATGCTGAAGTCCTTTTTATCTTTTGTGATTTGAACAGTATATACTGCTGGAAAGCGGTTAGCAATAGCTAGGCTGTGTTCGAGGTTGACACCATCATAGCCACAGTCATGGTCCCAACCGTGGGTATCCAGAACTGGCCTTGCAAGAAACTGTGAAGTTGGCTCCAAGAATCGGTATCGGTACGCAGGATTATCACCATCAAAGGAAGGTGGGAGAGCCATGTCTGGTAGGGGAACTGCCACAGGAGCCGCAGCTCCAGAGTCAGCATCATCCTCTGTGAAACCATAATCAGTTGCAGCATCCTTACCTTTCTTTTTAATTTCTCTCATTCTTCTCAACTCCTCTCTCCACTGCTTTTTCTGGAGAAGCTTCACCCGGTAGTCATACTCTTCAAAATATGCCTTCCTCTGTTCTCTGCTGAGCTTTGCTATCTGAGCTTTTTTGAGAGGCTTAAATGGAGGAAGCTGGTCATACTCATCTTCTTCTTCTTGGTCAGAATCCGACAGATCATCCAAGTCAATATCAGAATCAGCATTGTCACCACCCTGATCAGACGGAAGCTTTGGGTGCGTTCGAGACTGCAACATAGACGACAACATGTATGGAAGGGGTGGTGCGCGTGCTCGAAAACCAAAGAGCTTTCTATGGTCAAATGGGTCTTGAGGTTTTGAGAGTGAACTCGCTTCTGATAAAATCTTCATTGAGTAGCATAATAGCAGTAACTGAGGTCTCCAACTCTGACCATTAGGAAGTATTTTCTGGCCCTCCCTGTTCTTCCGACAAGAGGGGTGGTTTTCCACAAGAGAAACAGGATTCATCAGACTTGGACTCATCATTCGTAAATCACCCACAGCATGGCCAATGGACTGCTGGACAACATGAGACCTTTGAGAGACGAAAACCTCATAGCTCAAAGGGGTACCAGAAGGTCCATCTGGGGGTGCGGAAGCAGCATGAGTAAGGGTGACTATGGCACTTCGCCAGATAGAAGAGCCAAGAGCACTAGTAACAGTCTTCAGGAGAGGTAGATCGTTAAGATCTCTAGATTGTGCATCCAATCGGTCCACATAAAGAACAACATCAGGGGGGCTTTTCTTTGTGAACTTCTTTACAGAAGACAAGATACCACGGTTGAAACCCTGTTCCATCACAGAAGACTTGAGACCAGGTGTGTCAACAACCTGAACTTTAACTCCATCAACAAACCCAGAAATCTCTTTCGCATGAGCTGTCCCAGTTTCAAATGCATCAATGGCAGCCTTCTCTTCTCCAAATACTGAATTTATTGTGGCACTTTTCCCCACTCCAGATTTTCCAAGAACCAGGATGTTTACAGAGAAGTCTAAGTCATCTCTTTCCCCCGCTTCAAGCTGCAAAGCCGTCCTCTTGGCAGCATCCAAGCTAAAAGTTTGGGTGCCTTGCCTTCCACCAAGAAGTGCCAGCCGGTATAAAACCTGTGCTGCCACAGATTCTTCTGGAGAAAGGCCTAATCTATGAACAAGCCTCAAAAACTTCACTCTGATATGTTGCAACTTTTCCAGTTTTTTCTTCTCCTCTTCACTCAAGTTGTCCTCAGATTCTCCACCACCAGCAGGAGTCAAAGTGCTGAAAAGGCTGGGGCGGTTCGGGCGGGGAGCAGGTCTCAAAGATTGAAGGGAAGATCCCAGACCAGCAGGACGCTCCACTGAGAAAAGCCTAGATCCATCTTGAGAGGTGATAGTGATACTGCCACCATTTGAATCAGCACCAGTAGCAGCCTTCAAAAGAGCTGCCAGGGCAGCAGAATCAAACAATTCCTTCCCATCTCCCTCATCATCAGTTTCACCTTCTTCTTCTGAATCTGTGACGATTTGACCATCAATCCTCCGAGACTGCTGAAGTGAACTGCCAGCACCAGTATGAGAATCCCCACCAGACTCTCGTTCCAACTCCTCAATGAACTTTTTGGCGGCTTCCGAGCTCCCAAATATCATACCATCAGTGTCCCCATCTGACATGGAGTCTTCAGGCTGAACTTCTTCATATATCTCATCTTCCACTTCTCTAATTTCTTGGGGATCAAGGATGGCTTTTGGTTCACCAGATGCTGTCCATTTTGATTCCTCAAATACCCCATCAGCTAATCCATTATTTTGTGCATGAACACCGGTATGCTCACCATTGGTCTGCACAGTTCCAGCATTTGAGATATCAAGCTGATTTACATCTCTGTCTGACCCTACTATTTCATCCACAATCGCGACATCCCCATCAGTGTGAATCTTGGCTGTTATGCCATTCTCAATACTCTCAGAAATAAGAGCAGGCTCATATTCCACCTCTGGTTTCTTTACGCTATCCTCCGCATCCAGAGTTCCACCTCTATTGACGGAATCATTACTTGTCATGGCTGTCTGAACTCCATTCACCAAATCAACAACAGCTCCTGCATCTAAAATTTCATCCTTTTCATCCCCAACCACATAATGTTCAGGTTGAAGTGGCTTTGACTCAACAACATCAACTGTATTCTCAGCTGCAGGTTCAGAGCTTTGGAAATCCACTCCAACTTCCCTAGTACTGACTTCTTCCTCGACTCCATCACCACTTTGAGCAGTGCCACCAACCAATTGAAGTGGGACCTCCACTCCTTCAATCTTTTCACCTCCATTTTCTTCCATCTCCCCAACAACAACCACCCCCGGGTCTACCATATCAACCCGAATGGTATCAACAACAGAATCCCCTTCAGGCGTGAGACTCACATCACCAAGACCAACCGTTTCAGCAACCTCTTTTGGCTCTAATTTATTCACCGCAGCTCCATTTTCTTCCATCTCCCCAACAACAGCTACCCCGGGGCGGGATACATCAACCTGAATGGTATCAACAGCAGAATCCCCTTCACTTGTGAATCTCACATCACCAAGACTAACCACCTCTGTTTTTTCTGGTTCAACCACAGCCACTTCAGCAACCACTTCCTCCACAGGTTTATTCACCACATCTCCATTTTCTTCCGTCCCTCCAACAACAACTATCCCGGGGCCAGCCACATCAGCCTGAATAGTATCAACAACAGAATCCCCTTCAGGCGTGGGTTTCACGTCACCTGTATCAATAAACTCCGTTTCTTCTGGTTCAACCGCAGCTACCTCAGAAACCTCTTTCAGCTGAGCTTCACTCACCTCATCCCCAACGCTCAAAGATCCACTCTTTCCCTTCTTCTCAGACTCCTCTCCCTTCATCTCGACTTCCTCAACCACCACCTTTCCCCCTTTGCCATCCACAATCTCACCACCTTCTACCACCCCCTCATTGGGATTCACGCCCAAATTATCCACTGAGTCAAGAATTTCTCCCTTCTTATCAAAACCCTCAACCCCACTAAACTTACCCTCCGTACTATCATCTGCAGCAAAACCACCCTCCAAATCTTTCCCCATCACTTTTTCATGTCCCTCAGTATCCTTATTCCCTTTCTCGACATCATCAACACCATTCAAAATGACCCCGGAAATCGGCAAAGATTCAAGCTTTGCCAAGGCATCAGAATTCTCCTCCCCAATGGCCACTCCCACAGTCTCATCCAAAACCGGCTTATCCAACTCCGTTTCGAACTCCTCATTACCGCTCACATAACCCTCATCCTCGGATACGGTACCCTTACTATCACTCCTACTATTTTCGTCATTATTATCGTTCAAAGCAGTTGTTTTATTCAATAAAGTTTCATTTTCAAAACTATCAGAACATGGAAATGAAGAAGATGTGGAAGAACCTGAGGCAGCTTCAGAGATAGGCTGCGACGTCGCCTCCTTCGAGTCCATGGAAGTGCTGAAATAAACAACAAATAGAATAAAGAATTTGGAGAAAAGGGTTTCGAGGGTTTATGGATAAGGAGGAAAAAAAAAAAGTTGGAAAAAGAGAGAGGGAGGAGGGAGTGGTGTTGTGGGATGTGAATTGTGATAAGGTTTTTGGTGTATTTGGGTTTCTGAGTTTTGCAGCTGCTGGGGGATGCTGCGTTCTGAGGTTTTCCCCTTTGATTTTTCATTTTTTATTTTCTAGTGAAATATAAAAAAATACTGGTCCACTAAAGGGTAAAGTCGGAAATTGCAGTCTACACTCAACTGGATGCTGCTGAACTCAAAATGTGTATGAAATGAAAGTACCGCAACAAAAATAATTTATATAAAACAAGAAGTCTAAAAATCCATTATCTGCATCTAATTATAGACAAAAAATGGAGTCCTTGATTTCTTAAAGATTTTCCTTATGAAATATTGCTAATATACAAATGCTTTACAACTTCTGGTTGGTCCAAATTGAAATTAATTGATTATATTTTATAATTCATAATTATAATATAAAAATATAGAAAAGTTCATAAATCGAGCCAAACGCTTCACCCTAGGTCAATGGCCTGAATTCCTTTAGAAATATATTTCTTGGTATCAACAAACATATCCCTTCCTTTACTGTCCAAAAAAATATATTTCTTCCTTTTATTCAAAAAAAATAAAAAATGATTATTATTAATTTTTTTAATTGGAGTGGTCCTAATAGGATTAAAATTATTCTTAATAAAAATCAACAATTCTAATACTCTGACGCTTTTTTTAAAAATTCATATTTTTTTTCAAATAAAATAATGCCAAAAAAATTGTTACTTCTTCAAAAATATCGAAGGCCAAAGTTTCACGAGCTTGGACATTGCTGGAAATGAAATTTTGTTTGTTTGGTTGTGTTGATGATTGTGTTTAGATTGGTTATTTTTTGTTTTTTTATTTCGATTTTTGCTTTCAAAAGTTAGTGCGTGTATTTATTCACCCCCTCTCATTTTTTATCTATAATGGATGGCCACAAATAATTCAGGAAAAAAAAAAAGAGTAACAAATTGGAGAATGGAGATGATGAAAGTTTGGCATTTTATAGTTCAAAATTTCAACACATCTATGAAAATTTATGTAATACAATTTACACAAACAATATAAGACCATCATATATTATTTTAAGTTATAAGATGTTAAAATAAAATTGAGTGTTGAATAATCCAAGCATATTATGTTTTGGATAGCTTCAATTGAATTGTTATTTAGGAATAATAAAGATAGAGATTATGGTTATACAGTAAAACCTTTAATAAATAAATATTATTGGGATTAGAAAATTTATTATTTATTTTATTGAAAAATGGATAAATTATTAATTTATTGATAAATGATTGTACATGTATATTTTCTTTACCAAGATTTATGAGTTAAACGTAACAAAGATAATGATATGTGGCCAAAAATTAATATTTCAACAATATTTATAAAATTTAAGAGGTTTAATGTGGTAATTTTACATAATTATTTAATAAATATTATTTTCTATAATTTTTGTATTTCTTGATGTATTTTTGTAATTAAAATTATCAAAATTAAAAAAAAATATTTAAAAAAAAATGGAGTTGAGATACTTTTTTTTAGGTATTTATAAACTCTCAGATAGTTTTTTTTAAATCTTATAAGCTATTTCAAAAAAATTATCAAACACTTTTTGATAGTTTATAAATTAATAAACAGTTTATAAGATGTTTTAAATAATTTATAAGCTTAATTCTTTAAAAAAAATTAATATTTTGGTTATAACTTTTATTGTGAATGTCGAATGATGCTATTCTTAATGTTACAAAAGCTAAGAAGAATGTTCACAATTTTCCCAAAATCAAGTGACTAATAGGACTAAATTATTAGTGAACAAGTTAAGGAAATTTTGAGGCACTCATCCACAATTATTGTGTTCAAATATTGTCGCTCTGATCATATTTATAATTTATGTCTATATATATTTATGTGGTCATATTATTTTTTTTAAGAGTTCAATTGAGAAAATAAAGTTGTGAAGAAAAAATATTTTTAATATCATAAATTTTATATATAATTTTTTAAATTATTAGTTTATATTTTCGTTGGGCTCTAAAGTATTTGAAAAAAAGTTATTATCTTATGCATTTAATAAGATTATTAATTCAGTACATTCACTCGAATCTGAATTTGAAGTTTTTATTATTTAAGTAAGGTTATTAATTTATAGAGCATTTATTTATCGAGCTTTTATTGTAACTTAAAAAATACCTAGATAATTTCATTTTTGGCTTATTCTCGATTTAATTTTGCTAAAGTGTTTAAAAAAAAAAAAAACAATATTGTGTTCTTGTACATTAATCCTTTTTTATAAAAATCTTTAACATAATTTCAGTTCTCTCGTCCACAATCCAAGTATCTACCTTTCATTCAAAATTACAAGCCGTGAGGTCCATAATCTTCATTTGGGCTTCTATCCACTAGTCCATGACCTATTAATGACATATATATTTGAAGTTACTGAAATTAAATTACAAAAAAATATAATCTATAAAGATAATTGGATTGAACGAGCACAATGTGACACTCGCACAATGAGATAAAAAATTATAATTATTTCAAACGAGATTAGTAAAAAAAAATTTGTAGAGATTCAAACAATTAAATTTGTATTAGAAATTTAATGTAAAATATATTGATAGAAGTACAGTATTTGATGGGCAATAATTGTATACAAGTTACACAATTAGAATGTAATTTAAAATGAATTAGTTAAATCAACAATAAACTATTATTTAAATTTATTTATTATCAATTTTACTATTTTTCACATAATTTTTATGTATTTAAGTATTTAACTTGAGATGATTTGTGTCAGCGTTATTAGACCATATACCGAATATGTAGCCCTATGTGCTCAATGTTTGATATTTTTACTAATATTTTGAACACAACTTTTTAGTGTACATGTAATGAATAAGTTCACGGTACTAGTGTTTAAATGTTGGGTACGAGTATAACTTATTTTTTTATAAGAGTGTATGCATCATCGATGCACGCTAATAAATTTATAAGCAGTGCTAATATTCTTGCATTCATATGATAAAATAATAATACTCTAAAATGCAAAACAATTGATTTCGGGTGTCAAATATTTAACCACTTAATTATTTCATCTTGAAATTATTTTTTTAAAGTTTTTTTTTTGTTTGATCAGTCTAATAATTAGAACCAATATGAATTTTCATAAATGTATTATCTAGAAAAATAGTAGTTGAAAATTACTAATATCACATTATTATTTTGAAAAGAGCCTATGTTTTGGGAGGAGGAAAAAAAATTAGGGAATTCACTCTTATTTGAAAAGTCTAAAAAATAATATAACTTTATTGTACAAATATAATTGTTACCACATATAAATGTAGGGATAACCCTCCTTTTCAAATATAATAATACTATTGACTTTGTGTTATAGTTGTGAAGTGTTATTCAATAACTATTCTTACATGGCTATTCTCAATCTCAACTACTTGGTTATTTCTCATATTCTTTTGACATAGTATTGAGCAAGCACCAGTAGCATCATACAAATAGAATGCAAATGTTGGTTGTGTTCTGTTTTTTTTTTTTTTTTGGGTTTCAATTTACAAGCAATATGAGATGATAATAGCAAAAATCTATACAAACTCGATGGAGTTAATTAATTTTATTTCTTGAAATTGGACTTCATAATTATAGTAACATTCGAAAAAATCACTAATACTACAAACTTGGAAAGGTTATAAACTTGAAAAATTAAACAAAATAATCAATCCTAACTAGTTAGCCAATGCAATTGTTCATGGTATCACCCAAATAACACAAGAAATGATATCATGATAAGTACTTTATATTTGATATGATGCATGTTTGGACAATTGTGACAAGGGCAAAATGGGATACTCATGTTTCATTTTTTTTTCCTCTTTTTTTATTTTTGGGTTAACATTCTTAAGCTATTGAGTTTACGTTGCAAACTGTTGAGACAATGCTAGTTTTGGGCAGGCCAATGTGAAAGGAATAATGTTACACCACCAACCTTAAAGTTTTAAAAGCTTTAAAAGATGTTAATTTCCTCTTTGATGTAATCTAATTAAAGATTGGACTCTTCTTCTGTGGAGCCAAGGGTGCAAATGGAATAAAATGTATGGTACCCTTTACACATGCAGAGACAAATTGGCCCCTACCAACATCAGATTTAATTGTCCAAACATTATTCACTCGTTGACTTTAACCTAACAATTTTAGGAAATTTGTTCCTTTTTCAGTTGTCATATTTTTACAGGACATGAAAAGAAGTGCAAATTGTGAATTTGACGTGTGGAGTTATAATTAAAATTTCAGTATCAATTTAATCATGAAAATAGGGAGTTAGTACTTATGCTAAAACACAAAACCCGTAAAAAAAAAAAGTTAATTATATAATATTTTAGAATAAAAAAAAATATTTTCTTAAAAAAAACATTGACGTAACCCTCACCTCACAATAAATCCCAAAAAAGAGAGAAACTGTTCTTAAAATTAGATCATGCTGGCAAATTCAAATTTTGCCACAAACACTACAAAATCCCATTTTATAACGGTTGGAAGATTTTAATATTAGTACAGCTTCCCCAAATTGACCACCTTTTTCAGATTAGGACTCCACGGGGCAACAATTTGGTAAACAACTCCCCGCCCTCACAATTTAACCCATGGCCATGATCTCTACTCACACCACACACACACACACATTGAAATTTGTAAATTAAGTTTCAAGTCCATTAACTCATAAAATATAAATATTTTATACATTATATTATATTAAATTATATTATTTGATATTCGAATATAAATATCTCAATTTTCTATCATTTTGATTTACATCTTTAAACCTTTTTCAGATTAGGACTCGCACATGGCAACAATTTGGTAAACAACCCCCGCCCTCACAATTTAACCCATGGCCATGATCCACTCACACCACGCACATTGAAATTTGTAAATTAAGTTTCAAGTCCATTAGCTCATAAAATATAAATATTTTATACATTATATTATATTAAATTATATTATTCGACATTCGAATATAAATATCTCAATTTTCTATCATTTTGATTTACATCTTTAATACTTTAACATTCACTTTTCTCGAGCTATTTGAACGTCGGACGAGCATTTTCAAAAACTCTTAATTATTTATTTATATCATAGACAAAAACCCCAGCATACCACTCACTTTCTATAAGGAGATATATTTTTTTATATTCAATGATGTCCAAGGTACAATATGTAAATTTATATTTGATATTTGATAATTCATAAACAAAATGTAACATAAATATGAATATACTGTATCTCATAGTTAGTTAAGAGAAATAATGGAAATGAATGAATTTTTTACCATTAAAAAAAAATCTCTATTTATCCGATTGTTGCTGAGCAGTTTTTATTACTTCGACAATGAGCTGAAATAAATAAGTGTTTCTCTATACAAATCAGCACGAATTGATCGATTCGAATTAAAATTGTATAAATAAATAAAATGAAAAAAGGGAGAATGAGGAGCCAATGTTAGAGGGATCATTTCAATAAAAGAAATTAGAGTCGATTTTGAAATAATTATACCTCCGCGCGAGTAGCGGTAGACGGAATGATCCCACCGCTTTCTATTCAATAGTTAGGTTAGTGTGAATATGTATAAATTATAGAATTACAAAAACTATCAAAATAATGACCGCAAGTGGAGATCAAGTATAAAATAAATGGCTTATTAGAAAAATATAAAACTCTATATTTCATAATTGCTCCTCTTATTACTATATTCCGCCTACCTAACCAATGCTTGGATTCCACGGACCAAATCAATACTCAAATTACTATCTCCAAGATAACTACTCTATGTGGACTTCATTAGTAGTACTCACAGCTTCCATCTTAAATCAAATGCACTTTTACATCTGTTAATTTGACTATTCTATATAGACAATAGTAATTAACATTAATCGGACTCCACTAATTGCCATGAAAAAAAATTAAGATTAAATTAAGATTTGGAAGTTTGTGTCATCTAAACTGTCTTAAAAAATAAATACTATAAATCAGATAAAAGATTAAATAATCTCTTGAATTATCCAACTCCAAAATCCACTAAAAAAATTAAAACCAGCGGCTAAAGCGTTGGTATGTATGTATGTATGTATGTATGTATACATGTAAAATCGATCTCCCGCAATAATTCACCTTTTCTTTTCTTCTTTTGTCTCACTCTTCTTTTTCTCTTCTCTCCTTTCCTATCTCCCTCTCACTCTGTAGCTATTTATTATAAATAAATATAGCTACATACATACATCTATATATCTCTTTGAATAGATTTCTTGATTTTCAGTTTGAAAATCAAATTTTAGGTTTTCTGTTTTTAGATTATTAGATCAGAAAACATGGTTGAGACGCGGCGGAGCTCTTCTTCCTCTAAGCGCCCCCTCTCTTCTCCCTCCTCTTCTCTGCCCAACGGAAAACGATCCAAGGTTAGGGTTTTGTGTTTTAGTGATTTTTATTCTGTTGTTGATTTAGGTTTTCTGCTGGTTTTTTGAATTTCGGGGTTTTGTGTGCATGCAGGCGGCGGAGGCGTCTTCTTCTTCTACGAACGATTCAACATCTTCGGAGGAAGTTGTTGGCACGGTGGTGGCGAAAGAATTGGAGGCTGGATCGGCTGATCTGGCTAACGGTGGCGGTGAGAAGCAGACGGATGATGTGGCGCCGGAGAAAGCTCCGGAGGCGGTGGCGGCAGGTGAGGTTTTGGTTTCTCCCATGACTCTAGGTGTGATCTTATGAGCTGCATGTGCTTTGACTTGATTGAATTTTGGTTTTTTTTTTGGGTGTTTTTTTCTTTGTTGTTTTAAATTTATTTTATTTTTCTTTGGGCAATTTTTGGGGGTGGATGCAGGTGATTCCGTTATTGATGTGGAGAAAGGGAAGTCGAGTGGGCCATCCGTGAATCGGGGAAAGAAGCGGCAACTGAAATCTTGGGTTGCATGGGGTAAACTTCTTTCCCAGTGTTCACAGGTAGGCTTACCCTTTTTACTCAATTATATATCTTTAATCTTGTTATGAATTAAAAGTGCAAGAACTAGAAGAAAAATATACAAGATTGGATCAGTGTTGTTCTTGACTGTGACATTGAAATTGATGTATGAGGTGCTGCACTTAAATATTGTAGGGTGCGATCCCCTTCAAATATTAAGTCACAAGAGAACTCTCTCTCTCCAATCATTTTATTCTAATTGAATGAACTATAAGATATAGATCAGGGTTAGTCCCTTGGCCAAACCTGCCCCTATCGTACTTGAATGTTGTTATGATCCAAATGGGAATTCACTTGAACTCCATTGAATCAGTGGAGTTAACACCAAGATTGTACAAAATAGTTGAGAAAAGAGGGGCATAATTGAGACTAGGAAGAAGAAGATTGAGAGAGGAAGAAGGAGACTTGAGAATCGAAGAGAAAAAGGAATTTCATTAAGCTGCAAAACTGATTACAGTTACATGATGTAATCCTATTTATTCTGACTGATTGTAACTAATACAGTTACTGCATTAACTAAGCTGCTGAGTTGTCCCTATTTGACAAGTTGTTATTCTACTTACGAAAACGTTAGTTTGATTCCCGTTTCTTCCTATCCTTGGCACGTGTAACATTTGCAGTTACTTACAGATTTATCCTAGAGAAGTCATGACTTTTGGCTTTAGGTTGGGAAAAAATTTATTATGCTTTTTGGAGCAGGGGGGATTTTACATCTTGAAGGTTTTTTATGAACTGTTACTTTTTGATGTTTAGCGTTCTATTTATTTGACTTAGATTTAGATGTTCCACTAGATCATTAATTGGTGCCTGATACCAGGAATGTCGTTCTGTGTCATCTTTCCTGTCACGAATTCTGTTAGAATAAACGTGCTCTTTTAAATTGCATTTCCTATACTGGTCTCTTTACTTGTTCCATTAGAGTTAGATTTTTTTGGGCACTTCACGTTTATGATGTGTTATAAAGACACCTTTTTTGTTATATTTGAAATTAAGCAGAAGTAGGCTAGTTCCGACTGCTGTTTTCTCCAACTATGAAGTAGCATACCATGGGCAGAATAGATATATTACCTGTCTAGGTTTGCGAGATGATTGGGCTGGTTATCCTTGATCTGGGATTTAAGACCGCATCTTTTCTGTAGTTAATGTAGACTTGAAGAGATGACCAGAAGCAATTAGCAACCAGCATTGGCTATTTGTGGAAACTGCTGTCCGTCAAACTTTGATGTTTTGCACATTCTGTTCACCCTTCTCTCTTTGCCTTTTCTTTCATTATTTATTTGGTGGGAATCATGGAAGAAATTAACTTAGAGAAAGAGCTTGTGTTATATCATATTATTGAAAATGACTCTTATGTCAAAAGCCAATCTATTGAGTTTTTGTATTTTTCTTTCAAACCATCCATCAAAACCATGAATGCAATTAAATGCGTCCTAAATAAATTCTCATTCTAATAGTCTCTTGTTTCATTCTCTTAATTTTTTTCTGTACATGGGGGTATTGCATGCAAACTTTTGTGCTTTTTTTTTGGGTGGGGTGTGGCGGGGAGGAGTGTGTGTGTGTGTGTGTGTGTGAGAGAGAGAGAGAGAGAGAGAGAGAGAGAGAGAGAGAGAGAGAGAGAGAGGAATTGCAGAGGGAGGGAGGAGGCTCATGTCCTAACTATGCATGTTTCCATGTTTACATGCTCTCATGAGCTACATTGTCTACATGTGCTTGCTTGTTCAACTACAATATCCCTTGTTTTCACTATTAAATAACAGTTCATAGTCGTGACTTTATTTGTGCAATGTTGACTTTATTTGTGCTATGTTTTCCTCCCAGAATCCGCATGTTGTCATGCATCGTCCAACTTTCACTGTTGGTCAAGGCCGTCAATGTGACTTGTGGGTGAGAGATCCAACAGTTAGTAAGTCCTTGTGTAATCTGAAGCACATGGAGTCGGAGGTAAATTTTGACTTTGTTTGCTTGTAGTTAGTTTGGTTGAGAATTTGAATTCATCATGGCAGTGTATACATATTCAGATGTTCACTGATTCTATGCCTGATCCTAGGGAGGAGAATCACTTACGCTGCTTGAAATCACTGGAGAAAAAGGAGCTGTACAAGTGAATGGAAAGATTTACTCCAAAGATTCCACTATTCCTCTAAATGGAGGTGATGAGGTGGTTTTTAGCTCGTCTGGTGGACATGCTTATGTATCCTTTTCAGCAACATATTTTAGTTCTCTTTTGTGTAACTATATTTTTTTTATAGAGTTGTTTTTGTTTTTAGTCTTCATACTTTGTTAGAGACCTGCATATTCCCTTGACATACTATTAGATTTTCCAACAACTAACCAATATCAGTGCATCTCCGGCGGGTGTGCCAACTACAGTCAGCATATTAGAAGCTCATGGTGGATCCATAAAAGGATTACATATTGAGGCAAGATCAGGAGACCCTTCTGCTGTTTCCGTTGCATCAACACTGGCATCTTTATCAAATCACCCTGAAGAATTATCTCTTCTTCCTCCATCTCAGGATGGCGAAGATGTACAACATGGTTCTGAAATACCATCTTTACCTTCTGCTTGTGAAGTGTCTGACAATTGTGTGGACACTGAAATGAAGGATGCTTCTGACCGTAATGATGGCGCTACTGTATCAGTTGTTGATAAGACTGGTGTTTCATCTCCTAATGTTGCCAACGG